>CM050176.1:45002922-45402922 GCA_027410445.1 Discoglossus pictus | reverse complement strand
GTTTCACATAATTTATGTACAACAAACAGTGCAGAATTGATACATTTGAATAATTCAGATCTTGTTCCCGGTGCCAGAGCAGCTGATATACAACTTTTTAATATAACCACACACAGTTCACCTAATCCCTATTTACACATCTCAGGATTGATTTTGCAGATATTGCCCAGTAAATTACTGAACATAAGGTGAATTTAAAGCTTACATAGAGTCTTACAGTGAATCATTTTTAAAACAACAATTTGTATATAGCTTTATCTGCTTTAAAAACAACTGTTAAGTAAAAAAAATCATGTAGAAATAACTAGTGTATACACACACGCTCACACACATATGTATATATATATATATATATATATATATATAGCAAATAAAAAGTACATCTGTGCTCACATCTGAATGTCTTAAGCAAGTTAAAAAACCTGCTTCCAGCTCCGAATTCTGAGAAAAACAGTTATTACACTGCATTCTGGGAAGTTGAGCTGGGACATGCAAATGTGCTCACAAATGCCTTGCTCTTCATTCCGTAGCCATCATCAAACATGGCTTCCTTTAAGCTTGTGCCTGCTGTATTACACAGCTTTAATGCAAAGCCAAGGTTGGATTAAACGCAGGCTGAGGATCCAATCCATGCACAGCTGTTTCAATCTTACTGGCTATCATCAGCATGGAGCGGGATCTCAGCCTGTGTTGTGGAAATTATGAGTAGGTAGTTCACCACAACAATCATTTATATTTTGGTTATATTATAATATATAATATAATCAATTATCAATATAATCAATTATATAATTATACTCAATTATAATATATAAAATAATCATTTATGTATATACACTAGCAAATTGCCCGTCAAAAATGACGGGGCAATAAAATTGTAAGGCAGGTAATGCTGTTTGCCACAGACAGTAAGTGTTTTGGTTGTCTGAGATCCTTCGTCGCTCATTGTGAGCCACTCAGTTGGTGTATTTTTTGTTATCAGAGACGCTTTTGCACTCATTGTAAGGCCTGCGCTGATCTTCTTTTGGCGCTTATTGCGAGTTTGTCCCCTGGTGTACTCTGTGTCCTATGAGCACCGTTGGTGCTCCTTGTGAGGCGCACAGTGAAGGGCTTTGTCATTTATTGCGATACTGTGGTGTTTCTTTTTTTTTTTTCTTTTCGTGTATATGTATTTTTTCATGATAATGAATTAACTAAAACATAAATGAATATACTTTATCTATTTGTACTTAATATATGCAGGAAGCAATGTACTGCAGAGCTGACAATCTGTTTTGCTGTTCCTGCAGCATCCAATGTAGGTTTGCAGTGTTGTGGAGCTGAGGTGTAAGTGTCAGCAATGTGTGCAGTGTGTAGTGTAAATAGGCTGCGTGCGCGAGGGGAAGCCGTTAGTGTAACTGTGTACTTTGTGTAAGTTAGTGTTGTAAAATGGCGTCGAATGTGTATGTGGTACACGGATGTGGATGATTTAGCATCCTTGCTAATTGTGTATTTTGTACATTGTACGGGTTTTTGTAAAAGTCGTATGTGCTTGGTGGTGTTTTGCGGCTTTAGGGATTGTGGAGCCTCGTTTTCGTTTTTTTCCGGCGGCTATTTTTTCTGTCGCTTAGGGGATTTTCGAATGTCTAAACTCTGTAAATTGGACTTAAATTTGCGTGCAAACTGACTCCCAGACATCCTGGGTGTCCCCCCTTGTTGAGTGTAATGTTTTTTTTTGTGTGTGTGTATTTTGTGTGTTTTTTTATGTTTTTCATTGTGCGTGGGTCGGCCATTCGTCGCCAAAAATTTTTTCTAACTCCCGTTGCTCGTGTTTTTTTTGTGTAAGTCGTATTTTGGCATTGCGTGTTATAGTTTTTATTTTCAATGTCCCGCTTCTGTGGCTGTTTGTAACCACATGTGAGGCGCCGTAGATCCTCCACCTCCGCAAATGCGCCCCCTTCGTGAGGGACGCAGTTCTTGCGAGCTTTGTTTTGCGTGCTTAGGGGTCGTATAGCCTCGTTTTTGTTTTTTCGGCGGCCATTTTTTCTTTTGAGTGGCGAAAATCTTTAAATTCTATCTAAATTGGCGTGTAACCTCATTCCCAGACGTCCTGGCTGTTCCCCCTTGCTGTGTGTGTATTTAGTTTTATTTTATTTTGTATTTAGTGTGTTTGTCGTGTTTTTCACTGTGCGTGTTGCGGCCATTAAGTTCGTATTTTTTGCGGCTCGTATTTTTTTGTACCTTGTATGTTCCTGGGTAAAAGTGGTACACGGTTGGCGGTGTTTTGTGCGGTCCAGGGCCGTGTAGCCTCATTTTCATTTTTTTATGTCTACCATTTTTTATTCTTGCTTATCTGACTTTCGAGTACCGAAACTCGGCAAAATCGACTTAAATTCACTTTCCACCTCTCTCCAAGAGGTCCTGGCTGGGAAAGTAAAAAAAAACAAAAATAAGGTTGCAAAAATACAAAGTTAACGCACAAAATGCGTATATTCAAAAACATAAAAAGCAATACAAAATACAAAAAAACCCACAGAGTATTGGGGGACAGCCACGACATCTGCAAGTAAGGCTGTACAATAATTAAAGTCCAATTTAACAAGTTTAGAACATTGAAAATCGGCTGAGCGAGGAAAAAAATGGCGGACCAAAGAAATGAAAACGAGGCTACACGACTCCGAAATGCGCAAAACACCGCCAGGCACGTACGACATTTGCCAGGGCCATACGAGGTACAAAAATACACACTTGGGAAGCACGGAAAATGCTTGCTATCCGCGTAGCACATAGACAAACAACGCCAGTAAAAACCCCATTCTCAAAATGGTATTGTCCAAAGGATGTCTGCTTAATGTGCTACTAGACATGAATATTGGTCTTCAGACCAGAGCTTAATTGATCATTGTTGACGAGAGGAGAGTGCACGTAAGAGATGTGATTGAGTCAGTGTATGAAGGGTTCCCTAGTGGTCCAGTGGTTAGGATTCAGTGCTTTCACCACTGAGAACATGGGTTCCATACCAGTCAGGGAACCAAGAGCTCCTGATATTCCTAGGTGGTCTCACATCTAAGTACTTACCTAGCCCGACCCTGCTTGTCTTCAGGGTGGTGTGACCTCTTGGTTCCCTGACTGGAATCAAACCCTTGTGAAAGCACAACCACTGGACCACCAGGGAACCCTACTGCATTATATTACTGGCATTGATTCCTTATTTTGGGGATTGCAGTTTACATCAGTTTTCCACCAATATGCTTGAGAAACACTGACATCTTAGCCTAAGTAGAGATGCTCATTTTGACTCGTTGCAGTCACTTTGGCAGGAAGGGGTTAATGCGTGCTTCATGTCTCTGACGGATTGCCTAACTTGACATAGTGAAGTATCCTTGGAACTGTCTACTTTTAATTCATAGCGTTTAATAAAGTTGTCCTGTACCTATGTGTTTAGCAGATCTGCAGCGCTACAATGCTGGCTTTGGCAGTGATTTCTGCTCTCTCTCATTCATTCTGATGATTTACACTCGCTGTGGGCATTTTATATTAAGCAAGAGAACTCAGATATATTCCACAGCACATTAAGTGTAATGTGATACCCCGCTCCAAGTTTGCAGTTATTTATCATTTGTTTTTCTTTTTTTTTTTTTCTCTCCCTCATTGCAGCACAAAGCTAAGGTAGACGTGATGAGCTTGGATCTGGCCTCGCTGCGCAGTGTGCAGAACTTCGCTGAAGCCTTCAAGTCGAGAAACCTGTAAGTGACACTCACATCACTAATGGTGTATTCAGTCCCCCACAATCACTAGAACTCTTTTATTGTATTTTACACGTTTTATAATAATGATCATACAGGACTGTATATGGGCTCCCATGGACCAGTGGTTAGGATTTGGTGCTTTCACTGCTTTGACCTAGGCTTAATTCCATTCAGGCAACCAAGAGGTCACACCGCCCTGAAACCAAGCAAGGTAGGGCCTAGAATGGGAGACCACCTTGATAATTGTTGACAAGAGTAGCGTGCACGTAAGAAATGTGATTGAGTCCGTGTATGAAGGGTTCCCTGGTGGTCCAATGGTTAGGATTTGGTGCTTTCACCACTGCAACCTGGGTTCCATTCCAGTCAGGGAACCAAGAGGTAACACCAACCTGAAGCCAAGCAGGGATGGGCCTGGTCAGTACTTGGAAGGGAGACCACCTAGGAATACCAGGAGAGGTAGGCTATGATCCACTGGAGAAGGAACAAGCAACCCACTCCAGTATCTCTGCCATGAATACCAAGTGGATCATCATGACCATGGACATAAAAATGTGCCTGGTGTGTTCGGTCCATGAGGTCATGAAGAATTAGAAAATACTGATTGCAGGGGAAAAAAATCTAAATAAAATGAATATATGGTCTGAACTTGGTGAAGAACAACCATCATATATATATATCAAAGACTGATAAAATCTGATTCTCCAAACATATATTATTGATTTAATGATAGTTCTATACTCTTCAGAATCCACTCCAGTATCTCTGCCATGAAAACCAAGTGGATCAGCATGACCATGAACATAAAAATGATTGTGTTATGGCCCATGAGGTCAAGGAGAGTCGGACACGAATGAACGACAAAAACAATAAAGACCTTTGAACATGGATACTCTTGGAAAGCTAAAGAACCATTATAATTTGCGGAAAATGTAACAGAATCTCAACATTAGCACCTGTTTATGCAAGGAGCTTAGAGAACATCTCAGTGCTTGGAATGTTCCATCTTGTGTGATTTCAGCACTTCCTGCTAAGTTGGAGTCTGAGGAGCTTATTTTAGTTGTGAGTGGGGAGGGAGGAAGAGGGAGGAGGACTTGTCAAATTATTGGAGCTTTCTGATCTTATCACCTCCCCCCCACACAAACTCAGAAGCAAAGAGACACTATAATAACTGCAAAGGCTGCTCTTGTAGAAAAGTAAACACCTCTCATACACACCTTCACTAAAGTATTATGAACTCTCCAGGGGCTACCCAAGGCACCAATATTTTTTTTCCCCAGGTAAAAAACAGCTTTGTGAAAATGAGACTGTCATTATTACGACAGTAAAACATAGAGGTTACATGTCAATCAATTAGGTTCGGGGGTCCGATATGCGATTAGACTCGCAAACCCGCAAAATAAAGAATTATGTAAATCGATGCCAATACTGTTCTAGTCCTTGTGGGTGGCCTGAGATGAATTATTTCATTGAAACCCTAGATCAATTTAACCCCCGAAATGAGACCTAAAAATAAATCTTATTTCCTGACGATTTGCGGGCTTGAGACTGTTGCTCAATTAAATCTAATGTCTGTCATTGCTTTCCCCGTTATTTACAGTGCAGGATTGATTTTTTATTTGCATTTACAGTGCTACGATCAGGTGTTTAACCCCTGTGTGAGTCCTCTGTAGCACTTATAGGATTTTCTCCTTCTTTTGCCATTTACGAGTGTGAAAATGTTTGCAACGGGCTTGGTGAAATTAAGCAATTGAATAGTAATTTGCGATTTTAGCCATCGTAACTCTTGCGAAAGTGAAAGATCAAAGGATTCATAAGGCTGTAAGTTACAGATTTAATATCACAATTTTTTCAAGCCCGTAACTTGTTTGGAGCCCGCAAAAAGAAGCCAATTGAATAGCAAATTAACTTGCAACCTCACTTACGGGCTACAGTAACATGCTAAAGCTCAGTTGAATCGGGCTTAATGTCTCTCCTGCCTACTGGCTGTTGCAGCAGTAAAAACAGATGGCAGAGCCGTGTGGTGAAGACCGTGATTCATAGCAATTTTTCCCTGCACTCAGGACTGCACTAAAAATTAACCCATAACTGACCTGTTTAGGTGTTTCCAGCATTCCATGCTATGCACAGATGTATTTAAGGGTTAACCTTTTGTTTTTTTTTGCTCACTACACAGAGCTGTAGTTGTGGGTATGACTGGGAGCAGCCAGTGACTCATGTAAACACAGATTTAATTTATTTTGTTTCTTAGTGAAAAATGCAGTTTCAAAAATTCAAGAAGTATTTCAACATATTTTTAGGAGACATTTACTGTGATGTGGTCCAAATTGTGCTGAATTAAGTGGAGAAGGACATGGCAAATTACTCCAGTATCTTTGACAAAAAAAACATATGGATAATCATAACCAGAGACAAGATGTGCCTGGTGTGCTGTGGTCCATAGGGTCACAGAGAGTCAGACATGACTGTACGACTAAACCCCAACAAATACATTGTGATGCCTATGCTGGATACTTGAAGCATCTGAGATATCTGCAACAGTATGCAGGTGTTTAAGCCAAACAAGATGGACTTTCTATACACAAGTGGAGTATTTAAAAAAAAAAAAAAAAAAAATATATATATATATATATATATACTGAAAAATACTTGAATACTGTACTTGAAGTAAAAATACAATTTTACAGGGCTTAACAAATGCCAGGAGTCAGGTTGTCACGCCACAAAATGCTTACAGACACCTAGATTTCATCCACTGTATGTCTCTGCAATTCAGTTTTACCTGGAAGCAGACGGGCATGAGTGACTGAGCCAGGGCAGTGTTGGGGTTACATTCCCTGGGCATGAGTGACTGAGCCAGGGCAGTGTTGGGGTTACCTTCCCCGGGCATGAGTGACTGAGCCAGGGCAGTGTTGGGGTTACATTCCCTGGGCATGAGTGACTTAGCCAGGGCAGTGTTGGGGTTACATTCCCTGGGCATGAGTGACTGAGCCAGGGCAGTGTTGGGGTTACATTCCCCGGGCATGAGTGACTCAGCCAGGGCAGTGTTGGGGTTACATTCCCCGGGCATGAGTGACTGAGCCAGGGCAGTGTTGGGGTATCATTCCCTGGGCATGAGTGACTGAGCCAGGGCAGTGTTGGGGTTACATTCCCTGGGCATGAGTGACTGAGCCAGGGCAGTGTTGGGATTACATTCCCCGGGCATGAGTGACTGAGCCAGGGCAGTGTTGGGATTACATTCCCCGTGCATGAGGGACTGAGCCAGGGCAGTGTTGGGGTTACATTCCCCGGGCATGAGTGACAGAGCCAGGGCAGTGTTAGTGTTACATTCCCCGGGCATGAGTGACTGAGCCAGGGCAGTGTTGAGGTTACATTCCCCGGGCAAGAGTGACTGAGACAGGGCAGTGTTAGGGTTACATTCCCCGGGGCATGAGTGACTGAGCCAGGGCAGTGTTGGGGTTACATTCTCTGTGCATGAGTGACTGAGCCAGGGCAGTGTTGGGGTTACATTCCCTGTGCATGAGTGACTGAGCCAGGGCAGTGTTGGGGTTACATTCCCTGTGCATGAGTGACTGAGCCAGGGCAGTGTTGGCATTACATTCCCTGGGCATGAGTGACTGAGCCAGGGCAGTGTTGGGGTTACATTCCCCGGGCATGAGTGACTGAGCCAGGGCAGTGTTGGGGTTACATTCCCCAGGCATGAGTGACTGAGCCAGGGCAGTGTTGGGGTTACATTCCCCGGGCATGAGTGACTGAGCCAGGGCAGTGTTGGGGTTACATTCTCTGTGCATGAGTGACTGAGCCAGGGCAGTGTTGGGGTTACATTCCCTGTGCATGAGTGACTGAGCCAGGGCAGTGTTGGCGTTACATTCCCTGGGCATGAGTGACTGAGTCAGGGCAGTGTTGGGGTTACATTCTCCGGGCATGAGTGACTGAGCCAGGGCAGTGTTAGGGTTACATTCCCTGTGCATGAGTGACTGAGCCAGGGCAGTGTTGGCATTACATTCCCTGGGCATGAGTGACTGAGTCAGGGCAGTGTTGGGGTTACATTCCCCGGGGCATGAGTGACTGAGCCAGGGCAGTGTTGGGGTTACATTCCCCGAGCATGAGTGACTGAGCCAGGGCTGTGTTGGGGTTACATTACCCGAGCATGAGTGACTGAGCCAGGGCAGTGTTAGGGTTACATTCCCCGGGGCATGAGTGACTGAGCCAGGGCAGTGTTGGGGTTACATTCTCTGTGCATGAGTGACTGAGCCAGGGCAGTGTTGGGGTTACATTCCCTGTGCATGAGTGACTGAGCCAGGGCAGTGTTGGGGTTACATTCCCTGTGCATGAGTGACTGAGCCAGGGCAGTGTTGGCATTACATTCCCTGGGCATGAGTGACTGAGTCAGGGCAGTGTTGGGGTTACATTCTCCGGGCATGAGTGACTGAGCCAGGGCAGTGTTGGGGTTACATTCCCTGTGCATGAGTGACTGAGCCAGGGCAGTGTTGGCATTACATTCCCTGGGCATGAGTGACTGAGTCAGGGCAGTGTTGGGGTTACATTCCCCGGGGCATGAGGGACTGAGCCAGGGCAGTGTTGGGGTTACATTCCCTGAGCATGAGTGACTGAGCCAGGGCTGTGTTGGGGTTACATTACCCGAGCATGAGTGACTGAGCCAGGGCTGTGTTGGCGTTACATTCCCCGGGGCATGAGTGACTGAGCCAGGGCAGTGTTGGGGTTACATCCCCTGGGCATGAGTGACTGAGCCAGGGCAGTGTTGGGGTTACATTCCCGGGGCATGAGTGACTGAGCCAGGGCAGTGTTGGCATTGCATTCCCCAGGGTCAGCACTGCACCCTCCAGCCCAATGTACCAGTGTGTACGTGAGGAGTGAAAGCTGCTGCTGCTAGAACAGCCCTCACTGACAAATATACTTAGGTTTTATGCAAATGACTTAAACAGATGCTAATTTTATTAGTTTGTTCACACACTGGATGTTTTTCCTAAAATCCAGTTATCCTGTTAAAATATTCACTGCACTGGAGTTATTTCTTTGAGTCATTAGTTTGCAGTGCATTGCAGGTATATCTTTCTGCCAAGGGGTTAATGTCTTTATCAGCTGTCCCCACCCTTCCAGTGACCTCAGCTTTAGCCAAATTCCCTTGGATTTCCCCTCCTGTAACTCGGAGCAATGTTTTTTTCAGTAACATAAGCTTCACACTTTATCCGCCCCAAAGGGGATGCAGCTCGTTACACTGCATTAAGGAACATAGTGGTGGAAGAAACATTTGAGAAATATGATTTTTACGTTTGAAATATTGCCAGAGCCAATTCTCGGATGAATACGCAGATGACATTTCAGTGCCCACAGGCTCCGAAGGTTCTGAAAATTGCAGAGCTCACTCTTTGTGCCAGATCGTGTGCTGCCAAAAACCTATTGTAGCTCTTAATATTATCCTACCATGCACTTAGGGTATTAAGGCCAAATAGCGTGAGAGATATTACTGCTCTGTGTCTCCCTGGGCTATTATAGTGCTAGGGCAATGGTGTTAGTTGATACTCATCATTATTTATACATGCCAATTAATATTATAGCTAGAATTGAGTTCTGCTAGTTAAAGGGACACAGTTGAGATCACAATCATCATAGAGTAGTAAAGAAACAATAAAAATATGAGTATTTGCAACTGGAAGTTATTAAAGCATAATTCATCTCTAAACATAAGTATTGTCAGTCACACCGCTCAATAGAGCCTTCCACCAGAGTGGTCTTGTTTTCAATATCGGAGTACCCTCATTATTTTGCAGCCCACTTCTCATGTGTCCGTCTGAACATCCAACCTATATTGTTACCACAGAAGTTGCCTGTAACAGGAATCAATTCATCCACTAATGAGGTAATTAGAAAATGAAAACAAGACCTCTCTGGTCAGAGGATATCTTGAGCAGAGGAAAAGCAACATTTTGTAAATTTAAAGCCAGTTTTTCTATTACAAAATGCCATTTTTAAATAATAAATATCAAATATTTTATTTGTTTTGGTACGTTGCTATCCTATCATGTAACATGTTAAAGCTAATTTGTAGTACTAAATACCCTATAGTATTATACTTTGTATGACAGAACAAGTGGTCTATAACAGTGGTTCTCAACAGCTGGCTCTAGGACTGGTGTTTTCCCTGATACATTATCTGCTGGTCATCAGGGAGAAGAAGGGATGAGGAGAGCCTGGCGCTTCAAATATACCCCGATCATTCGCCATAGTTAATGATAGATTTGATTAAATAATCTGTGGTTTAAATGTTCTCAAATCAATGGGAAATTAAATGAAAATGTAGTAGTGGTAATATCACCCTGTTCAAAATGACCTCCATCTGAAAGGTGGTGCCCATGAGAATTATAACCTAGTCAACCAATCCTGAGACCAGAATGGTGGAGCGCCACAGGCGCTCCTTGCCAGCAACTGCGCGCCACAGGCGCTCCATGCCAGCAACTGCTGCCCTCGCTTCGCGAGCCCGCAAGCGTGGGCAACGGCTCCAGCAGGCTCGCATGCTCACAACTATATATGTGATTTATATTAGAGATACACACATATAGATTGTTTTTAAATCTCATCCAGACTATGTCAACTAAACTCTGTCCCTGTTGTGTGCAGTATTTCCATGAATATATTTGTGAATTCCCTCTTCTGCCTTATACGTCTTAGTTTCATAAAATATCCTATAACAGCAGCCAAAGAAGAGGATAAGCGTGTCAGTCTATCCCCGGCTGCTCCTCATACACCTCTCTCCTAATATTCTGTTTTTTGGCATCATATATTAAAATCCCACAGCCTCAACTTGTACATTATACCTGACAATCCATCTGTCAATAAACACCACAGCCTTTTGTGTTTTCTTTCTTTTTTTAATTCTTGATGTTTTTTGTATTTTGGAAATAATCCAGACCACACACACACAGCCTAAAGCACTAGACTGCTTGTAATGTTGATTCACTCACATTATGCACATACAAGAGTCTGTCTCAAAAATAATATTGTGTAGTATCTTGTGTTTGTCTGGAAAATGTGTTTGGGTAAAGTAATAAACAAGTGGAAACTGAATAGTGATATTGTGGGCTTAGTTTGGAAGATAATAATTTGCAAGGGTGGGCAATGTAGCAATGGAGAGGACAACATGGTCCAGGAGTTCAGGGTTTCCTTGTTGTGCACAAATACTAAAATACAAAACAGTGTAGAGTATTCCAACAATTATGTTCCTATCCTGTGTTAAATCATTGGGTCTTTGGGAATTTTACACCTACTAATTTTTTCTGCATGTAATCGGAAACCGGCAGCTCACAAAAATAGCTGTAAACCCTTTCCGAAATTTAAATCCACCTCTCGCACATTCAGCTTTAACAAAGTATCATGTATGCATGCAGAATCCAGAAAAGACATCAGAATTATTTTTTTCTAATTACGGTACATACTAGCATTTGCATGTTCCTGCCCTGTTTCCTTAGGGGAGTGCAACAACTGTATTTCTTGTAATTCTAAGTAGGAAATTCATGTTTTTACTTATTTTTAGATGTTCGCATGTGAACACAAATGTGTGTGTGTGTATGTTTGTGTGTGTATGTATATATATATATATATATATATATATATATATATATATATATATATATATATATATATATACACATATATACAATGTATGTATATTATTAGAAGTTACCAGTCTCCTCTGAGTTTGCCATTGTTTCCAGCACTTTGGTGGAGGTACACCATACAAGAAACTGTATATACTTTTCAAAGTTTTACTACAATTTCAGCCAGTGATACAAAAATAATTCACCAAATTAGAAAAAGCGATAGGACAAGCTTCTACTGAAGCACTACCCGAACTAAGCCATTTCCTCTCTAATCATCTCTCATCCATCTAAACCTGGATGGCGCAAAAAACACAAACAGTCCAATAATTTGAAAATCACTGGTCTATATTATTCTCCAGTTTTTCAGGTCTCCACTCTTTTTCAAACTTGCATAAGATGCAAGCTGTTGTATCTGTCGGTGTCTTTCTCCAGCTTCAGACAACTAGTGCACACTTCTGTGTGTGTTTGTCTTTCTCTAGCTCAAAAAATCTGCAAACACTCATTTCGGCAACAGCAGCCCCACTCATACTCCAGGAGCAGTCAAAAATCATGCTTGTCCAGGTGCAGCTAATCAAAAAAAATTAACCCTTCATTCCTATTTGGAGAAAACAAACTTTGCAAATTTTGTAGCTCACATAACCACTTGAGAAAACCTTAGTCATAGTAAAAAAAAAGTCATAGTAAATCACCTATAATAGTTGTGGATATATGACCCGTTGGTCATGAGATGTTACGGGCCGAGCCGGGCCTCAGTGAGGGCCGCAATTTCCACCCCCCCCCTTATCCTCCACCCTTCCCTCTTATCCTCCCTCTTTCCTGCAAGGTAAGCCGTTATGGCCTCAATCCTGCCCCCTTATCCTCCCTCCTCCCCCTTATCCTCCCTCCTTCCCCCTTATGCTCCCTCCTTCCCCCTTATCCTCCGTACTTCCCTCGAGGCGAGTAGTTACGGGCCAGTGTGATAGCCTCAATCCTCCCCCATTATCCTCCCTCCTTCCCCCTTATCATCCCTCCTTCCCCTTCTTCATTAACCTTCCTGTCCCCTTTCCCCTCTCTTACCTTGATTCCCTGAACTCCTGCAGCGCATCTTCTTGCTTTGACCGTATCTGCATATGCTAATGATGTGACGTCACGTGCGTCACGTCATTAGCATATGCCGGTTCCGGACACACACAGAAGAGGCGATGCAGGATGTCGGTGGATCAAAGTAAGAGAGGGGGGAAAGGGGATAGGGAGGTTATTGGAGAGGGGGGAATGAGGGAGGATAAGGGGGGAAATGAAGGAGGAGGACGAGACACGAGGGAGAGGTGGGGAAAAGGAGACACAAGGGAGGAAGAGGTGGGGGAAAAGGAGACACAAGGAGGGAGAGGTGGGGGAAAAGGAGACACAATGGAGGGAGAGGTGGGGGAAAAGGAGACACAAGGAGGGAGAGGTGGGGGAAAAGATACCCAAGGGAGCCAGAGGAGGGGGAAAAGGAGACACAAGGGAGGCAGAGGAGGGGCAAAAGGAGACACAAGGGAGGTAGAGGAGGGGGAAAATGTGCTCAGAGGGCCCATAGCCTCGCATTGTGTGGCAAACAGCATTGCTAGGCTTACAATTTTACTCACATCATTTTTGAAGAGCAAATTTCTAGTATATATATATATATATATATATATATATAAAGAAAATATCAAAACAAAACAAAAGAATTCAAGCACCTATTTACACTTTTTAGTTTATGGGTCTGTCTTCTTATGATATGGCCAAAATATTTGAGCTTTAGCCTCATGAGCATGGGTGGATTACCCATTAGGCAAACTTCCCTGCAAGGGGCTTAAAACCTCCTAAAAATTCTTTTTTGGGCTTTAAAACAAAAAACTGCAGTTACTGCAGTCACTGGTTGAATAAAGGCAGCATTAGTAAGTTCATTATGATGTTTTTTCACTAAAAACTATTTTTTTATGAAATATTGGTAGACAGTAGCTCCTCAATAGTATTTATTCTTGGATGTAGATGTACCTGATTATAGTTATTCTGTCTGAATGCTAAATTATATGATTATAAGTATTCCTGGCTTAACATTTCTTTATGTATTTATATTGCAAGAATAGGAGACACGGACTGTACATTTAGGTATTGTAATGCTAATTATAGGTAACCCTTGCTGAATATATGTACATTTGTTTAATTATAGTTGATCCTTGTTAAATATTTATGCATTTGTATAATAATTATTGGTGACCTTAGCTCCATATGCATACATTTGTATGCTTATAGGTGAAGCTTGGTAAATATATATGGGTTTATATTATAATTGTGGTTTACCTTGAGTGAATATATATATATATCTATATATCTACCTAAATATGTATACATTAATATAATAATTGACAATTGAGGTTTAATATTTGTATTAAAATATATCCTGGCTTATGTCCTATAGCTGTAGGAGACCTTGGCTGAATATGTGTTTGTTTTTATGAGACACTGACTAAATATTTATATACTGTATTACTATGATGATTTCTGGTACCGTCTATGAATATTTCAACATTAATATTATAGGAGACCCTGGCTAAATATGTGTGCATATTTGGTATTAGAGAGGACATACGTATGTAACTATGTACATTTTTATTTGATTGCACAGGACCATGGCTCAATATGTTTATACTTATTTCAATGTAGGGGACCCTAGCTGATTATGTATATATTTTTATTATAATTATAGTGGGCCCTTAGTGAATGCTGATATAATATTAAGAGACTCTAGTCTAATATGTTTATAAGGTATGAGAAAAATGTATCCTAACTGAATATGATTACATTTATATATATATATAGGGATATATATAGGGAACCCAGTAGCGGCTGTTAATGGTTAAAGTTGGAGGGTGGTAGACTTTAGAATTTTATATATATATATATATATATATATATATATATATATATATATATATATATATTATTTGTTTCTATATGATGGAGGGCTTCTCTCTCTCTCTCTTGTTGCTCACCATAAATGGTTGTTGTTGAAAACTCGGTCACACAAAATCCATTGCACAAATCAAAACCAACCTCTGGAATCCTGAGCGGGTAATAAACTGTTAAACTTATTTTTAGACTTGTAGATGGGCTTACAAATGTATTATTTGTGTGTATGTATATATACCATGGATTTCCCCAGGGCCCAGCAGAGGCATTAGTATTTATTTTATCTAAATAAAAACTAACTGTGTTTTTCTGATTACTTTATTTTTCAAATAAATGGCCACTGCACAATGAAAACAGAAATTAACTCTCATCATTATTATAATTTAGTTTTTCTGTTCGATACAAGTGATCATGATATGTGTTTGTGTAACATATTATGTCCCACCATCAAATGCATTTAATAAACAAGTAATAGCTTGGTGTGTGTATGAGTAGCTATGGCTGTTATAGGGAATTGACTGTGATTTGCTCACATAGCAAGACGTATACACAAACAGAAAAGGGAAAAATGGGTGCACGCATACAGTGCGCACGTATTCGCAGGTGCTCCTCCACTTCACAGTCTAGGGGCTTCAAAAAGGTAGATCCGGCACTGCTCATGATCAAACCTTCCAATATTAAACCCTAAGGGCCTCATTCTATTATCGGCCGTAGGAGATGCGCGGCCACAAGGACCGGCTGCAAGCTATTTGCCTATTCTATTCCCTTCCGGCCGGGGATTCCGGCAGGCTTGCGGCCGGCGCCTTGCTATCCCTTGCGGCCGCACGCGCCGGAGGAAAGCCTTTGATCTTAAACGGCCGCAAATGTTTCGGCCGTAAGAAAATCCTGGTTGCTATTCTATTGCTCCGGGAACCCTCTCTGTAGCAAAAAGGTCCCGCAGGCACACAAATAAGCACATTATAAAGCCATCCTGCACTCTGAGGAGACTATAAAGTGATTGCAGGTGTTAGCATTAATAGCACAACATTCCCCTACACTCAAATCCGTAAATAAAATGTTTTTTTAATTTATGTCACATATCCATGTAAAAAGTCCAGAGGGCTTGGAGCACCTCAGACCCGCCCACGCTGCGGCCGGAAAATAAACAGTTAATGTAATCCTGGATTTGGGCTGATGTGCAAGCTTGAGAGTGAGTTGCTAATAATCCTCATGTCCCCCATTATGATCCCTAGCATTTACAGAGCTTTACAGTGCTGTCTTGAATTTATTTTTGCATTTAAATATTTCTGAGCTTACGGCCGATTGCAAGATATACGGCCGGCCGTAAGGGGATAGCCTTGCGTCGCCGTATAATTGAATTGGAAGGTAACGGGAGCTTCGCAAGGAATCACAGCTTTGCGGACGATTTACGGCCGATAATAGAATGAGGCCCTTAGGGTCTAGTCTCCCTTAGGGTAATAGGGGACTCCAGATGTGGACCCCTTGCTCACTGTGCCTTATGGAGTTCAGCTGCACCACACTGAGGAGGCCTGTAGAGTAAGAAACGCGTCTGGGGTTTTGCCGTTTCTCCTGTTCAGGGTAGAATTGTTCTGTATTTCGGGGCTGGGTCACTCTTTTGTGTGGGGCCAGACTTATATGCCACAGGATATTTCTCCCTGTGAAGGGCACAAGTGGCTAAAAGAGGTTGCTCTCAGAGTGGCTTATCATGGCCACAGAACTAATCTATTAAGGTTGGTTTGTTCTATGATGAGCACCTCTGACTTAGTTTTTTTGTTTATACAAGTTTTTGTAACAATAAGCCAAGAGATACCGTTATGATCTGTTGCACGTATTATACTCTGATCATTTTGTGCATAAATATTCTGTTTTTCACAGAGGCTGCAACAAAGTACAATTATCTGTGATTATCATTTCATCACTTAATCAGTGTGTACTTCTAAGGACAGGATTATGAAATATGGATTGACCATGAATACTTACTGAGACTTGATGTATTTTGTTTACTGTCATGCTGAAAAACTTTGGAATGATTCACTTTAGAAAGAGAACTAATACAATGAATAGCCAGTTTGTACGCTCTTTATTTTACCATGATAAATTAGTGATCATAGCCACACTATTGATGGCGTATTCGTGTACAATAGGGGTTTTCAGACACTTTGTAAGGCCTAGATTGACTTCAGAAATCTCTCCCCCTCTCTCGCTCTCTTTCTCGCTCTCTCGCTCTCTCGCTCTCACTTGCTCGTTCTCTCTCTCTCTCTCCCTCTCCCTCTCTCCCTCTCCCCAGATTTAATGCAAAGCCAAGGTTGGATTAAACACAAGCTGGGAATCCTATCCATGTAAAGCTGTTTCAAGCTTACTGGCTATGATCAGCATGGAGTTGGATCTCAGCCTGTGTTGTGGACTTTATGAGTAGGTAGTTCACCACAACAATCATTTATATATATATATATATATATATATATATATATATATATATTTATATATATAGTTGTTACTCAAAGATGCCATTAATAAGGGAAGACGTTATCACCTAGTAAATGCACGATTAGGCCTATTAACTATTACAATACCTATTAATTTTAAATCTAAATTGCTGAATTAAAAACAAATACTCAAAACAACTATAATATCCATTGAGAGAGACTGAGCCTATTCGGCGAACACAGGATTTTTCTATCCACGAAAAACGGATGGATGCCATAAATAATGTAAAAAAATACTACAATATAGTACTTTTTACCCCTATGCAAACACGAGCAACAAATATAACACTAATTTGTTACTGAGCTATTACCACATTCCATACACTTGTTTCTAGAAACTCTAACTGATGGGGAGTCCAACCAATATATACATTTACTAAAATCCCTACCGTTAATAATTCCCCATAATTAAATATAATTTGAGAAATAGACCCGTTCTCACAAAGCACAAATGGATCTTTGTGTTGTTCCTTCCCTACTTCTGCCTGGTTTCCTTGGAAGTAATAATAGTTCCTGCTAACTGCCTGGATCACTCGTTGTTACCCTTCATTTCTGTGGCTTTGGCTGTTCATATGTTCATATAAACATTTTTCCAAGGAATATAATACCTCCTACACATCTTTGAGTTTTACCTTTTATGGCTTCATCAAGAGTTCATCTCAGCTATTCTGAATTCCAAGAACTTGGTATTGCCTCTTCTGGATCACTACCTTGTCCTGGTGAAGGGTTGTGTGTACTTCAATGAAGATGCCAAGATGGGCAGGTCATAGCAGAGAGGTGACTGGAGAAGGACATGGCAACCCACTCCAGTATCTTTGCCAAGATATCCTTATGGATTAACACAACCAGAGACATAAAGATAAAGAGCCTCATTAAATTGAGAAATTGTAAGTTAATGGAGCCCGTAAACGAATTTGCTATTTAATTGGCGTTTTTTTGCGATCCCCAAATGATGTACCGGTTACGGGCTGAAAATCTCTGCGGTTGTTACAACCATAACTTACAGCCCATCAGAATCTTTGATCTTTCACGTCCGCAAGAGTTACGATTGCTAAAATCACAAATCACTATTCAGTTGCTACAATTCCCCAAGCCCGCAAATGTTTTCACACTGTAAACGGCAAATGTGGAGGAAAATCCTACAAGTACCAGATAGGACTCGCGAGGGGGTTAACCTGATTGTAGCACTGTAAATGCAAATACAAAATCAATACTGCACTGTAAATGGCGGGGAAAGCGATGGAAGACATTAGAATTAATTGCACAACAGTCTCAAGCTCGCAAGAGAATTCTTTTTTTTTATGTTTCATTTGGGGTTATATCAATCTTGAGAATCAATGAATTAATACATATCTGGCCACCCACATGGACTAGAACAGTATTGGCATTCATTTTTATTATTTTGTATTTTGCGGGTTTGCGAGTCTGATCGCATATCGGACCTGTAAACGCTAAATGATTGACGTGTAACCTCCATCTTATACTGTCGTAATGATGACGGTCTCATTTTCTATTGGCTCTTTCTAAATCGTTAGTTACGGCCTTGCTTATTTGATCATGATCATGCCCTGAAATGCTACATACGATGGCATGGTTTACGGTTTCAGATTTCGGCCTGTAACTTGCGGGCTTGTTCAATTGAATTGCTCCGTAAGTGTAGCAGAGTTCAAGCCCGCAGCACGCCCGCAGACATACGGCCTGTATACCCCGAGATGTGGTCTTGCAAATTAATGAGGCTCAAAGTTCCTAGTCTGCTGTAGTTCATAGGGTCACGGAGAGAAGACGCTTTCTTCAGTTTAACCAAGGGAATCTTGTGAAAAAAACATCCTAGGATAAACCTTCTGATTGGCTGAGAAGCCAACAATGGATTAACACTGTAAAAAAGACTGGAATGGGGTGGTACCAGCGGCCAAGTTTTACAACTTCATCGTATATTTAAAATAATTTTTTGTTTTTGTTTTATAAAAATATTCATTAATAATTTCACATGCCCGTGATGAAGGAAGATTCAAATATCCGTGTGACCCTGTTCCTTTAATTTCTGGCGACAAGTTTTGCAAGTGATGCTGTCATCAGGAACAGCTCAGGGATGTGTGTAAAATATATTTGCACTCAGGACATTTCCCTGTGTGGAGATTATTCTCTGGAATATAGTTACATTGAAGCATTGCTTTCATAATAATCGTTCAGATCGAAACTTGGGAGCAAGCTCCTGACCTTTGGTCAGTTTATAGTATTCCTGTTTAATTGCACAGAGACTCTTACCTACAATAGCTAAAGGGCAAATTATTATCCAGATAGCCCGTATAACGTCGCCCAAACGCCCTTGGTGTTTTATGGCCCTGGTTAACAACATAATGAAAGGAATATGGTTTATTGAAGCACTCATTACAAGACACTGCACACCGATGGATAAGGAAAACCACTTAAAAGTCATATTAAAGGATCACTATACAATGTAAAAAAAGGTGCACGTTTGGAAATTTTGAGTTTTGAGGAAGGGCGTATTTAGGGAGGGAAAATGCTATAAAGATATGTTTTAATTACAAATAATAATTGATCTTCTGGACTGTTTTATTTATTCAAATTACTCTTAGGACTTAGTATACCAAAGGGTGATAGGAGGCTCCAGATGTGGACTGTGCCTTAGGGAGTTCAGCTACATCCCACTGACGAGGCCCATGAGAGGCAGAAACGTACGTCTGGTAATTGCTGTTTCTCCTGTTCACGGTAGAATTGCCTGGTATTTCGGGGCTGGGTCCCTCTATTGGTGAGACCAGACTTATATACTACAGGATATTTATCCCTGTGAAGGTCGCAAGTGGCTAAAAGAGGTTGCTCTCTGAGAAGGTAACTTAACCTATAGAACAAACCTACTTAGGTGTTGTTCGTTCTCAGATGAGCACCTCTTTCGTTTTTCTCAACTTAAGGGTGATTCTTGCTCACTGTGCTGTATGGAGTACAGCTACTACCCACTTACGAGGCCCAAGAGAGGCCGAAACACATGTCTGGGGTTTGCTGTTTCTCTTGCTCAGAGTAGAATTGCCTGGTATTCGGGGCTGGATCCCTCTATTAGTGGGACTAGACTGATATACCACAGGATATTTCTCCCTGTGAAGGTCACAAGTGGCTTAGAGGTTGCTCTCCGAGTGGGTTATCATGTCCATAGCACTAACCTATTATGGTTTGTTCATTCTTTGATTGAGCACCTCTATTTTGTTTTGTTTTTCCTTTGGACTGTGAAAACATCCATGGTACTTTGGCGGAATATTGTGTTTTTACATTTCTGTAGAGCAGGGCCTGCATTTATTATGGTATGTTGCCTGCTTCTGAGGAAGGGTGTGGTGTCAAGATTAGTAAAAGTAGTTTCAAAGAAATAATTTCAGCCTTTATTTTTGAATTACTGTATTCAAATTTGCTTTCAATAACATACATTTTGTCCTTTTTCCTAAAAGGATTAGAAAGTGTGAGGAACTGTGAATTCTGATAAGATCTGTATTCATTTCTGATAAAAAAAGTTCTCTCCAGATAGCACACTTGACAATAGAAATCAATTACTAACTATGGCCCTGTAGGGGTAAGCAAGTTTATTCCTGGAGTGCCACATGCAGGCTTGGATTTGAGGATTTCCTTTCTGTGCACAGGTGAGTCAATCAGGATGAAGGAAGAAGCGATAGAAGGGATATCCTTAAATCCTGGCTCTCCCTTCAAGCTACAGGCAGAGCTATGAGGGAATCCCCCCACATCTAAACATAACACTGTTTTGCATAATGTTATTTGTTGCATGCTTCACAAATGTGACATATTTTAAAATTGTCAATAACAAAAGTGCAGTTTTTCCTAAACCGCAAAGATCCTTTAAAAAATAGTAAAAGAAAAGCACGGAGCACGTTGTGCGCATCACATTGAAAATCAGCCGCGGTCCCTCATGTATCGCAGGTCAGGTAGAGGCTCTGGTTCTTGAAATAATTCCGAATTTCTGATAGGGTTGTGAAAAGGTCAGTTTAGGATAACACGGGTTGATAGTGTTTGAAGAATGATGTCCTGACTTGTTTGCTCTGACAGGGGACCTGACTCCAGCGTGCAAGTAGTGAACCTTTCAGTCTCTCATTTTATGTTGATAAGACAATCACTGAAAAGACAAGTCAGAGAGAAGCTTAGAAAGCAGCTGCTCCGGGGAGCTTGGGGATACATCTCAGGTGTTCCCATTTAATTTCTGTAGACTTTTATCCAGGGAGGCTGCAGGGTCACTTGACAAGTGACCAAGATCAGCTCACATCTCTCTAGTCACCTTGTCATTGCTATCAGGTTAAATCATCCACAGCATCCTGGAGCTGGGACTTCGCTGTGCTGCGTGGACCTGCTGTTATTTAAAGACAACTCAAATTATAAAGTACTCATAAAAATAAATATAACATGGCCCTCATTGTATTCCTTTTTTGAATGCACCTTGACATGTCTCACTTTCAGTTAATGATTTAATCATTCCTAGATTGTAGCCATGCAGTCATGGGTGTTAGGAGCAAGAATAAAGATCTCCTAAAAGCATATTGAAACACTTTTGAGTTTTTAAAATATGTGCATTTTTCACTGAGAAATAAAATCAAATACAATTTGAGTCACTGACTGCCCACTGCCAGATCTGCAGCTACAGCTCGGTGTAGTGAGCAAAAGAAAAACAAAAAAAGTTAACCCTTAACAAACCTATCTGTGCAGAGCATGGGATACTAGAATCACCTTAACAGGTCAGGTATGGGTTAATTGGTCAGCAAACCCCTTAATCAGAAAAAAACTGCTATCAATCACTGTCTTTACTGCATGCTCAGCTATCTGTTGTAACTCATGCAACAAGATTTTTTAGCTGTTATTCGTGTAATAAAAAAAATAATTTTATCATATAATCTTGAGCTCTATCACATCATGAAGAGCACTTTGTTGTTGTTCTGTCCTTCAGTCATGCCCGACTCTCTGTGACCATATGGACGCAGCACACCAGGTACATCTGTCTGGTTCTGGTGCTTATCCATATGGTTTTCATGGCAAAGATACTGGAGTGGGTTGCCAGTTTCTTCTCCAGTGGAACATGATTTGTCTGACCTTTCTGCAATGACCTGCCCATCTTGGGTGACCCTACATGGTATAGCTCACAGCTTAATTGAAGTACACAATTCCCTTCACCGCAACAAGGTAGCGATCAAGAAGGGATGAAGAACACTTACAGTGAGATAAATGACCCTTTTTGATAATATTTGTTGTCACAGGTTCACATTCCTCATTCTTTTTTAGGGACTCTTGTATTTAATGTTGGAAATAATTACTAAAGTAAATTAGCTTTCGGATGTATAGGTTACAAATCTACACAATAAAATAAAATGTTATTAAATGTTTAACAAATATTATTCTTGTCTTTCACAGACCCCTCCATGTGCTGATCTGCAATGCTGCTTTTCTTGGGGGTCCATGGCAGCTTTCCGAAGACGGCCTGGAAATGACCTTCCAGGTCAATCACTTGGGCCATTTCTACCTGGTGTCTCTACTGAAAGATGTCCTGCGCCACTCAGTCCCTGCAAGAGTCATTGTGGTGTCATCCGAGTCACACAGGTTAGTTAAGAAAACCGTTTGTACAACACAAGACATGGAGTCCTGTGGTTCTATTTTGTTTTACTTGAAAGCTTCTCTTCAAAATATATTTACCCTCTCCTGCTACACTTGACTTTTGCAACAATGTAACTGTGCTTAAAGGGATACTGTCACCTTAGCAGGCTTGTTTCTTCTTAAAGAACATAAAAACGTCTATCTGTTGCACTATCCATTTTTCTCTACAGTGAATAATAGTCAGCATTTTCTATGCCGTATCATGCTAATGTATCCTGCTTTATTGTGCGCGATAAGTGGGAGATGGGATCTAACTGCATAAAAACACTTTGAAAGGTTATGCTTGTTTTTTTATTTGTTTCAAAAACAGTGTGACACTAATTAGCATATAAAACAGCTAATTAGTATCCAGAAGCTACACACATACATATATATATTTATTTATATATATATATATATATATATATATATATATATATATATATATATACACAGTGGATATAAAAAGTCTACACACCCCTGTTAAAATGTCAGGTTTCTGTGCTGTAAAAAAATGAGACAAAGATAAATAATTTCAGAACTTTTTCCACCTTTAATGTGACCTATAAACTGTACAACTCAATTGAAAAACAAACTGAAATCTTTTAGGTGGAGGGAAGAAAAAAATAATAATGTTGTTGCATAAGTATGCACACCCTCTTATAACTGGGGATGTAGCTGTGTTCAGAATTAAGCAATCACATTCCAAATCGTGTTAAATAGGAGTCAGCATACACCTGCCATCATTTAAAGTGCCTCTGATTAACTCCAAATAAAGTTCTGCTGCTCTAGTTGGTCTTTCCTGAAATTTTCTTAGTCGCATCCCACAGCAAAAGCCATGGTCCACAGAGAGCTTCCAAAGTATCAGAGGGACCTCATTGTTAAAAGGTATCAGTCAGGAGAATGGTACAAAAGAATTTCCAAGGCATTAGATATACCATGGAACACAGTGAAGACAGTCATCATCAAGTGGAGAAAATATGGCACAACCAAGAACTGGAGCTCCCTCCAAGAGGCCTACAGCACCATTAAAGGAGCTGCAGGAATATCTGGCAAGTACTGGCTGTGTGGTCCATGTGACAATATTCTTCATATGTCTGGGCAAGGGGTAGAGTGGCAAAACGAAAGCATTTTCTTACGAATAAAAACATCCAAGCCAGGCTACATTTTGCAAAAACACATCTGAAGTCTCCCAAAAGCATGTGGGAAAAGGTGTTATGGTCTAATGAAACCAAGGTTGAACTTTTTGGCCATAATTCCAAAAGATATGTTTGGCGCAAAAACAACACTGCACATCCCCAAAAGAACACCATACCCACAGTGAAGCATCTTCAGCTGGGGCTGGGGCCTTAGTTAAGATAGAGGGAATTATGAACAGTTCCAAATACCAGTCAATATTGGCACAAAACCTTCAGGCTTCTGCTAGAAAGCTGAACATGAAGAGGAACTTCATCTTTCAGCGTGACAACGACCCAAAGCATACATCCAAATCAACAAAGGAATGGCTTCACCAGAAGAAGATTAATGTTTTGGAATGACCCAGCCAGAGCCCAGACCTGAATCCGATTGAAAATCTGTGGGGTGATCTGAAGAGGGCTGTGCACAGGAGATGCCCTCGCAATCTGACAGATTCGTGATTTTGCAAGTTTTTTTTTTGCCCCCGAGATTCAGAGGTCGGATTTTATTTTTGTAAGTCTTGCGTTCCTCAACTGCTTGCAGCCTAAGTAAGTCCCGAGGGTTTCAATGCATCAACTGCTCGCCTTGCTTTGCGAGGCTCGCAGGGCGATGACCTCCGAGTGCCTTTTGGCGCTCATCGCCCATGTGCTCCGAGCTTCTATGCGTTAACGGTTCACCTCGCTTTGTGAGGCTCGCAAACATTATGACGAATCACAGTTTGACAATTATAATATTTGATATATACAAAGAGAGAAAGAGCTGATTCGCTAAAGCGCTCTTTTAAACCACTGCTCCGCGCTCTCAGATTCGCAGAGTGAATTCCTCTCTCTCTCTCTCTCTCTCTCTCTATCTATATATATATATATATACATATATATATATATATATATGTGTGTGTGTATTTCAGCGCTACCGAATATGTTGGTGCATTACAAATAAAGCTAATAAAATATATGTATTATATATATTATGTGTGTAACACACGAGAAACCTTTGGCTAAGTACTTTCTTAGTGAGATGCAGATCTGGATTTTAGGAGCCTGATATCAGGGACATTGTAGCCATCAAAAATTTTTTTTTTTAATTGAATTCAGAAAAATGAGCAACCATTTATTATTAGTATACCTCGCTGCATGTGAGCCATCAGAGATGTTGTTGATGGTTTGTTTTGAAGGCAGTCACTTCATTGAGAGTATGAAGCGATGTTGTCCTGACATCAGGATACGGGTGTCATGTAAAGAGCTGGGAGAGCATGTCCTGGAGTTTCTGCCAATGGAAGGTGAGAGGTGGATGGAGTGCAGGCCAGGATGACAGGTTAGACAGAATATAAGGAGGGGCGCTGTCCAGCTGCTGCACTGTGACTGCTAAAGGCTTCTGTGTTTAATATCTGGGAGATGTTGTGTTCTAAGGTACACGGGATGCCCACACATTGGTCTGTAATATTTTATAATTAAGGAGCAAAATTATGATACAATTGCAGGGTCTGAGATCAACAAAGAGACAGCTTATTTTACATAGATTTGCAGAGGAAAAAATATACATATTAATGGTACTTTCAATTGACGTATTGTCTAACAATAACATAACTTACACTCTGTACTAAATAAAGCAATGCCGGTTACAATTAGGATATTATATTTATAGGTAATGCTGATAGTTTCATTGTTTTTAAGGAAGAAAAAAAAAAGACAGATTGTAAATTAAACTAAGTTTTATATGTGTGTGTGTGTATGTATATATATATATATATATATATATATATATATATATATATATATAATGTTATTAATAATGTTATATTATTTTGTGTCTGTCACTCTTATTATGTATTTTATTATTACTGTTTTTTTTGCATCAGTTTTAATCATATTTGTCTCTGTTTTTGTGACCTGGCTGTCTCTTTGACTTTCTGCATTGAATGGCTGGATAGAATGAGACATCAGTGTGTGTCTTCATGGTTAACAGATCCCTCTACAGATGTTCACTTGTACAGCCAATGCAGGGGAGACATATGTTGTGGCAGGAGGACGTCTGCTCTCCAGAAAATAACATATATATATATATATATATATATATATATATATAGTAAATAAAAAGTACATCTGTGGTCACATTTGAATGTCTAAAGCAAGTTAAAAAACCTGCTTCCAGCTCAGAGTTCCGAGAAAAACAGTTATTACATTGCATTCTGGGAAGTTGAGCCGGGACACACAAATATCGCCACAAATGCCTCGCTCTTCATTCCGTAGCCATTATCAATCATGGCTTCCTTTAAGCTTATGCATGCTGTATTACACAGCTTTAATGCAAAGCCAAGGTTGGAATAAACACAGACTGAGTATCCTATCCATGTTCAGCTGTATATATATATATATATATATATATGTATATAAGGTGGTGTCTGGTGTGGGGAGCAGGTTCCACCCTGCCAAGACATCCCTGAAGATGTCTTCATGATAAAATGTGTCAGATGTTTTTGTCACTGCATTTGACTCCTTGTGTAAGCAGTATTTTATAATGTGTAAATACAAGTTTTATTATTACTGCATTGTTTTTCTTAGCTCTCCTCCCCTCCTTCCTTTTCTCTTTTGCCATAACATATGTCTGTTGTAGTTCTGTTATAGTGGACACCTGTAGAGGGACTTATTACCCATGCAGACACACGTTGATGTCTTTGTCCACCCTGTCAAGCAGAAAGCCAGAAACACGGACAGGCATCAGGGGGAAGGAGATACCACTAGTGATATGGAGGAAACATGAGCGCCAGAGCACTTGTGGGGGTGGGCATTCAGAGTAAGGATAGATTTGCACTAGGAGTTTTAATTACGTATCAAGTGAGGAGTCAGAGCAAGGCAGGATAGAGTCAATAGTAGCTTGGTACGTAAGTGAATCAAGAGAAAGTAGAGACCGCATAGGTTTTGGTGTTAGGGTGTGGGAGAAATGGGACGTCCAGGGTAAGGTATGGAGTTAGATAGGAGAATGGCAGTTCTGGTAAGTGATGGCAGTGGATCAGCTGGGACAAGGTTGTGTGAAATATCTAGGCCAAGGGAACATAGACAGATGGGGCAAAGCGACAACAAAATTAGAGGAATATGAGAAGATCGTCAAGGGAATAGCAGAGCAAATAGAAATGGGACAGCTATGAGAAGGGGTAAGAGTCCACCATACTGAGGGAGCGCAAATAAAACAGAGAAAGGAAGGAGACATACAGTAAGGAGGACAGTGGAGGGACAACAAGAGCAAACGAAGAGCGAGAGTAGGAGCATGGAAGGAAGGGCAGCCAGAATAAAGGAGGACAGACCACAAGATCATGGGAGGAAGAACAACCAGAGCAAAGCAGGAGAGCAACAAGCAGAAAAAGGGAAGAAAGAGAGAGCCAGAAGAATGGAGCAATGTGTCATTCAGGGCAAGGGAAAGATGGGAAAGATTGTGAGAGGAAAGTGATTACCAGGAGATGTGACGAGAAAGAGACCTATAATAGATGAGAAGATAGGAAGAGAAAACATGGGCAAGGGGAGAAAGGAGAGTGTAGAGAAATTGCTAGAAAGCAGCCATAGTAACCAAAGAGAGATACAGATAAAGGAAAGGGAGTGTCAGTAAGAGACAAAGAAAAGAGACAGTTGGAGCAAGGAAGAAAAGAAACGGCAAGAACAGGCAATGAGAGAGAAAGTAAGCAGAACAAGACAATCAGGAGAAGGGTAGTGAGGGCAATAGAGTTGAGAGACAGCCAGAGCAAGTGAGGGCAAAGACAGCTGGATTTGTCTAAAAAAAAATGGAACCCTAGAAAGAACATTAATTAAATGAAAGCTGTTCCGACTGGAGGCTCTGTGTACACATCTCCAGATATCCACTTCCTGACTCGTTAGCTTATTAATGCAGTTGTCAGCCACAAATAATACTGTAATTACACAAAGTAAATGTGCCAACCTAAATTGTTTGCAAATCGGGTTTGGGTAGTATTTATGTGCGCACTTTTGGTAACCACTTATACAAATGCAGCTTTTCTCTGCACTTTAGACCACTCATTGATCTATCTCGGAGATGGAAAAATAATTGATTAAATCTGAACGGCACAACCTTTTATCGATTTGTCATTCAACAACTTCAGCGTCTAACCAAGAGGAATGTGAAGATATTCTGGAAATACAAACAATCTACTTAAAGATTGCAAGGGGGAATCCAATCATTTTATAATGCACAATTCATTGCAGTCATTATGAACCAGAGCAGAAAATGAAGTGTTTTTATTTCCTGCCTCCGTGTTTTGCAATATCACACGAGTTTAATTTTCCTTTTCCCATTAAAAATACATATGTAACGTGACAATAACAGATTATTGAAACCCATCGTTTAATTCTATCACAGTCATTTAAGGAAAGCAATTCTGTAAATATATTACTATTGGTATTTATTTAAAAAGACAATCTATATTAATGAATGTCCGTATAAATAGTTGTGCGGGAGGTGCCAATACTAATGTAATTCTAGTGCTCCCTTGGAACCACTGGATTAATACAGGCCTGGACTAAATAACAGATAATAGGACAGAATTAGGTGAGTGAATGCAAAAAGCAAGGGATCCGGAGTCTAAATTAATTTCTAGAAAAAGAAATATAAATACATGTCTTGTGTATAAAAACATGGAATTGATGGCTGATAAGACCCAACGGCCCATATAGGCTGCCCATTCCACCTACCTAAAAAGATTGCCTGAATTAATCTTCACAAATGTCTTAAATGTGTTTGTCCCTACCATGTTCACTGAACAGCTGATCCACTTATCTACTACCCTTTGTGTAAAGTAGTAATTTCACACATTGCTCCTAAATCTTCCAACGTCACATTAATAAATGTCTTCTTTTAGATGCATCAGGAAACATTGTAAATTTCACAACTTTGAGCTCGAGCCATACACCATCTTCTCTTCTAACTCTGAACTCATCTAGCACGCCCTTCCATGTACCCTGCCTTCACCCACCCACCTATGATTTGTGTCACCTCCATTTTTCACAGCTGCTACACCCACACTAATTAAACTTTTTCTTTCTTTTCAATTACTTACCAATCCCTTGTTTCTCACTTTTAATTACTTCACATTTTGTTTCATTAATCGTTTCGTCTGGAAGCTTTGGAGCTCTCAGTCATGCAAAGCACTTTGTATAAAAGTGTCATGTGTACGGTTGTTAGCTAAGGGCATGTCCTTTTGAAATGACATATTGTCATACCCGTGTTTTAATATTCACTGCACTACAGAGTATTTGGTACTATGTCAATGTGAGATAATGTTAAATGAGAACAAGCTTTATGAGTGAGTTTTAAGGGACATTGAAAGCATTTTTGTTCCATCTGAAAGAGGGCGTTTAATAGTGTACCACTGTATGCTTCCCTTTTTCAAAACTGATTCAAGTATATAACTAATGTGGGGGCTTGTCATGGCTAACCAATGAGCTGTAATATAGCTGTCTGAGTCATCCTTGTCTGAAAATGACATCTACAGATGTGTGTATGCTCTGTATCCTTTCCACTTAATTTCAATTATGTTTAAACTGGTTTTACTGATATATTTTCATGCAAAGTACACCTTTGGTCATTTTTAAAGCTTCTCTTTTGAAGAGAATGAACAAAAGAATAGGTTTCATGTCCCTTTAAACACATTTCCTCTGCGGCTTGAAACTCTGCTACAAGAAACATCAACTCTCTTATCATTACTCTCACTTTTTGTTTGTAGGTTTTTCATTCACTTTTTTGAAGTGCTGTAACACAAATATAGTCACTCTGTATTGGGGGCATGTCCCCTTAATCTTTTTCTGCAATTTAGCATATTGATCTGCACTTTAGCATAAATGAGCTGCACAACCAAACACAAATATCTCAGTAATGATATGCTGTATTTCGATATAGGACATTATTTAGTGTTTAATATCTTAGATGAAGCCAACTTGCTGTTGGGGTGATAGTGTCCCTTCTAGTTGAGTTATTAACATACCCAGTTGGTTAAACATAATGAAAGAAGCTTTAACACTTATAAGGCTGGGATTAAGCTCATCTAATTAGGCATGACCGCTACCTTATCAAGTTGAAGAGGCTTGTGTTCTTCAATGAAGGGTCACCCAAGATGGGCAGTTCATAGAAGAGAGAGCTCAGTCAAATCTTGGCTCACTGGAGAAGGTACTGGCAACTTAATCCAGTATCTTTGCCAAGAAAACCATATGGATAGGCACAACCCAGACAAATGTGCCTGGTGTGGCGCCTCCATATGGTCACCTAGCGTCGGACACAACTGGATAGGGTCTTTTCAGCTAATTTATCAATGTTCAAGCTAAGTTATTTTCCACTCCAGATTTTAACAACAACAACCAGTTCCAATTATATTCATTTATACATGTACTTTCCTTGGAAATTTGTTCATTTAAAGCTTTTTCTGGAACCCACTGCACAACACACATAAAATTCAAATATTAGTGTAGATAATTGGCTGAAAAACTAAATAAGGCTTCACACTGAGAGATATATGAGACGCAAGTTATAAATGCGATACTGTACTCGGCGCATAGCGTCCACTCCCCTTGGAACCAACGAGTTAAATAAAGAATTCACGCCGTAATTAGTGGAAAGCATCACATTTCTAGCTGTGAGGCCCTATACCCAACTAAAGAAGAAAAAAAAAATCTAATACTTATTCCTGAAATGTTTAAGTGACCCAGAATGGAGCTTATTTTTTTAATCATGTTTCCATAAAATGTGACCCTTGAGACTCCGAGTAGAGAGAACAGCCAAGGGTCAGGCTGAAACCTTTATCACTTCCAAACACAGGGGCTTATAGTATAAATGACACACTGCAGATAGATTTACTTATACCATTTAAAATTTATGGTAGCTGAAAATGAAAGGAAACAATAAAGAACCCCGGCCTGTACTAAGGCACAAGACAGACTCTAATTAGTTACTTACTAAATCTGAGCATCCTTATCTGTGCAAAATAACATCAGGTTTGGGAAAGAATGGTTCAGTGCATTTATTAAGAAGAAAGGGGCTACTGTGGGGTTGGGCCGAGCTAGCTCTCCAAAATAAATCTGCCAGCTCCCTTCGCTTGCCAGATGTGGAGGGGCACCAGGGATATGTCTAAATGAGCTGTTATTAAATGGGAGATTATGTTGAATTGTCAGCTGCTTGTCTGCTTTGCAACCCTCTATTTCTGCCGTTTAGATACATATCTAGACTTTGGAAAATAGCACATTTTTAAAGCTCTTTCCTGCTGAGGGGGATCAGCCAGAGTTTACTGGAAAACTATAATGTGACAAAATAATCACTTGTTTATATCCAGAGCAGAAAACATGGCAAAGTCAACCTGTCAGCGTGGGCATCAACATTCAAATCATATTGTAAGTGTTTCATTTTTAAGATACCAATTTGTATATAACAATGTGAACCATTTCATAGAACACGTTTATTTAAAGTGATATTTTGGAACACACTTATGTTTTAAAATACAGGTGTTGGTATTCAGTCTTGTTTATACAGCAAGCTTCCATCTATTGATATGAAAATGTACAAACATATTATTAGAAATACTTAAAGGGCCACTTAATTCAGCACAATAAAGATTGCCTAAAATTTAGCATGTTGAAATATTTTTAGAATTTTTGAAGTACGTGCATTTTTTACTGAGAAATCATATACAACAAAATATTTTACATGAGTCTCTGACTGCCCACTCCCAGACCCGCAGCTACAGCTCTGTGTTGTGAGCAAAAGAAAAAAGGAATCAACTCTTAACAAATCCATCCATGCAGAGCATGGAATTCTGGAATCACCTAAACAGGTCATTTATGGGTTAACTGGTCAGTGCATTCCTGAGTCCAGGGAAAAATTGCTTTCTATCCCTGCCTTCACCGCACTGTTCAGCCGTTTGTTATTTATCATGCAACAGCCAGTATGCAGGAAAAACATTGTATGTAAACAGATGTAAAACTTTAGATTCTTTAACTGTTATTAGTGTAATAAAAAAAAAAAAGATAATTTTAACATGTAATCTTGTGCTCTTTCACACCATGAAGACATTTACAGTGAGGTAAATGGCCCTTTAAAGAGACATGTATACTAATTGCTGCAGTACTAAACAAGCAAGTTTAAATTATCCAGGATAACCTATAGTTACAAAACAAGGTATAGGTTGTGTGTAGCATAATGAAAGCCCTATTAGCCCAATTGTATAAATTTGTGGATTTTTACTATTTTTTTATTCACTCTGCTCACCTCCAGGGGCTGCCATATTGAGCTCCACCCCCCATCTCTCAGAGCATGTTACTGTGTGACGTGGGTAGGCAGCAAATTGTGGTTCTCCATGTTGCTTCTGTTTATGCACATAGCACAATTAGAGGATTCCTGTTCGTCTAGGTAGTCATGTGGTGCTGGTTCCTGTACTAGAATCTGAATCACATGACTGAGTAGACCAATAGGATGCCGGTTTCTGTGCTGCGTGCAATAGAAGATGCAATATTAAGATTCACAACTTTCTGCCCGCCTACTTCATACAGTATGGTCTGGGAAGGAGGAGAGATGTCTGCATGGCAGATGGAAATTAATAAATGTGAAAATATATATAATTGGATTAATATGGCTTTTATTATGTTAGATGTTGCTCGTAGTTTTAAAGGGCCAGGACTTATTTTACCCCTCAAGTATCCATTTATTAGTAATTCTTGCTGAAAGGCTCTGAGCTAGGCTGTGTAATCTGTATTGGAAATTTTACGCAACAGGTTTATTATGGGATGAATAATAAATATTATTGCCTAATAATAACTAGGTTATATAAGTGATTTTATCCTCCTCAATGTAACTCTGATTCATAATGTTCACTTCACATACTCAAGAATCCCCAGAGTGACATCATCTTAGTTTTGGATCCTTACACTTTTGTCCTGTTCTTGCTCATGCAAGCTGCCATTTTGCACTGCTGTGACCCAAGGCAAAGCCCACAATCGGAGGGCTTAACATTACCAGTACTATTTGAGAAAAATGAGACATGGGTGGTGTGAAGCTCAACCCCTGGGGTTTATGGTCTTAGGTTACAGTTGTGCAACATGGCACAATGAATAAGAGGGAACAGGAATAACTGGAGAGGATGCATCAACTAGAAATCTGATACTCTTCTGGATCCTTAGAAGTAAGTGAGGAGTACCTTTTAATATGACAATTACATTGAGTAGGCTAACATTTACGGTCACCTAGTTAAAATATTCATATAAAAATCTCTTTAAGAAAGTTATTTCTAACTCCAATATATGTGAGTGTAGATATATAGTAGCATAAGTTATTTTGTTTATCTCCACATTATATGGTTCAATATTTCCAAACCAACCTGTGAAAATTCAATTATTTAAAAAATCAGAGTCTCTAAAGACAGTTAAACTGAAACAAATCAGGCAACAAGTGAACAAATTACTGCAACTTCCATTCCAGACGGTTCGGGTATGTTTTGAAGCTTATAGGCATGTCCGTAATGTTCTGTGTTCAATCAAAGACAACCTTAATCACTCATGAGCCACTAAAGCAGCTGTTCAGAGCACTGTGTCCAAGAAAGAATTTATTTTTATACAAATACCTTAAATGATTGTGATCACACAACCATTTATACAGCCTATTCCAAGGAGGTTAGGATTAAAAAGGAGCAGTCATTTAATGATTTGGGATGCCACTAGTGAGCTGGCAGAAATGTTCATTCTAAATGAGCAGCTCTTTGCCAGCAAACAAAACTCATTCATAGTGAGGGAAATTGCACAAACACACACACACACACATATATATATAATTGTGCTCAAATGTTTGCATACACTGGCAGAAACTGTGAAATTTGGGCATTTATTTTGAAAATATGACAGCACAAAAAGTGCCTTGAAGGATAGTGATCATATGAAGCCATTTATTATCACATAGTTGTTTGACTCCTTTTTAAATCATAATGATAACAGAAATCACCCAAATGGCCCTGATCAAAAGTTTACATCCCCTTCAATGTTTGGCCTTGTTACAGACACACAAGGTGACACACACGGTTTCAAGTGACAATTAAAGGTTAATTTCCCACACCTGTGGCTTTTTAAATTGCAATTAGTGTCTGTGTATAAATAGTTTGTTTGCTCTCATGTGGATGCACTGAGCAGGCTACATATTGAGCCATGGAGAGCAGAAAAGAACTGTCAAAAGATCTGCGTAACAAGGTAATGGAACTTCATAAAGATGGAAAAGGATATAAAAAGATGTCCAAAGCCTTGAAAATGCCAGTCGGTACTGTTCAATCACTTATTAAGGAACATCTACTCAGAGGGCCAGATTGTCGTGGCAACGAAAAAAGTGTGCCTTTGGACACGGTCAAGGACGCTGATGGGGGCCGAAATCCGCAATAAGGTGCTTAACGAAACCTGAAACTCATTACCTTGGAGCATGGGCAAGGACGCTGATTAGTAGCTACAATGAGTGCTTGTTTAAAAGCCATGTGTCGATGAAAAAGGTGATTCCTTGGACATGGACAAGGGCGCTGACGGGGCCAAAATCAACAATGAAATGCTCAGCGAAGCTGATTTAAGACTTATTGAAAGCCTTTAAAGCCTTTGATACAATAGCTCTCCAGCAAAAAGGATCTGCAAAAAGGGTAACAAATCTGAAAATGTAGGGCTTAATGAAGCCTAAAGACAATGGAGCATTGAGATACCCTCCAGGCACAGACGCAAAAATGAACTGAGGAGTGCAAGGAAGAGGCGGGCTGGAAGGGCTTATATATATATATATTTATATATATATATATATATATAAACATTTACTCTCTCTTTCGGCATTAATAGTTGCAGATCACTACAGGTAGCGACTTAATGGAGAACACTGAATTTAATATTATAATTGTACAATATATTCGAAACATTAAAAAACGTTTTCCCTGCACGCAAATTGAGTGACAAAGCTAAAGACCTTTCAGGTTGGTGTGTGGGTGAAAGAAATAACAACAAAACCACTTATGAAAGCTTTCAGTCACCTACAATAACTATAAAATAATGTAAAGTCCTTAACACCCCAAAAACCTTGCATGAAAGGCTGCCACCATCAAGGCAATTTAAGATCTAGAATCTTTTGGAGCCTTTGCTTGCCCAAAACTATAAATGTTCAGCAAAATCCCAATTTGATCACAAGGGAAAACACCTTATATTCTAAAACATATTTCTGGTAATGTAAAGTTCTTAGGAGCATAAATACAGAACTTCGCTATTGAATATAATTATTGTCTTTTTATAATATACAGTAGAATATACAGTAGAGTATTTATTAAAGCAAATCTGAGATCAAAACACATAAAGTCCCACACATTTTTATATTTACCAGGCTATGGAATCAATGGATATCCAGGTTAATAACATGTGCATGGTCAAACACTTAGTGGTCACACTTATCTTCTGCTGATCGCTAGTGCAAGACAAGTAATTCTTTTTTCTAAGAGTATAGTCTCCCCTCTATTTCTTTGACATTACTTTCTCTCTTGCGGTCTTTTTTGCTAGTAGGATGCCCTCTATGCCCTCCCTAGAAATCACAGACAAAGAGGTAGGCCCTGTACAGCTCTATTATGACTCCCCACCAGCTATGTCGGAACTACCCATCTACTAATCCATCATACTGGCAACCAAGCCCAAACCCATATAAATATGCAAATTCCCATAGTCTCTTGCATGATTCCCTTGCAGATCTGGTGTCTTGAAGTACCCTTATACATGGATTTTACCATAGATCCAAACAATTTCTTGCTACCAATAGTCTCTTTCATCCACTGTGAGTCATGAGTAGGTAAACAAGTCCATTGAAATCCAAGGCAATCACAGATGGCAACATCAAAATGGACAGAGGTGTTAAGTCTCTCTCCTGGCCTAGGATCATATGGCTAACCAATATAAAATCCTACAGGTGAAATTGGTCCCTCTTGCACAGGTTTCATTAACCCACCCGGGGTACAAAAGTAATAATCAAAATGTTTCATAAAAATATTGTGGGGAACATTATTCAGGGCAAAGTAAAGTTTGTGGCATTAGTTTATAGTGAAACTTGCAGGACTCAGGTGCTTCCCACATCAGGTGAAACCGGTTTCGTTCACCGGCCTACTATGTTAGCAACTTTAAAAAACAAATGATCCCTATTTTTTTTTCAAAAAACAAAATAGAGGCGCTTAATCAGAGAATGAACTAACATTAATAGGTTAGTCCTATGTACATGATAATCCACTCTGAGAGCAACCTCTTTTAGCAGCTCCGAAAAAACAGGCAGTTCTGCCCTTAATAGGAGAAACCGGAAACCCCAGACATATGTTTCAGTCTCTCTTGATCCTCATCAGTAAGTTGTAGCTGAACCCCATAAGACAAGTGAGCAAGGGGTCCATGGCTAGAGTCCCCTATCACCCTTAGAGAGACTAAGCCCTAATGGTCATTTAAACAAACAAAGAAAGAAAAATAGGCGTGCTCAATTTTTTGCCCAGATTCTATTTTTGCAAAACTTCCAACCAAAATCTCTGAATTCTAGAAAATATGACAGTCTTGTAACCTACAACGTGTATATTACAGATAGATAATTACTATGGGATTATAACCTTGGTACACTGCCACCAGCACTCTGATATGTTTAAAAGATAAATGTAAACAGAGTGGAAATGAGTTTTGGCAGACTATTATGTTTTTAAGTATACCCATGGCATGGCTGAGCACAAATCAAAGTAACTAGTTGATGTTTTTTAATTGGGTCTGACAGAATCATTAAACACCAGCTGTTTGTTTCTTAGCTTTCTTGCCTTTGGTATGGTGGAAACACTGAAAAAGTGTCCTCAAGGAAACGTCCTGATCACTTGGAAAGCTCCAAACATGTTTTTACTTGTTATGACTAATTAAATGATAGAGAGTGCCTTGTCATGTTTTATAATATAAATAAAAGGATTATTATTAGTGGAAGATATAAGAAACATGTCAACATTTTCCGAATGTCGGATTAATCAGATTAAAAACAAAATGGATGAGGAAAACCAGAATTAAAACTAAAGCATCATTGTACAATGAAAAAGAAAACTATGTTTAAAAATATTAAGACCATAAATAGGCAGGGAGAACTCCTAAAATTAGATTTTAATTATAAAAAGAAAATGGTGCATCTGCCGGTCCCTGGATATCCATGATACTTTGGTGAAGGTTTTATGTGATGGGAGTTTAGATTTCTGGCGGAGCAAACTGTTTGCTATTGAGTGTGCACTGGGGAAGGGGGTAGGTGTCAAAATCAAAAAGAACCGATTATGTGACGAAAACCAACCTCCCTTTCCCTTTGTTTGTTAAATATTGAGTGTCTATTATAATCGTTGCCTTGCAATACTCCAACTTCATATTGTTATTATACAGTCGGTACAGCAGGTGCAAAGCATCGGGGCCCTCTACTACCAGTGGAAACTGGGACTTCTAAAGTAGAAAGCTACATATAATTATTTTTATATATCTCCTACATATATTTTTGGCTTTTTATTGACTCCTACAAACACTGACCTTTTTATAGAGAAGTTACAAGGGTGAGGCTGCATTATTTTATTTTCCCCGGGGCCCTTGAGTCACTAGCTTCGCTGCTGTTAGTATTAATAGGAAATAAACACTTAAGTAACTCACTGCCACTTAAAATAATTTGAAAAACATTCCCTTGCAGCGATATTAATAAAGCCCTCATGATGATTGGCTCTGACCAGGTTAGCCATAACTGTCCACTTCAAAGGAGAACCACTAAAATTGTCTAATGTAAAAGGAAAGATATGATTGAAACCCTCAAATATACCAAAGGACTTAATAAAGTTCAAGCCAAAATGTCTTTAAAAAATGATAAATGCAGGAATAAGAGGTGATGATTGGAAGGTGGGAGATTTCAGGCTAATGGGACAAGTACTGCTTTATATAAAGTGTAGTAGTTTAGTGAAAAAGCCTTCCTGTTAAAATCATAGAATCAAACACTTTTAAGGAATTTAGGCATTCCTGGGATAAACGTAGAGCTAAATTGGTGCTTTTAGGTAGATAGAATGGGCAGATTGTGCTTATTGATTCTAGTGACAACTAAGTACACAGGGCCATATCTCTGGGGATCATCGGACATCACCCAAATTTCATCCACACTTATTTTCCATCTTCCAGTTGACAATAAAAAACAAACTAAAAATATTACAGATACATTATTATTATAGTTTCTAACTTATTACATGGTATTAAATGGCAGGGGATACACAGATGTCTGGATTAAAGATGGATAGGCATTAACCCCTGGGGCTCTGCAGTAATAAGGTTCTTTTACTTCACATTGGTCGGTTGTTTGAGCAGCTATTTGTAATTGACTTTATGATTTAGTTGATTGTTCTTTAGTATTATTGTTTAGGGCTTAGTTAATCATTAGAAAGGCTTCTTCTTTGTGCTTTTGGGTGTGTAGGGTTTATTTTATATTTGTATACAGAAAAATGCTTCTTTAAGCTATTTTTTCTTATAATGGGTCACTTGTCACTCCTTAGGTGTCCCATAAGAGTTCTTGTGAGGGTTTTATCTGTTCTTGTGGGAGGCTGAGTTTACATGTAAGGATTTGTCTTACCGTGAGCACTCGCAGAGCCTTACAAGAACATATAGGATGTTCAGTAACTCTTACAGGAGCCATATAATGTCACTTTAGGTAAAAACTTCAACTGGAGCATGGAAGAGTTCATACATAGTGATCACTCATAAGAGTTTGCTTGTAAGGGTTTGAGACTAGAGGGATGTAATAACTACATTTGCTCCCTACGTGGTAAGTTCACTTGCAAGATTACGGGAGCCATGTGGTCAAGAATCCCGCAGAAGAAATGGAGTATCCCACATAGTCCATCAAGGAGTGGCCAAAGTGCTTGGTTACAACCCAATAAATAACAGAATGATTTCAATTTGAATTCAAGGCAAGTCATTTAACATCCCAGTGATCCAAGTCCATGCTCCAACGGAGGCCGAAGAGGCGGAAGTTGTCCAGTTCTATGAAGATATTTGATAACACCAATAAAATATGCTATTCTTAAAGAGCATGCAAAACTGGCTATACATTGTTTTAGCCATGTTCTTCCAAAGTAAATAATTCCAGAGAAAACCAGGATTTCCACTGCATTTCTCCGCAAATGAGTGGTTCCCAAATACTAATTAGCTGCTTTGGTGCTTGTCGGTCTCTGTGGGGGCCAAAACAATGACCCCTAATGCTATTATTCAGTTAGGTCATCTCTCCACCCTTATCAAAAAATAATATAGCCATCAATTAATTAGGTTTTATATGTAATTTTGCTGCACTGTACAATGCCATTTTAATTTCCCCTGATCTACTCCCTAAAGTGGAAGGAAAATTTAAATGCTGAGGGAACTTCTATCTGGACAAAATTGATTAGTTTAAAAGGACTCCCCTTTCTGACAAGCAAGAAGCAGTCCAGTGAAAAAAAACCCTGGAAGATAGCAATAATTGCATATAATAGTGAACATTTAAAGGTTGCATTTTTTGTTTATTATTTTGGCTATTTATGAAGATTAGGTATTCAAAGAACCATATAAAATGTGATCAAAGAGTTTTTTTACTGTTCTTTCTGGTTCGTGTATTTTTTTTTTGATAAGATATCTTAAACAGATTTTATTATATTTATTTTTAGATTTACAGAACTTAAAGACTCATCTGGGAAACTCGACCTAACCCTGCTTTCTCCATCTAAGAAAGAATACTGGGCCATGTTGGCTTACAACCGTTCCAAGATGTGCAACATGCTATTCTCCAAGGAGCTGAACCACCGACTCTCTCCCTATGGGGTGACGTCTAATGCAGTGCATCCTGGAAATATGATGTACTCGTCCATTCATCGCAACTGGTGGGGGTACACGCTGCTGTTTGCTTTGGTGCGGCCTTTCACCAAGTCAATGGTGAGTGAAATATTTTACATTTATTCCTTCCTTGGAGCTGGATAAAAGTTTATGGAAAATCCAGATGTACATATTTGCATTAGCCTTTGATGTCTATAGGTTCTATTTTAATGGGATTTTTTTTAAGATTGTATCCGTTGCATCTTAATATTGTTTGAATAAGTCCTTATTAGGCTCTCGTTACTGCTGCTCTTGTTTGTTGTGATAATTACTTAACGATGTTCTATAGGTTCGTCTGCAGCGTGGAGACAAATGTAATGGGATCTGGGAATTGGCCTTTTATAAAAAAAAAGAGGTGGAAAAAAAATAAAGCAAAACCTTGCGCTTAAGTGAAAAACATTACAAGCTGTTGGCTGCACGTTACAGAAATAACTCTGTGCCGAGGAACAATTTGGACAGGAGTGGTGAAAAAGTTACAGTGACCTCTTCAACTCTAGAGTTTAGTGCTAATGTGGTGACACGGTCATCTGTACATCTCCTAGTACTTACCAGGCACGTGCATGCGTACAATAATGAGCTGTCAAAGGAGAAACAAAAATGTTGAATTGTTGTTGATATGTTCAAAAAGTTTCAGATCTTAAACCAAACTTTAATTGGTGATAGGACTTGGCCTCAACCATAAATGAATGTCTTTTGAAGTTGGGTTGTACATGGGCACGTCCAACGGTGTAGGCCATTATCACACGCTCAATGTAGCCTTTAATAGACCCAAATATTGTTTTTGGCAGGCATCTCCGTTGAAAGAATATCAAGTGTTAGGGGCAGCGAGCTCTTAGCAGATGTTACAGGGAGCTAAAATTTCAAAATTTGTTTTTTTCGAAAGTTACATTGGAAAGTGGGTCAGATTTGTTGAAGTTCCGAGACTATAGGGTTACGTTTTCCTGAGTAACTGCAAAGCCAACCATTGTGCTAGGACTTTAACAGATGTGCTGTTCCCTTTTTAATAGATGGGAATAAAACTCTGGTTCTGTTGCAAAGTTATAAATTACTGCAAGAAAGCACAAGCTGTCACTGTGTTAACCTTAGCTAGCCAGAGCAGCATGAGCTTGCCCTCGCATAACCTGATGCAGTAAGATTTATAGCCGTAAAATTTAACATACTCCAGAATGGATGGAGATGTGTTGACTCCTCCGTCAGACAGAAAAACATTTTTTTAAGACGCATTCCAATTCTTTTGGGATGATTCCCACAAAATGGCAAAGAGCGTCTGTATTATACAAATCAGCTCAGATATTTTTGTGAAGGGGAATGATTTCAGAGCAGGATTTAAAATATATATAGTATGTCACAATAAATATGTTATGGGTTTTATATATTGTATAGAATTATTTGGCTCGGACCAGTTCTTTGCGTCGCATCCAGTTTATCATAATATTGTATAAATTATACTGAAATGTATTCATCACACAGTAGTCTGTCGAAACCACTGATAAGTAAACTGTTTAACTTACAGCCACACAAGATGGTTTAACCTTTATCTTGGACCCACTGAGACTGAATACATTTTTCTTTAGGGTGCAATGAGGGTAATAATATGGTAGTGTCTAAGGAGAGGTGCAGTGTGGTGTTCTATGGTTGAATAAGATTCTGATTAAATATACATTTTAGTTCTATACCACCCACTGTTGCGTCATCAAATCTAAAACATTTTAACTGTGGTTGTGCATTTGAAAAACGTAAGCAAATATTGCGCAACTCTTGGAGTATTCAGTCTTTTCCAATCTTAATATAATGAAGTTGAGTAGGGTTTAGTAGTAACTTCTAAAGAAGTGTTAACAGTGGTGTAGTAGTTGTCCCGTACAAGTTGTAGCTTATGATGAATATATATACAATATCATTTTCTTTGTGAGTATTCATGGACAGATGAACATGTTATTGATACAAGATATGGCTAGATATTACAATACCACCATAGCATATGATATAGAGGTGTCAAGTAAAATTGTTCTGAGATTGGTTGGTATGACTGCCTTTTGGTGGCCTTTTATTCAAATCTAATGCGCACCTTTTTCGGGAAAAGTCGTGTCCCAAATTTGGAGTGCACTTTAGAAACAATGGCGCACTAGATTCAATGTTTTAACTCATTTTTGGGGGTTTAAACATTGAATCTAGTGCGCCATCGATAACATTGCATTACCGGTACAGTATGATGAGGGGAGTAATGAAGAAGACAAATAGTGCTGATATTGTTAATTACCAGAATGTTATTTGCTGGTATGTTGTACTTACTGTTACTGTAATTGCTGGTATGTCGTTATTACTGTTAGTTACAGATATATTGTAAATGTTGTTATTACTGTTAATTACTTGTATGTTGTAACACTATACGTATGATGCCATATGATCATATTGTTTTACAGTAATGTCATTTATAATAAAAATACCATAAGCTGGTAACATAAACTCACTGTTCAGTACTTCTTGTACAAATGACAAATGTGCATTACATTCGCCAGCAAATTTTTTTTTTTGATGCATGGGTTCCAAATTTGGAGTGCGCATTAGATTCGATGGCGCCCTTGATTCACGTAGGTACTCCAGATGCCCAAGGAGCATGTCCTGTGATTATTCAGGCCTAATAAGAATTGGATATAATTTTTAGTGCTCAGGTTGTGGTTAATACATGACACTGTTATGCCAAGTCCCTCTTCAGAGTACAATTTACAAGTAATGCTATAATGTTTAGAATAGGGATTTGATGTAATAAGGTGATTTTGGTAATTGTATAAAGTTTAAATAATGTATTTGTGCTAGAAGTAGGCCTTAGGGGTATGCTTATAGTATATAAAGTTACGTCAGTTATGTATGGGACACAGGGTTTCTACAAGAATTTATGTGGTTATACGACTACTGAAAGCAGCCAGGCTTGCATCCTTCTTGGCCTCAGAAATGGGGAAGTTAATTTATGGCTCTCTGTAAAATGAGATCTAGCAACAAAGATGAGGGTCGGTAACCTTGATGACACAGTGTGGGTGGGAATTCTTTTGTGTTTGTGATATTTCTATGCAAGCAGAAAAATAAACTAGTCAGTCTGTTTTGTACTGCTCAACGGTACTTGTGCTCTTCATATGACCCAAGAAACAGGATCTGATTGTGCCTGTAACTGATCTGAATGGAAATGCTAGGAATGCTAAGATCTTGAACACAAAAAGGCACGGCCAAAAGGGAGAAAGTTGGGGTGTGCTTGGTACCCCAAATCTGGGTCGTAACAATTTATAACAATATATTTACAAGTCTATAAAGCTTAATAAAAACAAAACGACAACTCTATTTTTCTCATCTAATATTATGTTAAGATCTAGCTCCCCAGGCTTCCATATATGATAACCTATGTGCTGCAGACTGATCTATGAGATATTTATTTAGAATGAAAATACTACCAGGAAATACTACAATACATTTTCGAATAGAGTTGTGGTTTTGTTTGTATTAAGCCTTATAGACTTGTAAATATGTATATTGTTACAACCTAGATTTGTGGGACCAAGCGCACCCCAACTTTCTTTCTCTAGGCCGTGCCTTTTTGTGTTCAAGATACGTATATTTATTACTGCTAAATGGAACCATTCGTTATCAGGAATGTGGTACACTTCTCTACTAGAGAATATCTAATAATCAGTGCATTATTCACATTTCATGACCTACCTTATTTTTGGTCACAATATCCTTTTGATTCAATCATGTTTTAAAGGTCACCTTCTGTTACTTAAGTTGTTTGTACAAGATTATATATACTTATATTATGTCATGCATTGTAACTCTGATGTTTTCACTTACTTTTATGATCTTTGTTTCTCAGTAAAAATATATAAAAAATATGTAGCAGGATAAGTTGCAGCAGATTACTTGGCAGGACCCATGCAAATCAAGAGATGCAAACCCACCCATGCAATCCTAATTACAGTCTGTGAAACGAGAATGCGTGCAGAGCCATATTTGAAGATTAAAAAGCATTTATTAGAAAAAAAAATAGGAACATTATATAGGATTAAAAACACTAGCAGCTATGTAGAATGTATGCATAAAAGTATTTTTAGGTAAAATCTGTATTTTAGTAGATGATACATGTGCCTGAAGGTTGCCATGTTTGTGTTTTCTGCAGTTCATGTTTGTGGGGGCATCATGCTAATTTTTATTATATATTCATGAATGGGTAAAAAGAAGCAGGAGTGAGGGGGATTTGTTTATTGATTGGTGGATTAAGATACCCAGATTAGCCCTCCCCTCTCTTCCATAGGCTCAGTAAAAGCAGCTTCCAAGTAAATTCCCAACCCTTGCTTGCCATGCTCAATAGCCACACCCTTGTACATTGAAAAGGAAGTATGACTATCATTAGTGGCGGAGCTAGAGAATGAATGGCTCTGGGGGGTTGTAAAACATATTTTGCGGTGCCCCCAGATGGAACCAAATCATTCAGTGCTCCTCCCCCAGACCACTTCCCGTAACAGCAAACCTTCCCAAGACCCTTACCCATTGCTGCTCCACCCCCAACACCCCTTTCTATATATATATATATATATATATATATTTATATATACATAACATCACCTGTGCACAGCGCCCATCCCTCCTTAGCATTCATCCCCTCCATCTCCTCTTAGCACCCACCTCACATATCACCCATCCCTATCTCCTTTCTTTCCTCCCTCACAAAACCTTGCCCCCTGTACTTTGCTGTCACTTTGCCGCCCTTGCTCTCTCACCTCTTCCCTGTTACACATCCCCATGGTGCTGAACTGCTCCACACTTCCACCTCTTGGAGCTTCAGTAGAAATGCTTTATTTAAACAGGCACACACCAATTTCAGACCGGGGGGTGCAGCCAAGGAGGCACAGGGAGGCCCATGGTAGGTGGGTGGGGTCCCAGGAGGCCCTACACTACAGAAAACAATTAAATGCAAAAAAAAAATTACACACCACTGGCCCCCCCTCAGAGGAGGGCCCTGGTGCACTGCACCACTGGTAGATCCACCCCTGACTATCATGGCATCTTATAGTATACATCTGAAACTTGATGTTTTTGCTAATGTATGGTGAACCTTTAAATATGAGTTACAATGTATCGTACAACATTTGTAGTGTTCCTTATCTACCCAATTAGGGGTTAAGAGACTGGAAGAGATAGATATCTGAAGGATAATAGTTGGCTCAAGAGCTCCAGATCTTGTCATTCTGGTGTTTGCCGTTTCCACCAAAGAACAGAACTCACTGTTTGATGATAGCAATTAAGATCCTGTAACTAATGTAATGATTTCCAGGAATGTTTTTTTATGAATATACCCCCTGATGAAATAGTGCCAACCTATAAAATGAATAATGCATATAGTACTAAATATGGAAAGCATATTATTTAAAGAAGGAACTTGGGATACCTTATAAGTAGAAAAGAGATACAGATTAATACATATCCAAGGATTATTCATGACTATGAGTGGCAAATGTCTCCATATATGTATATATACTTACAAGAGAAGGCTTTAGATGTAAACAGTCCTGAAAAGTACATTTATGTTGTATTGTGTCTTTTGATCCTTGGCGCTTATATTCAGTTCTTTTTCCTTAGTGCTGTGAAATAGACAAGAAGGATAAAAGAGGCTCCTTTAAGGTAGCAATTTTTACAAATTAGGAAAACTCTTTTAAAAGTAGGCATTCTCCTAACATTTATGTTGGATCGTTCAGGCTTTCAGATCCTGTCTTCTTGCGCAGCGCTGCGTTGCGCAGTCAGGGCAAGTTTTATACATAGTTAAAAAATGATATAAAAAGCTTACATTTAGGTTTAGCATTGACAACAAGTGGAGAGCAGCTTCTATCAGGCCTCCACGGGACAGCAGCAATCCACCTTATATATCTGGCTCTTTTTTTGTATATCACTGGTAGCCTGTTGTTGCTCATTCAACTGGTTTTGCTTTGTCTCCTTCTTCTAGGATGGGTAATTGTGTTGGTCTTCTGTTTAAGTCTTTATTTTAATTAATTTGATTATGCCCAATATTTGCAATTATTTTCTTAGTTTGTGTATAAATAATAAAAATATACACGTTATCATGTTGGAATACTGCCCGTGGCCCAGTCTCCGAAAGGAAGGGGATCATGCTCTGTTTCAGTATGTGACAGTACATGTTGGCATTCATGGTTCCCTCAATGAACTTTAGCTCCCCAGTGCCGGCAGCACTCATGCAGGGCCAGACCAAACATATATATATATAATATTTATGTACAAACTGAGGGTTTCATCTCATATCAGTGTTTTTGTGCTCTTTGTGCCTTATCCGTTTATCTGTCATTTAGGGATTATTTCTACTACTTTTTCTCAGTATCGATGTATACTTTTAGTGGTGGGAGTGTCATGGTCTGGGCCTGCATGAGTGCTGCCGGCACTGGGGAGCTACAGTTCATTGAGTCACCCATGAATGCCAACATGTACTGTGACATACTGACGCAGAGCATGATCCCCTCCCTTCGGAGACTGGGCCGCAGGGCAGTATTCCAACATGATAACGACCCCAAACACACATCCAAGATGACCACTGCCTTTCTGAAGAAGCTGAAGGTAAAGGTGATGGACTGGCCAAACATGTCTCCGGACCTGAACCCTTTAGAGCAACTGTGGGGCATCCTCAAATGGAAGGTGGGGATCGCAAGGTCTCTCACATCCACCAGCTCTGTGATGTCATCATGTTGGAGTGGAAGAGGACTCCAGTGGCAACCTATGAAGCTCTGGTGAACTCCATGCCCAATGGTGGCCACACAAAATATTGACACTTTGGGCCTAATTTGGACATTTCCATTTAGGGGTGTACTCACGTTTGTTGCCAGCGGTTTAGACATTAATGGCTGTGTGTTCAGTTATTTTGAGGGGACAGCACAATTTCCCTGTTATACAGGCCGTACACTTACTACTTCACATTGTAGCAGAGGGGCATGTCTTCAGTGTTGTCACATGAAAGGATATAATAAAATATTTACACAAATGTGAGGGGTGTACTTACTTTTGTGAGATCCTGTATATATATATATATATATATATATATATATATATATATATATATATATATATATATATATATTAAAGAGTGAAGCAGCCGTGAATGTCCAGTAATCTAGTAATTTAGTAATTAATAATTGATATATATATATGTATATATATATATATATATATATATATATATATATATATATATATATATATTAATAATGCGTTTTTCAATATCATTTGATACCTTTTGTATTGGACAAACGTCTTATTTATAATGACGAGCTTTCGAGAGGCTCAACCTCTCTTTATCAAGTCCCAAGCAATACTAACATGAGATGGAACCCTCAGATTGAATAATAACAGCAGATGCAGAGAGAGTAGAAACAGCATCTGACATCATCAGGTACATACATATATGGGGAATAAATATATATACACACACAGACACACAAATACGAGAAGGCGTTAGCTATAATAAGTACTGAAAAGTACATTTAATTAATGAGCAGATACATACAATGGTTATATTAAGTCATTAACTTTCATGCTGGTTCCTGTCACAAAGTTTCTTCATAATCGTTTGAAATGGGAAGTATTTCCAGTTACCTAATGAGGATGTGCAGTGAACACATACAATATACTTCTCTAACACTTTAAAGGCATACTGTAGTGATTATCCAGCGATTTTGCAGAATCTATTGAAGCTATATTATTGTAAAATCGTTGTTACTTGTGTTTTGAACACTTACTTTGATTGCATGCAAATCACCCAAACATCATCCAAGTGTTATGGGATGAACTACACTTGAATCTCTAAATGGTGCTCAGTGGTCATTTTTTTCTATAACTAACCTTAATAGTAGGCAAGCTATTTAAAAAAATAAAAAAAAATAAAATATATATATATATATATATATATATATATATATATATATATATATTTGAAAATAACTATTTGTATTATTTGGTTTCATTTTAGTCGGTTGCAAAAAAGTTACGCTTATAAGAAACAGAGTTTAGATGTGGCGACTTCATACAAATTGCACAAGAACACTGGAATTTAGTAATGTTCACATATTTTGTCCTCTCAGACTACCCTTAGCTCTAACTATAAAGAGGTTACACAGTATACAGAGATAGTATGCATCTATGTTTATAAGATGCTATTGTTATTTACTTTAGTTGATTTTATCCTTTTTAACCTTTTTGAATGTTTGATTAAAAAACATAAGAATATGTTCCTAAACACAGAGAACAAACTGCGTAATCATATCCAACTAAAATGGCCTACCAATAATCAACTGGTATATTTGTATAGGCGTTTATAAATGCCTGGAGATTACCTACTTCTTGAGAAAGTCCAGAAAAGATGAAACAAGAAGCGGAAGGAATGGCAATTCTGATCCCTATTTCATCATTAACACCTAAAAGACCATCACGGATATCTGCAATCCATCTAACATGGTTATTTCTCAAGAGTATACCTGGTTTTAGATCCATAAAAACAGTTTGGTCTTGGGAGGCTCCACTGTGTCCTAAAGCGATTCTTTTCATCAAAGATTTCTAATCCAACAGGTTTGTGCTGATCATTCTGAAATGGAATGTGGGCCTTATTCACACACAATTTTTTAATGGTAGATTAGGATGCACTTCAACATGTGAGTGCAGTTTAATTTTTTTTTTTTATCTTAATATTTTTACATTTAGATTTGCCTTTGCTTTTTTTTTTTTTTTTTTTCTAATTTTTTCCTAATGCCATATGGAGAAGAAAATAGTTGTGAAGACCAGAGAGTTATTTCCATCCGCAACACAATACACTAGTATTAGTTGGTGATAGTGTTAATATTTTTACTCTCAAATTTCACTTTTAAGTCTTTTTATCGTGGGGTTTATATGCATTTTTATATTTAGTTCACGTTTTCTATTTCATATGGTAATGAATAAGAAAGATCTCATTTAAAAGAAGCGGGGAACGCTTGGCCAGATGTTGTATATTAATTTTAAAAAGGATTAAACTTAAAGGAAATAAATAGTTAATACCTTCCATGGAACCAATGATGTCAAACAGTGACCTGGTCCTCAGTCTTCAGCCCTTGTAAACAGGTACAGCCAATCCAATGATATTTTGATCAAGGCACTTGGTCCTCATCTTCTGGCCTCCATGAAATGTTTTCTTCTGTCTTGATTAAAGCCAATGGGCTTCGCTTCTGGGCCAGTACAAAAATCAGAACCTCCATTTTCAAGGGCTCTGATTGAGTGCAATAGTTGTCAATCAAATAAGTGTAACTGGATTGAAAGCTCTACAATCTGATTGGCCAATATTAACCAATCGAGAAGACTAACGCCCATAATCTTATTAGTTGATTAAGATCTAAAAGGATTGTCAGATATATTTATGATATTGTCTTTTTCTGATTATTTTTATTTACATTCTAAAAATATATTTCATATTTACAAATGTAGTTCTTCAGCATACCACATTTTAAAAATATGATCCACAATTGTCATTTAACATACCTCTAAGGCAGAAAACTTCTGTTCTACCTTTTAGAGTAATAAGAACGTATCCATAGCTATATAGTGTCACCAGTAAGACCAAACAGGACCGTGATCTATAGACAAACGCTCAAAGATTTTAAAAGACCACAGTAGTTCAAGAAGAAGGCTCTTGTTTGTCAAATATGTATAAAGCTTGCAACATTAGTAGCTGTAAGAAATCAGGTATTTTGAAGATCACTCCACAGGCCACTCCACAAAATTGGCTATTAGTTATCACATATAATAGTTGTGGTAATTGCGATACGGGTTAAGCTCCAAAGGCTCTCATTGCGGGCCTCGCACGACTTTGAAAAAAGCTTGCAATGAGTGGCGAAGAAGCTCATTGCGAGGCCCGCATGAGTTTGAAAAAATGTTTTTCAAGCCCATAACTCGGCAGCCATTCGGAGGTCGCCAAAAGACCCCAATTGATTACCAAATTAGCTCAAAACCTCACACACCACAGGGGGAGAGGTAGGGACCCTGTAAGTTAGGTTGCAAGCTAATTTGTTTTTTGGCATGACGAAAACAGCTATGCAAGAAAAAATATGGTGGCCATAAAGCTGTAAAAAAATTTTCAAGCCCATAAATCAGAATCACATTTCAGGCTTGGGGAAATTGATCAATTTCCGAAGCCCGCAAATGGTTTCAGACACTCAAACAGGAGCGAGGGGGGGACACAGTGGAGGTAGATAAAGGAAAAAAAGCCACAGGGCAGAGAGAGGGGCAAAGAGACAGAGGTGAGCGGCAAAGCCACTCATGGAAAGGCCCAGAAGAGTGGGGAAGAGTGGTTCGCAATGAGCTCCGAAGGTGCTCATCGTGGGGCTCGCGATAAGCGCCCAAGGTGCTCATTGCGAGGCATGAAAGTGACGGGTTGGCCGAGGCCTGCAATGAGCGCCAAAGGCGCTCATCGCGAGCCCAGTAAAGTAGATGGGGGAGAGGCTCTCAATGAGTGCCAAAGGTGGGCCACAGCATACAGCTCCTGGTACTCCAAGGTGGTCTCCCATCCAAGTACTGACCAGGCCCAACCCTGCACAGCTTTAGGGTTCCCTGACTGGAATAGAACCCAGGTCGCAGAAGTGAAAGCACTGAATTCTAACCATTGGACCACCAAGGAACCCTTGTATATTGATTAGACAGGACCAATACAATCTTATTAAAATCCAAACTATATTGGTGTCATTAAAAAGTAAAGACGGACGACAAAATAATTAAAAATTATGGACGAGGTGTTAGCCAGTACATGTGTATAGTAATTAAATCTAAATAAGATATAATGCAAATTTGGGAAAATATTCTCACCTTATGTAATTATTGGTGAGATAGAGTGTGGCGGAAAATCAAGTGATGTTTTCATATATTGTCTCCACATGAAAGGTCACAAAATACAAACACTCAAATGATATAAATCCCTTATAATTGGTTTGTATGTAGGAATATTTGAAACACACGAATACAAATAATGATAGTGGAAGATAATATCACTTTAGTGTGTGCAACTAGGTAGCACTAATACCAACACTCAATGTGTTCTTACTGATATTCCTGGTATTTATCTATACCAGGGGTCGTCAACCTTTTAATGCCTACCGCCCACTTTTGATGGTAACATTTCCTTACTGACGACCGGTGCCGGTTACATAAATCATATGACCCCAGCTATGTATGACCCTGTACTTACTAGATAGTGATCCGGTTCTGACTGCTGTCCCTAGTCTCTCTCATCAGCTCTCCAACCAGCCAAGCGTGGTACTGCGGATCTTCGGCGTCTGACGTCACTCGTCAGCAGCACCATCTAGCAATTACTTTGCTGCCCACCATAAAAACTTTAGTAGGGGCCTCACAATTTATATTTTTTTAGTTAAAAACTAGCTTTATTACTTTTGTTCCCACATACTTGATGATTTTAGGCCTAAAGTTTCCAAATATATTTAATTTTACGTTTACAGTAGTCCTTTAAGAGCAGTTTTACATGTATATGACTATAGCAACCATACAAACTGAATGATCGCTTCCTAAATACCTTTTGGCACTAGGAATACTTATAGAGCTGCGCTGAATGTAACACGATGGTTAAGCATCAAAATAATTTGCTGAGTATTCCCATCCAAGCACCTCATTTAACAGCTGATGGTGTGTATCGAAAATGTTGACGGGGCTGGTCATGGCTTAACGCATAGATGATCGGTAGGAATGAAATAGGGGTCCTGTAGGAATGTTTTCTGGTTTATGTTATGGGGGATGGCTCGGCTTCTACATGTGTATCTGAGCTCTAATAATGCTGTCAACAATTAATAGAATAATTACATCATGAGTATCTGGATTGGTTAAAGCTTACTGTCTGTTATTTCTCCACCGTGACATCTTAATATGATGGAGAACAATTGACTTCAAAGGAGATAAGAAATGTATTAGTTATCCCAGGACAAAAAGTGTGAGAGTACATTGTCCAGCATTTGTTTCTTTACTGGGCTAAATACTATTATTTTATACCACTGTTGCCATACATTTAAATCATATTTTTTGTATAACTACACATGAGAATTGGCAACATATTTGTAAGAAAGAAAAACAGCCTTTAATGTATTTTATATACAATAACGCTTCAGTGGAATGTAACATTTTGGTTTCTGCTGATGAACTTCTTGAGGTGGGAGGAGACCTTGAATATAGAAAAGTCCTCACTTTCCATTGTGCAGCTATAACTTTAAACAGATCCAACACTATTTTTTTTACAAGGAGGCTCCCTCCTGAGAGAGTAGTAATAAGAAACACTATATATCTATGTATATATATGTGTATATATATATATATATATATATATATATATATATATATATATATATATATATATATATATATATATATATATGGATGGATGGATGGATGGATGGATGGAGAGAGAGAAAGAGAGAGAAAAAAACAAATAATACATTTGTAAGCCCACCTGCAAGTCTAAAAATTGGTTGAACAACGTATTACTCGCTCAGATTTCCCAGAAATACAGTCATTGCTCTGCACTCTGGGCCACTGGACAGGAACATACAAATGAGAAGACAATGTATCTTGCTCTAAAATCCAAAATTGCCAGGGCTTCTTTTAAAGCATTTGCACGCTGTACCACACAGCTTTCAAGCAAAGTAAATAAATAATACATTTGTGTTCACATTTGAACTTCTAAAATAAGTTAATAAAACGTATTTCCTGCTCAGAATTCCGAGAAAAACAGTTATTACACTTCATTCTGGGTACCTGGGCAGGGACCCAACACACACATATATATTTATATATATATATATATATATATATATATATACACTTTTATAAATACAATAGTATAAAATATAAATATTGTGTTTATTTTTGTCTGCTTTCTAAAAATAATATATTGGTAGTTATCACGTTCGTTATTCAAAAGACCTTATTGTAAAAGAATATTATTCAGTTGATGAGAACATATATCTTTGAATTTGCAGCATGGAAGACTTATTATTTTTTATTTGGTACAGCCCTTCAGAAACAGTACCGGATTCTAGGTTTTATTACCTCACACTGCTTCCTGAAGACCATTGTAGAGATACTCTAATGAGCTCCTTTCATGGACATTTTTGATTGATAGACACCCAGAGTTCTTGTTGACCCCAAATATTAAAATTCCACTGAAGGCCGTGTATCAGGATGACTATAGCGGAGCCTCCTGGAGTGTATGTAATTTATGATGCTGCGGTTAGCGTCTGTATCAAATATGCGCAAAGGCAGAGTATGGGAGGACGCCAGAGCAGAATTTAGGACTTATATAATAATGCACTGTATAGTTAGGGCCAATCCGTTATTGGTATAGTTATCCCCAAATAATACCGCATGTTACATTATACTATATTCAGTAACCCGTTCTAATTTTTCAGTGATTATTTTTCCAAAAATTTTGATCGAAAGGACTATTGTATACAAATATTTACGTTTTTTTTTTTTTAAATACACCTCAAAGTGATCAAATACTTTGGAAACTAAAAATAAATAAATATAAACAGCCTTTATTAAATGATTGTGATTAAATATTGCATTTATTACGCAGAAGTTGGTCATTTTTGCCCAGCAGCCTTTCTGATACATGTTCGCCACTGATTTTCTTTTAACGTCCATTCCAGGGATCAGCGGTGGTTTCTCAAAAAAAGCAGTTTTTTAGCAAGAATACTGCAAAATGATACACTTTACAAGAAATATTCCATAATGAATGAGGTCAAATAGGCTCAGAATATGCTCATGAACATTTTTATTCTTTGCTCGATATATTTGCCAATAAATATTAATATACACTACAATAAAAAAAAAAATCTTCTCATATTTACATTTTTTTTTTTGGCTTTTTTTTATGTTATTCAAAATTACTCTTCATGTCTTCCTCCACCTCAATTCCCCCATCTCCAAGCTATGCTGGAGTATTTGGGGTGAATTTTGGCAATAATGTTGGAATTATTTATGAATATTTATGTATAGTTGATAATAAATGTTGGAAGTTCGAGAAAAGTCCTTAAGACAAAATGTTTTCTGTATAGTGGAGTGAGGTTACACACATGTTTTTTGGTGCAGTTGTTATCCGGAATCTCTCCAGCTAGGAAACTAAACACGTGGGAATATATTATGAGAAATGTAAATTGAGGAATTGGGCCTCCATGTAAATCAAGTGCTCTAACTAAGGGGCACTTCCATAAATCTGCGAAGGAGCACTAATGTATATCTTTTGCACCCCCAGATTAGGGCACCCAGTGCACAGTCGTAAATCCTGCCTAAGACACAACAGATTTATCTTTAGGGAGTAGCCAAACCAAGCTTTACGGTTGAGACGGGGCTCTAGGAGCCAATAGAAATGCCAATGTCATAAATATTTTAATGAGTGGGAAGTGCCGTAACCGATGTGGCAAGGCACCATTATATATATATATATATATATATATATATATATATATATATATATATATATATATACAAACATACACACATTTTCTTGTTTATGCCAGGATTAGCATAGAGCCCTTAGATTTTAGTTTCATGAAAATATTAATCCATTTGATCTAGCGCCCAGACCTCGAGTCCCACCGTCCACTCTTCTTGTTTTTTTTGTCTGGTGGTTGTGGACTTTGATGTAAGGTAACATTTTCTTCTCTTTTATTATTATTATTTTCCGTAGCGCTGTACAGGGGATAGGAACAAGGGAAATGCAATATTAACAAATTCAGAAAATTAAGGGCCCTGTTTTGAGCTTAGAATCTTTGCAGGAAGTGTTTTTTCCAAAGCAACGTAAAAAGGTTGGAAACTCACTACTTACAATCTAAAGGGAATGAAATGGGCAGAGACCTGGGGAAGAGTAACAGATAAGGAATAGCAAGGGTCAGGAAGAAAATATTTTTATTTTGTGGGATAGGGGAAGGATCTGAAGTGTTGCTAGCAGAGCTGTCGGACAGCCACAATCATACCAAGGATTGACTCCAATATGGATGAATGATATAAAAAAAAGCAATCTTTTTCAGATTGTACCAGCATAGTTGTGCCGGTAAAGCTGTACAATAAATAGACAGCTGCTGGGAAGTCAAATTCAAGATGTAAAACAAGAGGAAAAAGAGCTCCAGCCTAAATAACACCAGCAATGATAGAGCCACATTAAATTGAGTGATTTTGAGATCTGGTAGCTTGTGAGGTTGCAAGCTATTTTGCTATTCAATTGGCATCTTTTTGCAGGCTCGGAAAACGGCTTCCGAGTTACGGCGTCGAAAAAATGGTGCGAATCAAACTCGTAACTTATACCCTCCAGAAGCCTTTGATCTCTCACTTTCGGAAGGCTAAAATCATAAAATGCTCTTCAATTGCTACGAATCCTCAAGCCCGCAAATGTTTTCACACCCGTAAATGGCAAATGAAGGAGGAAATCCTACGAGTGCTAGAGAGAACCCGCAAGGGGGTAAACACCTATTCGTAGCACTGTAAATTCAAATAAATAATCACTACTGCACTGTAAATAATGGGGAAAGCGATGATAGACATTCTCAAGCTCGCAAATCGACAGTAAAATACATTTATTTTTGATGTTTCATTTCAGGATTAAATCGATCTTGGCTATCAATGAGTTAATACATATCAGACCACCCACATGGACTGCAACAGTATTGACATTCATTTTCATAATGCTTTATTTTGCTGCTTTGCGAGTCTGATCGCATATCGGACCCCCGAACCTAATTGAATGACAAATAACCTCCATGTTTTACTGCCGTAATTCTGACAGTCTCATTTCCTATTGGCTGATTTCTAATGGGAGGTTACGGGCTTGCTAAATTGATCATGTTCCCGTCCTCAACTGCTCCGAGTCAGTGCATGGTTTACGCTTTTGGCTTCGGGCCCGCAACTTGCGGGTTTGCAATTGAATATATAAAAGAGTTTTGTTGTGGGAATGTCTGTAAAGCACACAATCATACGTGTATTTAACACAACGTTTCCGGCTGATGTTCTCTGTTTAATTATATGCCGTATATGTTGGTGTTACTCCATGGTACTTGAGTCCGTGTGGGGTGGTGATATTATTTAGTCTGATGCTGTGTACTTTTCGAGTGTGCGTGTCGGTGTTCCCCAAAGCACAAGTACTTCAGACCATTTTCATGGATAAAAATATATTTATTTGGTAAAAATTCTGGTTTGATTCTGGTACAGAAATCCAGTGATAAAAATCGTAAAATCAATAGATAGTAAAACAAGTGTTAGTTTCGTTTCGCTGCTGTGATCTGCAGCTTCCTCAGTGACAAATAAATTCCTTCCTGCAATGAGGCTCAATCTGGCCTGTTGCTGGAGTATGGAAGGTTCTGATTATCCTTAGCTTGGGGCTAAATTGATCATGTTCCCGTCCTCAACTTCTCCGAGTCAGTGCATGGTTTATGCTTTTGGCTTCGGGCCCGCAACTTGCGGGCTTGCAATTGAATATAGCCCTTAGTCTTTTTCTAAAAAACAACTTTTTTTTCAAATCACAATAAATCTAAAAGTTATTTATACTGATCTTTACTACTTAAAACTCATGAAAACTATTTTTTTTAAATACATACAAGAATCAGATTATATTGGTCTCAGTTTATTTAAACTTTGTACTAACATTTTTAAATTATTGATTTATTTGATAAATTACATTTTTATGTTTCCCTTATAAAGATCAGTGTTGCTTTTAAAATGAATTCTGTGGTCCTTTTAACTTGGAAATTATTTCTTACTACTGAATTATTTCTCTATAAATGTTCCGCCCTCAGACAGAAATATTTTTTTTGCACCAATCAATTCCCTCCGTCCTTTCCTCTTTAATCATTTACATTTTGAAAAGAAGTCAAGTTTTGCAAGAGGAGCCAAAGTAATCTAAGAGAATAAATCATGTTTGTTCAGCTGGATATCTTATTTATTTGAAATACTGGGAGAAATCTGTTCTGACTCTACAAGAAGGGGAGAGTAAACAGAGAAATTGTCCAAGTAACTTGAGATTAAGAGCTCTGTCTTTCAGAGCATAGTTAGAGCGGTCTGTTTGCCGGATCCAAAGAAAATACAGTATATCAAATGTTGGATTCTGGGTCGTATTGCCTTAACATTCTCAATTTTTTTATATTTTCCTTAATTTTAAATGCTACCCTTTTTCTAAACAAATAAAAGTTGAATCAATTAGTCCAATTAATACAACTGTGTTGTTTTATTGATACATACTTAATTTACTTTGGTCGGGACTTGAACCAAGAAAGCAGAACGGTTTAGAGAGGGTTTGGATGTCCAAGAACTCAATGAACAGTATGTGGAATAAATCATCATCTGTGCTCCAGTGTTCTTCTTTGATACTCTTGAATATGGCGATGCTTTTTTTATTGAAAAACCTAAAAAACATAAACATATACCAGTGATACGCATGTTGGATATTGGTAGTCTATCCCATGAGTATCTTGGCATCTTATCATTGGGATACATTGTGCTTGGGGCGGCTGTTTTACCATTCTGGAGACACGTGGATATTTTTCCAGTCTCTGATCAGTATCCAATCCAAAATAAGAACAGTATGTTATATGGGTTTAAAAAAATAAAATAAATTAAGGAGACTATTAAAGGTTTAAAGTTATTCTTGAAGAGCATAAAAAACTGGCCATATGTTGTATTATTAATTTTTTTAGAATGTGAATCAATCCCAGAGAATTACATGTTGTTGTTGCTGTATTTACATGCAAATGAGCAGCTCATGCCTATGAATTGCCTATGATGTGCTAATTATGATTACAGCCTGCTTGTGAAATAAAGACCGGGAATGTTATCAGGCAGTTAGACTCCTCTAACACCCTTATCAAGCTCTCTGAGCTACACATTAGCATACAGGAGCTTCACATTAGCATACAGGACCCTCAAATTAGCATACAGGACCCTCACATTAGCATACAGGAGCTTTACATTAGCATACAGGAGCCTCACATTAGCATACAGGACCCTCACATTAGCATACAGGAGCTTCACATTAGCATACAGGACCCTCACATTAGCATACAGAAGCTACACATTAGCATACAGGCACTTCACATTAGCATACAGGTGCTTCACTTTAGCATACAGGACCCACACATTAGCATACAGGACCCACACATTAGCATACAGGACCCACACATTAGCATACAGGACCCTCACATTAGCATACAGGAGCTACACATTAGCATACAGGAGCCTCACATTAGCATACAGGACCCTCACATTAGCATACGGGAACTACACATTAGCATACATGAGCTTCACATTAGCATACAGGAGCTTCACGTTAGCATACAGAACCCTCACATTAGCATACAGGAGCTTCACGTTAGCATACAGAACCCTCACATTAGCATACAGGAGCTTCACGTTAGCATACAGAACCCTCACATTAGCATACAGGAGCTTCACGTTGGTATACAGGAGCCTCACATTAGTATACTAAGGGGCACATTAGCTTACAGGAGCCTCACATTAGCATACTAAGGGGCACATTAGCTTACAGGTGCCTCACATTAGCATACAGGAGCTTCACATTAGCATACAGGAGCTTCACATTAGCATACAGGACCCTCACATTAGCATACAGGAGCTTCACATTGGTATACAAGAGCCTCACATTAGCATACTAAGGGGCACATTAGCTTACAGGTGCCTCACATTAGTACAAAGAATCCACAAAATCAATTCTAAATATTTCCTAAATTATTTACTGTAAAGAAGAAGAAAAAAACTTAGTACAGTGTATAGCCAGTTTTTAATGTTTTTTTTCAAATTAAATCAACTACATGTTGGTATGACAGAGTCCCTTTAAGTATTTTTTGTTTTTGTTTTGATATAAATGTGTTAATTAGATAGTTTAATCCTGCACACTGTTATTATGAAATAATATTTACTCTTCACTTACTAATACCAATACCTTACCAATAGCTGGCGCAACCCCTCCTTTTCTGTTGAATTTGATTGATAGGGTTACAGGCATATCCTATATAATAACTTTTCAAGATATGTTAAAGGTTCATGACTAAGGCCTCCATTCCATGGCTCTTGTAAGAATTGAGCTCCCCTCACACCACCCTGGGTGCAAGTCAGTAAGTTTTAACGGCTTCTATTTGCCACGAACCATAGAATAGCTCCAGTACTTAGCCTTTCAAAACTTGCATAGTTGCGAGTCATCCTTTCTTTTACGGGAGCCTTTCAGCTTTATATTAAAGCTGGTAATTATTCTCTAATTCTGATGCAAGGCGTGTTTAACACATGGAATGAGTTGGTTCTTTTCTTATGGAAGCCATGGACTGGAGGCCTTGATTCTTTCCTTATAGAGCCATGGAATGGAAGCCTTGGTACTTTTCTTATGGGAGCAATGGAATGGAGGCCTTTGTTCCTTTCTTAAGGAAGCCATGGAATGTAGGCCTTGGTTTTTTTCTTAAGGAAGCCATGGAATGTAGGCCTTTGTTTTTTTGTTATGAGAGACATGAAATGGAAGCCTTGGTTCTTTTCTTATGGGAGCCATGGACTGGAGGCCTTGATTCTTTCCTTATAGAGCCATGGAATGTAGGCCTTGGTTCTTTTCTTATGGGAGCCATGAAATGGAAGCCTTGGTTCTTTTCTTATGGGAGCCATGGAATGGAAGCCTTGGTTCTTTTCTTATAGGAGCCATGGAATGGAGGCCTTTGTTCCTTTCTTATGGAAGCCATGGAATGTAGACCTTGTTTTTTTTCTTATGGGAGCCATGAAATGGAAGCCTTGGTTCTTTTCTTATGGGAGCCATGGACTGGAGGCCTTGATTCTTTCCTTATAGAGCCATGGAATGTAGGCCTTGGTTCTTTTCTTATGGGAGCCTTGGTTCTTTTCTTATGGGAGCCATGGAATGTAGGCCTTGTTTTTTTTCTTATGGGAGCCATGGAATGGAAGCCTTGGTTCTTTTCTTATGGGAGCCATGGACTGGAGGCCTTGATTCTTTCCTTATAGAGCCATGGAATGTAGGCCTTGGTTCTTTTCTTATGGGAGTCATGGAATGGAAGCCTTGGTTCTTTTCTTATGGGAGTCATGGAATGGAAGCCTTGGTGCTTTTCTTATGGGAGCCATGGAATGGAAGCCTTGGTGCTTTTCTTATGGGAGCCATGGAATGGAAGCCTTGGTGCTTTTCTTATGGGAGCCATGGACTGGAAGCCTTGATTATTTTCTTATAGAGCCATGGAATGGAGGCCTTGGTTCTTTTCTTAAGGGAGCCACGGAATGTAGGACATAGAGACCCAACCATCATTTTTCATTGTCTGACTTGAGCAAGCCAAAATGTACCAACAAGCATGAACATGTGTTTTCTAAATAGGAATGTACTGAATTTACAATTTAAAACATCTTTTAAATGCTTCAAAAAATGTGTTTCTATGATTCATGTTTCAACCCACATCAAAAACTTTACATTGCAGCATTATGAAAGAAGTTAGGTTCTACAAATACCAATAATGGGGATATTCCAAAATACATTTTATTGAAATAAACAGGATATTTGATTGTCATCTCATAACGTGCACTTCTTCTGTCTTGTTTTATATTTTTCAGTTATTGGCACATCTGTGTAGTGTGAAACTGAAATTCCCATTTGCCGTATAAAGTTTGTGTGTTTTAATTTATATGTCTATGCACATTTTTAAATTAATGTAACCATGGTCTCGTCTGGATTATAGCTAAATATAATTAATGTTCGTTATTGTGCAGTTTCAATAGACAATTCTCTTATATTTTCAAATAAGTGCTAAGGTGTCGGGGCCTGCAATGTATAACTCTATAGAGTTTTATGTTGTTCTTCCCAGGATATATATACGTCTTTTTGTAATCCATAGATGCATATATATGTCTATCCAGTAATACAGCAGGACATATAATATGAACAAGTTGAGGCTCTCCACAGTCTGGGCAACAGCCAGTCAGAATACGGACGTGAATCAAGTCAGTGTTACATTGCTTCATGTATTCTTCGGTAAGATGTCCAGACATTCTCCTTAAAGGCATATCTAAATTTCTTGGATTATCAATGCATCTGATAGAGGGTTATCAGTATTGTATGCAAACATTTTTTAGCATGAAAAAATACCAAAATAAACATTTAAACACCTATTTTGAAATAAGCAAAATGTCTTGTAATTTCTGACAGTTGAAAATTAGGGATTAACACCATCTCCAAACCCAGGCTAAATTAGCATAAAAAAAAAAAAAATGTTTTGGCCAATCAGGAGGAAGCAGAGGCTGAAACATTTGTATCACAATATAGTGTTGCTGTCTGTGCTGCAAAGCAGCCTGGGATATGTAGTCTGGCACGTTAGAAAGTGCTATGTATTTTCATATAAGAGTCTATCTGTGCAGCACATTCACACTAGATTACAACCCTGCAGTTTGTCCGTTCCTTGCATCAACTGCTGCTGGTGTTTTTTTTTTCTCTCTCCCTTCCACCTTGTGTAAAATTTCATCTGTGACCCACCAACCATGTGACTGGGAGCACTTCCTCTGGAGGTCACAGCCTGTACCTAGCTGCTCTGCAGCCAGGTACATTGTTATGTAAGCTACCTAGGGGTGTGCAAATCCAGATAGCAGTATCCAGCATATAAATATGTAAGTAAATTAAACTTTTCAATATAATACATATTTTTCTACTAATCAGTGGCTGTTTTTAGGAAACATTTGAAACCCAGAAAACTTCTATATACCTTTAAAGAAACAATTAGGTCCTGTGATTACCTTGTACTTTTCTGACCAAATTGATTTTGGAATGAGCAAAACATTTTTAGAAATAAAAAAAAAAACCTAAATACAGCTTTCTCATTTTAACTGTTATATCCAAATACATGCAGACTTTTTTCCTTAACCTGATTAACCAACTAAAGGGATCATCAAAACAGATAAAATCTCTATTTAGTTAGAGTGATGGTCAATTGACAATATTAAATAGAAGTTCAACTAACAGCAGAATCAGCCTACTAGGTGGCAATTAAAGGACCACTTAATTCATAATGAAAAAATCTTGATATATTTTGACAATTTTGAGTCTCACTAAAAGCACAGTTAAAGGTATATATAAGTTTCCTGGGTTTCAAATGTTTGATAAGAAACAGGCAGTGATTATCAGAAAAATATGTGCTATATAGATAAATTCAGTGTACTTACAAAGTTAGTCAGGAGCATAAAATCCAGCTTTGCACACCCACAGGAAGCTTACATAACCAAGTATACTGAAGAGAGCAGCCAGGTACAGAGTTTGTCCTTTATGGTAGATACCATAGGAAGTAACTGCTGCTGCATAGAATCACATGGTTGGGCAGGGTCTGAGCTTACAGCTGAATCATAGCACAGGGATAGAGAGAGTCTACATATCCCAGGCTGCTTTGCAACACAGGCACCCAGAGTATGAACCAAATGTATCAGCTAACCTCAGCTTTCTCCTAATTGACCAAAATAAATTATGAATGTTATGCTAATCTTAGCAGGGATTTTCAGGGGTGTCCACGAACAAAAGCTACAGCTTGCAAACTGAAAATATTTAGCAAATATCAAGGTGAGCAAGGTGTAAATGTTTATTTTGGTATTTTTTCATGCAAAAACCATGTTTGCATGCACTACTGACTCTCCTCTATCAGATGCATTCATAACCCAGGAAACTTATATTTGCCCATAATCATTGAAGAAGTCATTACAGTTCTCATGAACCCCGGAAAGATCCATGAAACAATGATTAAAGTTGTGTGTATGAGTGGCGTTTACATTTCCGGAGAGATGTGGTTGCAATGACTGATGCAATTTTTTTTGTGTGTCTGTGTATATATTTTTTTAGCTTTTTACATTCTTTCTTAATTATCAAGTCAAGTTCTTCCAAATGGTGTATGATACATAAGTGGCCATTTAAGGGTGACACTTCTAAAAGATACAGTCTACTAGGTTGCAGTTAGTTTTGTGAGAATCTTATGGTCCAACGTTTCCATGTCTTGTATTCTATTTGAAGAATCAATACACCTTTTTCGTTCTAAGATTCAAAAACTACAATTAGAAGGAAAATGCCAATGGTTTCACCCTACATGCTCAACCCCACAGTATAAGGCTCAGACAATCTTCTTGTCTGCTCATAGTGCCCATGTATACAATTCTTATATATAAATTATAGTTGAGAAAACCCCAACACTGACCCCTTACCTGCATCTTTACATTATTTTATCTTCACAGGCAGTGCCACTCCAGCTCATATAAACATTATTCATTTTTATTTAAGCAAATTAAATGTTTCCACTGGATTTCTGTTCTCAATCTTCTGTAGAGCATGCAACAAACTGCATATATATTGGCTTCATATACATGAAAAACCTCAGGTCTTTAGTTTTCATTAATTACACAATCAATCTATAAGGGAAAATGTCTATTTAAAGATTTCAGTCATCCACCACAACAAAAAAATAAATACATCAGCCATCGGAGATAAATATTCTGGTTTAAATATAGCACAAATAATCTGTTATTCATGTAACTAATCAAGATGAATATTGGCTATGGATATTGTTTCATCTCCCAAATCACATAATAATAAATTATGAGAATGGATCCATTGTGCTACATGATTAACTCCAGTTCTTTATCAACCCCTTGGTTTTATTTTTGGATTTACATATCCAATAATATTATTGAAGCATCAATATTGCATGATTATGTTCCAGTAAATGAGCTGTACATCTTAGTAGCCAATGAATAGCAAGTGTTCATATATTTTAAAGACTTTCAATACAAAAAAAAAAATTCTCAAGGTGCTTTTTTTTTGGGGGGAAGAAGGGGCATAAGGAATGAGGTACAGATGTTAGCTTAACTAGTGCAATGTAAAATTATGCATTATTTAAAGGCATATCGAAGTTTCCTGGATTATGAATGGATCTGATAGAGGAGAATCAGTAGTGTGTGCAAAATTTTTTTTTTTTGCATGAATAAATAGCATAGTAAACATTTACAAACTCACCCTGATGTTTGCTAAATCCCTTTAGATTGCAAGCTGCAGCTTTTGTTAGTTGTCACCCCTGAAAATCCCTTCTAAGATTAGCATAAAATTCATAATTAATTTTGGCCAATCAGGAGAAAGTAGAGGTTAGCTTAAACATTTGTATCAAACTCCAGGGTTCCTATCTATCTATCTATTTATCTCTCTCTCTCTCTCTCTCTCTCTCTCTTCCTCTCTCTCTCTATCTATCTATCTATCAATCTCTCTCTATTTATCAATCACTCTCTCTCTCTCTCTCTCTCTCTCTCTCTCTATATATATATATATATATATATATATATATATATATATATATATATATATATAATCTCAAGCTCAGACCCCACCCAAGTGTGTGATTCCATCCTGCAGCAAGTACTTCCTTTGAATGGTCACACTCTGTACCTGGCGGCCTTTCCTCAGTGTACTTGGTTATGTAAGCTCCCTGTGGGTGTGCAAAGCTGGATATTACTTTCCTCTCTATAACTCTGTAAGTACACTGAACTTATCAATATAACACATATTTTTCTTATAATCTCTGCCTGTTCCTTACCAACCATTTTAAAACGCAGGAACCTTCTATATACCTTTTAAGCATGTGGGTGGCTGCATAACACATGGACTCACTTGGCTAATCAGTTGGACACAGCATTATCTTAAAGAAAAACTGACAATTAAACACATTATACTTAATGACTTAATCGATCCAATCTATAGTTAATCGATCCAATCTCTTCTGTGACCATCTAATCCAAGGGTCATCAATTATGTTGTACAAAATTAATCAAGATCCAAATGTACTTTTGAAAATGTGATCAAAGTCTGAAACACAATTTTAAGTGGTATACACACAAATATGTATACATATTAGAAAAACAAACAAAAAAAACCACAGGGAATAAGTTTACATAGTGTTTTTATAAAGTACTCTCTAAAGAATAGTAAGACAAAATAGTGACTCGAGTATAAACCGAGGATGGGAAATGTGCTGCCCCCTGTGTCCCTCTTGTGCCCTCTTTGTCCCCCTCTTGTGTGCCCTTTTCTTGTGTCCCCCCTCTCTCTCCCCTGTGTCTCTTCTCCCCTCTCCCTTCCTTGTGTCTCTTCCCCCCCTCCCTTATCACCCTCCTCAACCCCCTCCCCAACCTCAACCCCTCTCTCATCCTCAACCCCTCTCTCATTCTCAACCTCCCTCCTCATCCTCAACCTCCCTCCTCATCCTCAACCTCCCTCCTCATCCTCAACCTCCCTCCTCATCCTCAACCTCCCTTCTCATCCTCAACCTCCCTCCTCATCCTCAACCTCCCTCCTCATCCTCAAACTCCCTCCTCATCCTCAAACTCCCTCCTTAACCCCCCTCCTCATCCTCAACCCCCCTCCTCATGCTAAACCCCCTCCTCAACCTCCCTCCTCAACCCCCTTCTTCAACCTCAACCCCCTCATCCTCAACCCCCCATCCTCTTCCTCAATCTCCCCTCCTTAACCCCCATCCCCATCCTAATCCTCCCTCCTCAACCCCCCATCCTCATCCTCAACCCCCTCCTCATCATCAATCCCCCTCCTCATCCTCAACCTCCTGCCTCATCCTCCCTCCTCATCCTCCCTCCGGATCCTCATCCTCCCTCCTCATCCTCATCCTCATCCTCCCCATCCTCAACCTCCCTCCTCATCTTCAACCTCCCTCCTCATCCTCAACCTCCCTCCTTAACCCCCCTCCCCAACCCTTCTTCGACTTCAACCCCCCCATCCTCAACCCCCCCATCCTCTTCCTCAACCCCCCATCCTCAATCCCCCCTCCTTAACCCCCCATTCCCCATCCTAAATCTCCCTTCTCAACCCCCATCCTCATCCTAAACCTCCCTTCTCAACCTCTCTCCTCAGCCCCCCTCCTCATCCTCAACCCCCCTCCTCATCCTCAACCCCCTTCCTCATCCTCAACCTCCCGCCTCCCTCAACCCCCCTCCTCATTCTGAACCCCCTCCTCAACCTCCCTCCTCAACCCCCTTCTTCAACCTCAACCCCCTTCTTCAACCTCAACCCCCCATCCTCAACCCCCTTCTTCAACCTCAACCCCCCATCCTCAACCCCCCATACTCATTCTCAACCCCCCATCCCCATCCTAAACCTCCCTCCTCAACTCCCCCATCCTCATCCTAAATCTCCCTCCTTAACCTCTCTCCTCAGCCCACCTCCAAAACCTCTCTCCTCAGCCCTCCTCCAAAATTTCTCTCCTCAGCCCCCCTCCTCATCCTCAACCCCCCCATATCCTCATCCTCAACCCCCCCATATCCTCATCCTCAACCCCCCCATATCCTCATCCTCAACCCCCCCATCCTCATCCTCAACCCCCCCATCCTCAACCCTCCCCTTCCTCATCCTAAAACCTCCCCATCGTCATCCTAAACCCTCCCCATCCTCATCCTAAACCCTCCCCATCCTCATCCTAACCCCCCCGCCATCCTCATCCTAAACCCCCCTCCTCACTTTACCCCTCTAAATACCTCTCCCTTTCCCCTCACTTACCTTCACCTGCAGCTGCTCCTCTGGCCTCCACGCTACTTCCTGCGTCATGACGTGGCGCGCATGTGACGTCACCTCATTAGCATATACCGGGTCCCGACGCAGGAAGCAGCGGAGGCCGGAGGAGCAGCTGCAGATGGAGGTAAGTGAGGGGAAAGGGAGAGGGGGAGGTATTTAGAGGGGTAAAGTGAGGAGGGGGGTTGAGGATGAGGAGGGTGGGTTGAGGATGAGGAGGGGGTAGGGAAAGAGACACAGGGGGGTTAGAGAGACACAGGGGGGTTAGAGAGACACAGGGGGGTTAGAGAGATACGGGGGGCGTTAGAGAGACACCGGGGCTAGAGTGACTCGAGTATAAGCCGAGGGGGCCCTTTTTAGCCTTAAATAAACGTCTGAAAAACTTGGCTTATGCTCGAGTATATACAGTAGTTACTTTTTTTAAACCATGCCCCAAGCTGTAATATCTCCAGATCTCTCCATCCTGTGAATGATGTATTGTCTCTGGAGTGGGGCCCTCTCAGGGGGAAGTACCACACTGAAAACTCATTGAGACCACTCTGTAAAACACATATTAGCAGAAGGAATAGTGTAACATGAGCTGCTAGCAATGTACACAAATACACTTTCTAGTCGCCTCCCACTATTGTACTGCAAGTATGAATAATAATAGAATAATGGATTATTTCCAATCTTAAGAATTGAGTTACTCAAATATAAACATTATGACTGCACTCAAATGTATGATGTTATCATTGCTTGTTGTTATTAGTCCTTTAGGCATTTCCGACTCTCCATGACCCTATGGATCTCAGCATGCCAGGCTTAATTGTTATGTCTGTTATGCTTGTGTTTATCCATAAGGTTATCTTGACAAATATACTGGAGTGGGTTGCCAGTTCCATCTCCAGTGGACCACGATTTGTCTGACCACTTTGACCTGTCCATCTTGGGTGACCCTACATGGTATAGCTCACAGCTTCATTGAGGTACACAAGCCCCTCACAACGAGAAGGTAACGATCCAGAAGTGGAATCATTGCTATCCCTCCCTTGGGGTCTGCACATGCTCTGAATGCTGAATATTGTTCTCAACCCAAAAACAATTTCCAGATTCAATGCGAGTATGTGCAACTCGGAGGGAGTCATTAGCAATGATTATCATTGTTTTACAAAAATATAAAAACAAATACATGGTGGGAAGACTGGAAAGACTGTTAACCGACAAAAATGGCAAATTTCAATTAGTTTGCTGTAAAAAAAATAAAAATAACATTCAATTTTCTAAGTACTGGTTATTTATTATAGTTCTAAATGATGCCTTATTTGTAGACGTATGTGTCCCTTTACCAGATATTTTTACATCGACATTTTAATAGAATAGAGATCTCTAGTTATTTTCCTCTTGTGTTTTTGACATACGCGTATCTTTCTACGGATGGCGCATTTTCTTTTGATCCAATCTGTATACAACCCGTCTAATGTTTGTCTTCACTAAAATATATTTATAGGCCCTGCTTTTTCCTCTCCTTATTTCTTCCCTCTTCTGTAAATTTATGTCCATGCCAAGCTCTCTTGGTGCTTTATTTATGAGGGAGGTGCAGGATGAGCGATGCCGCCATATTTCCATCGCGACCTCACATACATGTGGCATTTGACAGCTGTGTTATAGGAATCGCTGCCAGTTCCTCTTTCATTTTAGGAAATACGATTGTAAGAATTTTATTATACATACTTCAATCAGCCAGTGCCTGCCATATCCTACTCCAAAGACCCTCAACAGACCATTTTAAGCATTTTGCTGCAATTAAACTCCTCTGGTTTTAGCCCAAAGGCAATTTAGTACCTTTTTACATATGCACATTATGAACTTTTGACCAGGAACTAGGAGCCATATATTAGAAAGCAGCTTCTGAAAGCCGACTTAACAAGTTCCTCTGAGTATTAGCTGGATTCAGTTGTGGAAGAGGGTAATTTAAACAACTTGCAGAGAGGCCATTCAGAATCTCACTGATGATCCTAAATATGTATTTTTCCCCATGTCTTCCTCCGGCTAGCCGCTTGCAGAAGCTCTCAGAGATGTGATTGATCTTTTATTCCGCCACTAACGAGGTCTGTGATTCTATTAGTGCCGTACAAGGCAAGGGAGTAGTGATTTAATGAAGTGTCTAGTGAACTGGTCGTAGATTCATCCTGTTGCGACTAATTTACAAAACCCGTTGTGAGTGTAACAGAGCCGACACTTGTGTTGCCATTTACGCAGGTATTTCCTTAGTAAATTGTTGTTAGGTCAGGTGTTGTTATCTCGGAGATGCCTTTGCGCCTTAGTGTCTCCAATGACAGACGCCGAGCTGAGCATCCACTGGAGCGGAAACGAGCCGAGCAGAGGTCTGTCTCCCAGTCCCCCTTAGCTGATAGACTAATAGAGTCATAATTGGCGATTACAACTGGAACAGGGCAATAGCATCTTAATACAAACTGGCGTACATTATACTTACTGTCACTTGTATTAAAGGTCCACAGTATCCCTCATCCAATGCACCCCTCCCGTCCTTATCCTTATTAATTCACCGATTGTATTAGAATCTACACAAACAAACAGCAACATGTCAAAATAGGTTTTACTTTACAACATTATTATTAAGCCTTTGGTGATTTTCTCTGGCTGTGAAAACAGACAGATGGTTTTAGCGGGAGACACTAAATTGTGTTTTGTTGTGGCTTAAGTGCCATTAACCCTCGTACTGCAACAAAAATAATAGATTTTAATCCCTATTTTTTTGTTCCAGTGATTAGAAATGCTTACAAATAGGGATCATTTTATTAAAGTGACAATATAAACAAGCTAAACATGTTTTATTTGCATCTAGTATATTCCATCCTATGCTATGCGTCAAAGCTGTTATACAGCAGGCATATGCTATAAGGAGCCATGTATAAAAAGTGGACTCATTTGCATGTCCCCACACAGTTTCCCAGAGTACAGTGCAGCAGCTGTATTTTTTAGAATTCTGAGCAGGAAATACATTCTTTAGATATCCAAATATGAACACAAATGTACAGTTTATTTACCACCCGCCATTATGAAAGCCCTAATAGTCCTATGATATAAAGTTAAATGTCACTGTATGATTGAGCAGACCAATAGGAATCAGCTGTGTGCAGCAGAACATGCAATATGGAGATTCAAAGCTTGCTGTTTATCCCTCTACCCATATTCAGAGTGAAAGATTAATATGGCAGCCCCCTGGAGGCGAGCAGGGAAATAGTAGCAATGTATAATGTCATATAACTGGTCTAGGATCTTGCGTGTTACACTAGCACAAGTCGCATGAGCGCGCTGCAATTGCATGCCCTACTGCGTTATGCATGTTCGCATCTCTTAAGTGACACCTAGTGGCAAAAAAGTAATTAGTTGCAACAGTCCATGTATCGATGGGATGTGGGGGTAGGAGATCAAAATGGGGGAGCTGGGGGTGGAGGGGGAGGTGGGAGATCATAATAGGGGAGTTGGGGGGTGGAGGAGGAGGTAGAAGATCATAATGGGGGAGCTGGGGGGTGGGGGGTGGTAGGAGATCATAATGGGGGAGGTGGGGCTGGTAGGAGATCATAATGGGGAAGCTGGGGGGTTGGGTATAAGAACATGCTATCAGGGAGTGCTTAGGCCAGACAAAATGCAGACTTTTATAACAAGATTTATTAAAGGCATTATAGAACACTTAAACCGTCCATTTAATTCAGCTCCCCCATTATGATCTCCTGCCCCACCCCCCAGCTCCCCCATTATCATCTCCTGCCCCCCACCCCCCAGCTCCCCCATTATCATCTCCTGCCCCCCACCCCCCAGCTCCCCCATTATGATCTCCTACACTAGTGACTTGTGCTAGTGTAACACACAAGGTCCCTGTTCTAATTGATACATTCTTCTAAAAACAGTTTATACTTTTAAAGGATCATAGTTTGTTTTACCACTAAAGTATGTTTTTTTTACTATATACTTTTTTTATAAGTGTTCTATAATGCCTTTAATAAATCTTGTTATAAAACTTTGCATGCTGTCTGGCCTAAGCACTTCCTGATAGCATTTTCTTATCTCCTGAACAGTATGGAGGGTGGGAGACCGGAGAGGTGTGGGGTGTTTGTTAAATCAGTGGCACTCTTGGTATTGATTTCCCTTGCACATGCTCAGAAGCAGCCGACTTGCAATATTACTTGCAAAAATGTAAGCGCTCCTCTAATACATGCATCTATGCCAAAGTATCGTGGATGCCTCCAGTATCCCGCAGAAACCTTAACAATTATGCTCTTAGTCACCTATAGTTCTTCATCACACAGTAATTCTTTAAAAGTCCACTAGGCTTAGGCTTTTTCTACATCTTCTTTTAAATATCTGAGCTTGATAAGGGGCAAAATGTTTTTAGAAAGCAAAACAAATGAACACAACCTCTACATTAGTAACATTGATATGCAAATAATCTTTACTGCTGAGATTCACTTTTCTCAACTTATACTATTTTTTGCTTTCTCAGAAGGGTGAGCTCTTCAAACTCAGTATTCGTTTACACTAAAAGAAAGCACAGTCAGTTTTCAATGCCACATTCCCATTTGGTAGACTGTACAGACTGTACATCCGCTTAACTGCATCCAAAAGCTTAATACATTTTTAATATTTTATTAATTAAATTGTAATTCTTTTTATGGTTCTAGTATAGACAGAGCACTTTGAAGACATGATTCCGCAGTGTAAGTGGATGAGCCACCCATGCAGTGCTCTAATATTGACACTGGTGTCCTAGCCCCATCTCATTATTGTATTATTGTCTACTAATCTACAATTCCATTACAATGTCTACACAAGAACTAAAATCTAAGCCTTTTAGCCCATAGCTCATTGCACACAGAAACACTTATTGTAGATTAGTTGATGTGGATCAGAGCACATCTAAATCAATAAGCAGCTACTCCAAACTCGCCAATGTATCCTTGGTTGGATTTCTTTTAGTGCGTAAGAATTTCGAAAAACGCAATGTCAAATACACAATCAAACAAGAATGTGTTGCAATAAAACATTAACTTGACACTTTAGTAGTAATATATTCCTCATTTAAATCTATTGACCTTTTTTAAATTGTTTTATGAAATCGAAAGATGGAACATAGCTCTTAAGTACATATGTGATAATAAATGGATATTGGGAGAGGTGGGGAAATGTGTGAAGAAAGCAAGGTGCCAAGGGCACAAGTGATGGAGGTCAGGGGTAAGCCTATTTCCTAGACAGCAACACACAGAACAAGATTTAAGGATTTCATTGCTATGAGCCAATCCTGACACACGTTCTGATTGACTCATGGTAATGATATCCTACATAAAACTCCATAATCATCCTTGCCTACCCCTACTCTAGATAATGCTGCATTGGCAAGGATATCAACTGGAAAGATTGGGACTCCATACAAAGACCTAGTGAATGTTCTAGAGTGTAAGCTCTTCTGAGTAGTGGCCTCAGCCAAGTTGCACAATATTGTCGTTGTTTTGAAATGTCCTCCTGAACTTTAATAAATCCTTTGACATATTTGAAGGTTGCTACCATGTCAACCTTTCCCTTCTCTCCTCTAATCTATACATATTGACGTCATGACGTCTTTCCGTATAAGTTGTGTCTTTTAGACCCTGCACCATTTTACTCTCCCTCTTTTGAATTGTTTGTATTGTTTGAATTGTTTAATACTATCCTTTTGGAGATACAAAATCCAAAACTGAACACTAGGAGCCCGATTTAATTGAGCAATCGTAAGTTACTGGAGGCCGTAAATTAATTTGATATTTAATTGGCGTCTTTTTTACGGCCTTGAAAATCTTGCGGTTGTTAAACCCAGAACTTACAGCCACCCAAAGCCTTTGATCTTTCCCGTCCACAAGAATTAGGATTGATAAAATCGACAATCGCTATCAAATTGCTACAATTCCCTAAGCCTGAAAATGTTTTCACACCATAAACTGCAAAAGAAAATCCTACGAGTACTAGAGAGGACCTGCAAGGGGCTTTAACCCCTGTCTGCAGCACTGTAAATGCAAATAAAAAATCACTACTGCACTGTAAATGACGGGGAAAGCGATTATAGACATTAGAATTAACTGCACAACAGTCTCAAGTTTGCAAATTGACAATACATTTTTTTTTTTTTTATGTGTCATTTCAGGGTTATATCGATCTTGGGTATCAATGAGATAATACATATCAGGGCACCCACATGGACTAGAACAGTATCGGCATTCATTTTTATTATTTTGTATTTTGAGGGTTTGCATGTCCCATCGCATATCGGACCACCAAAAGTAGTTGATTGACATGTAACCTCCATGTTTTACTTTGTCGTTCGGCCCGAAACTTGCGGGCTTGTTTAATTGAATAGCACCGGAATCAGAGGCGAACGGGAGCCCAAAGCATGCCCGCATACATACAGCCTGTATCCCGCGAGATGCTTGCAATTGAATCGGGCTCCAGGTGAGGTCTGACCGGTTATCTAAGTAACATTGTTGTTGTTCAGTCCTTTAGTTGTGTCTGACTCTCTGTGACCATTGCAGATCACGCACATCTGTCTATATTTCTTGGGTTGCCAGTTTTTACTCCAGTAGACCAGGATTTGTCTAACCTCTCTACTATGACCTGCCCATCTTTGTTGACCCTACATGGTATAGCTCACAGCTTCATTGAGGTATACAAGCTCCTTCACCACGACGATGCAGAAGGGGAAGTGCCATTAGTATATCTTTTTCTGCTACTTCCTCCAACCTACTGTCTTGCAGCTTTGTTGCATTGTTTGCCTACCTTTAAATTATTCAATATAATAACCCCACAATCCATTTCATAAACCCCCCAAAGTCCATTTAATCTTCTGTCACTGTCATTAGTTTACCATTAAGTATATATTCTACTTTTAGAGCATAATCTTACGCTCATCACTGTTGAACTTTAACAGCTAAACTTTATCTGCTGCCAAAATCCGGGGAGTGTGTGAAATCTCTCTAGAATGCATCTGAATCATGTCTTACCATTACTTTCTTTCTTGTGACTAGAAATCTGCATTATAAATTATAAAAACTAATGAGAATAACACATAGTGTTTCAGTTGGCACAGACACCCAAATAAGTAATTGAAATAAAATAATTTTTTGAAGCTTTGCCTTGTAGCACACAGCGAGCAAAGCCAATTTCACACAAAAGATTTTTTTAATAGGTTGAGTTAGTCAAAGAAAAAAGAAGACACCCACAGATCATGTCCTTGTTTGATCATATTATTGGCCAGTTAAACTTATGTATTTGCCTGTGTTATTAATAATGCATGCATTCCAAATCTATATACATTAAGGGCTTTGATCCTGACATGAATTTTACGCGCTTTATTTTCATAGAGCTTCAGCAGTGAGCACTTGAGAACTTTTCAGCAGGAGACATATCAGTTGTCACCCCACTAAATTAATGAAATCCGTATTTTTTAATACATTATAAAATCACGACAAGCCTACTGTAGTTTGCAGGTAATTTAATGTATCGAGTAGATTAAAACAAAATGTAAAGACTTTCGACTGAGCAGAGATCAAAGGGGCTAATTTCATTGTTCCCTTTTATTGTTTAAAGACATCAAACAGATTTAAAGTCTCAAACTGCTTCTCGCTGTCATCTGAAAGCTTTCTGTAGAGTTGCTTTGAAAACCCAGAGTAACGTCTTCATTAAAAGAAACCATTTCTTGGAGTTCCAGTCGTCCTACTTGGATTTCAAAGAAAATAGAAAAAAAAAATGTATTTTTCTCTCATCACATTATTTACTTTTTATTTCCCGGGAGTGACACAGAAAATGAATACCCAGATTTTAGAGCATTTTTCCAGATACTTAAAAATAACGAAGGGGCTATTAAAATTACAAAGACTTTATTGAATGTTCATCTGTGTCACATACGCAAGGAATAGATGGAAATTGCCTCTCATAATTCATTTGTAATTATAACATTTTTTGCTGTCATATTATTTAAACTATCCACAGAATATGAAAACAAAGTTAATTACTGTATTTTTATAACTTCTATAAAATTACTGAAACACTTGTGTATTAAAGAATATAGTGCTGGGTTTATTAATTTGGCAAATGTTGCCCCTTGATATGAGTTGGATTCAGTGAAATAGGTCACGGGTCCCTTACACCCTGCCACCAAAGCTATGCATCAATGAGGCAGCTATAGAAAATGATACAACACACAATAGCTATTTTCAGACTTAATTTTCTCACAAAAGATCATTTTTTAAAGGGACTAATTAGGCAATTGTTTTGTTCCATATAAATGGTTTAACTAGGCGCCTTCATTATGTTTATCCTTTTCATTGTATTACATTTACCCTTCAGTCCATAGTAACAGAGTTTTACCTTCTGGAACATCCCCCTTTCTTCCTGTTCTCTCCCATGTAGGATGCAATTTGAGTCTGCAGACAGCAGCATTGTATTAGTAGTGTAGAGCCCCTCCCCAGTGGACGTGGCCTTAAGTCGCAGCTTTGAAACATGACAAGTAAGGTGTCGGGTTCCAAGAAGGTGAAAATGTGTGTGTCTGGGCGCTACTTGGTAGTTGAGGTGTAATTTGTATATGATAATTGGGAGAATCAACTTAATTAAGCAACCTAGTTAAAAAAAAAAGAGACCGGACTGAAATGTGTGTTGACATGCTCTGAATTTGTGAATCGGCTTTAGGAAGTTGGATAAGGGGAAATTGAAAAAGGGGGAACTGGAAATCAATATATTGACGGCTAAACCATAATTTCTTCCCTTTTTCACCTACTTACACTTGGTTTTGTTACAAGTTGTGTTTTTGTTCTTTCCTTTGTTTTTGCTTGTTTTTTTTATTTTTTATTATTGTGCAAAACGGAAAATGGTTAGTGGTGTTGCTCACATGGGAATCATTAATGTACAATCACTTACTATGCCTATCTTTTTACCTTTTTTACACCAACATCTGATATGTCATGGCATGAAGAGGTTGATCTTTCTTGCCCTGTTTTATCTTGTATTTTCTTGTGAGTCAGTAAAAAATTGAATATAAAAAATATATATATATGAAAAAAAAAAATCTGTTTGAATTTGTCACCCACCCTTTCCCCCACACATGGTCAGGAGCAAATATTAATATATGTATGTGTATATATATATATATATATATATATATATATATATATATATATATATATATATGCTGCAAAGAGCAAGAAAAAAAAATGGAGGACGAAAAACATAAAAATTCTGAAACAGGATGAAAATTAGGCTCAGCAACGCCAGGCACACAGAACTTAGAAAACCGTAACACTTACACTAACAACGCCAGGCACGCTGGACTTTCAAAATAAAACCAATGCTGGTGCTCAGAGGAGCAAAAGCCTCACATTGTGTGGCAATTTCCTAGTATATATATATATATATATATATATATATATATAATGTAAATAAATAGTACATTTGTGTTCACATTTGAATGTCTAAAACAAGTTGAAAAACGTTGCCATAAAAATCTTATGGATGAGCTCAGCCAAATACAAGATGTGCGACGATGTGGTCCATAGGGTCACGAAGAGTCAGGCACGACTGAACGACTTAACACACACACACACACACATATATAACAAATATATTTAAGTAATTTCAATTATCACAGTTTCAGTTTTAAAAAAAAACAACTAATAATTATCAGCATTTTGTTAAAGGTGTAGATCCTAAGTAATTTGATTGGATAATTGATGGTTTCAGAGGATTCCTGACTTGTATTTTGTAAATATTCTTAAAGATTGTTGTGATTTTGCTGCTCTACCTATGACGTAAGAGATAATGTATTCCATAGGTAGTTCAAACTTTATGCTCTATAGCTTAGCCCTGTCATTGCAATTTGGAAATGGCTGTTGGCCTCTCCAGCTGTTGCTCTGCAATACCACCCACTTTGTGCTGCTGCTCAGGAGAACACATTTGTAATCCAGCAATGTTCATATTGCAACTATCAGATTAATGTATTCCTAGATGTATAGCAAAAAGTTCTTGTATAAACATCTGGCAGGAGAAGGCCTTCCTCGTCCAGAGCACATGGTGGGTGGCTCGGAGACTCATAGACCTAATATTCTCCATGGCCACTGCAGCAGAAGAGATTCGAGGAATACAGACCGTGAGCCAAACGCCTCCACCGACGCTCCTCATAAATCATGTTCTTCTTTTTTGTTTTTTAATTAATAGCTGTGGAAACTTTTAATTTTTATATGTCAATCTTATTGGTTCATTGAAATTAAACACCGTTGTAAGGTTGCCAAACCGCTATTTGTTGGGAATGGGGAAACTGGATCTTACATTTATAGACCCATAAAATGTCTGTATGTGTATCCATGACGTGCCTGGGAACCACTCGGACAACTGTGAGTTTAAAGGGACACAGAATCCCCAGATTATTAATAAACCCTAAGATAAAGCTCATTTAAATTGGCTTGTAAATGCTTTGGTTTATTAGAAATGTACCATGTTGTGAAGAGATCGATTGATTTTGCTGCCGAGTAAATTTACTCCATTACATAGAGGAGAAGATAAAAAAGAAAATGCCCCTGAAGTCATACATTTAAATACAGTCTTCTGAAGAACGACACATGAGAAAGTGGAAGCTGCAAATATAGTTTCCACTGGTCTACTCCCTGGTATTTGACCCCTACATGATTCCCTTGCACATGCTCAGAAGCAGCCAGCTTGCAGTATAACTTGCCAAAATGTAAGCATTCCTCTTATAAATGCTGTTTTGCCAAAGCATCATGGATGCTCCCAATAAACATCAAGAGATGTATGCCCCTTTAATGATCTCCTTATATAAATATGTTTTATTCTGTAAGTTAATATGACAGTCTCTCTCTCTCTCTCTCTCTCTCTCTCTCTATAAATATATATATATATAGTAAATAAATAGTACATTTGTGTTCACATTTGAATGTCTAAAGCAAGTTTCCTGCCCAGAATTCCGAGAAATACAGTTCTTACGCTGCATTCTGAGAACCTTGGCAAGGACATGCAAATGTGCCCACAAAGGCTTTGCTCTTGCAATCCATACCCATATCAAACATGGCTTCCCTTAAGCATATGCCCATTGTATTAAACAGCTTTGAGGAAAGCTAGGGTTGGCTTATACACAAGCTAGGAATCCCACCCACGTACAGGTGTTTCAAGGTTACTGCCTCTCATCAGCCTGGAGCCAGTTCCTTAGCTTGTGTGGTGGATTTTTTGAGGAGGTAGTTCACCACAACAGTCATTTAATATATGGTGGGCTATATATATATTATATAAAATGTACATACTTTTTTGTACATACTTTTTGTCTACAGGTTCCTTATTTTATAACCATGTGTACCTATAGTTTTAAGGTTTTTTTTAGATCAGGCACAAAACAAATAAAATAAATGTCTGTTGAAAAACGTAACAAGTACTTAAATGGTTAAAAGAAAACCTTATTGTAAGACTTCCTAAAATGCAGCATTGCAACAAACGTCCGGGCCTCCTCCTCGCTGTGTCTGACTGGGGCGAGTCCGAGCCGTGCACCAGCTGAGTAATCCCCATATATAGCAAAGCCTTTTTTATGTCTTTTTTTAAATAGATAAACATTTAATTTAGGGTAAGAAGTGTTCAAGAGATGCGGTTATTTTTTTCAAGTCAAAAGCCAACTGCATCTTTGAAGCCTGGACTTTGTTACAAAAGCAGTTTGCATAGGACTAAATATAGTGTGATTCTTACCTACTGATACATGGTTGACCTATTTTACAATCAAAGAAATGTACTCAAGTATTTAAAACCTGTTCTTTTGAATATGTTGGCAAACATGTGACTTTATTATCAATGTAATCCCGTACCACCTGCTGCAATTATACCATGAAATCGCTGCCCTGGAATTTTAATTAACGATCACAGAGCCTCTATTATTGTGTATTTTTTGGGCCTCAAATAGATAACTGTTGGAGATCTTTAAATAATGAAAGAAAGCTCCACTTCTTGATAAAGTTCTCTGTGGGAGACAGTTCATGAAGTTCAGGGCGTACACTCCTGTCATTGCGCGGAAAGACGGCCACTGTGTTTTGGTTTGTTTTATTCCCAGTTATAATAATCTCTTTGAACACCCCGGGTATTGAACTTGTGTTTGCAGAGCCGACATGACTCTGATGAAACGCATTCGGATTGTTAGCCCAACTTAGGTTCAGATTTGTCAGTTATATAATAACTAGTCGTTTACCCGTCATAACTGACGGTATAATATTACATGTGGCTCTGCCCCCCCCCCCCCCCGCCCTGTGTCTCTTTCCCTCCCTCTCCCTTCCCTGTGTCTCTTCTCCCCCCTGTTTCTCTTCTCTCCTCTATTTCTCTTCTCCCCTCTATCTCTCCCCTGGTCTCTAAACCCTCTCCCTCCCCTGTGTCTCTCTCCCCCCTTTGTATCTCCCCCCCATCTCCCTCCACTGTGTCTCTCCCCCCTCTCCCTCCCCTCTGACTCCCCCCCCCCCCACCCTGTGTCTCTTTCCCCCCCCCCTGTGTCTCTTCTCTCCTCTATATCTCTTCTCCTCTCTATCTCTCACCTGCTCTAAACCCTCTCCCTCCCCTGTGTCTCTCTCCCCCCTTTGTATCTCCCCCCCATCTACCTCACCTGTGTCTCTTCCCCCATCTCCCTCCACTGTGTCTCTCCCCCCTCTCCCACCTCTCCCTCCCCTCTGTCTCTCCCCCACTCTCCCTCCCCCACTCTCTCTCCCCCACTCTCCCTAACCTGTTTCCCCCTCCCCTCCACTTTCTCTTCCCCCTCCTCCCTCCCATGTGTCTCTTTCCCCCTTTCCCCTGTGTCTCTTCTTCCTCCCTCCCTCCCCTGTGTCTGTTTCCCCCCTCCCCCCTCCCCTGTGTCTCTTCCCCCTCCTCCCTCCCATGTGTCTCTTTTCCAATTTCCCTTGTGTTTCTTTAACCCTTCCTCCCTCCCTCCCCTGTGCCTCTTTCCCCCTTCATCCCTTCCCTGTGTCTCTTTCCCCCTCTGCTGGTTCCTGGATACATCCATGTTACATTTGGGAGCGTTATACATGTAAGAGGGGCATTTGAATTTCGGCAGGAGCTGGGCTTACAATTATTCTTGCAAGTTCTCTCTTTTTTTTTTTTTTTTTACAGTACTCTATTGATTTAATTTTAAAAAGCAATAAAACTGTCTATACATTGAATTAGCTGGTTTTCTCTATGGTAAATCAATTCTGAAATATTAAAATGTTGCTGCTCTTGTATGCCAATGTGCGACTCAGGGGGCTTGGTGATGGTGGGAAAGGGATCTAATCGCCAGATAACATTGCAGGTTTTTATATTGGCCACTGTAGAGATAGACTAGCAGACTGTCATCCTAATTAGCACATCGAAGCAGCCAAATAAAATGCATGAACTGCTCCCTTGCATCAGGACTAAGCAGTCACTTCTGCTGAAAACCAGCCAGTGACACTGGGCCATCCACCTGAGCAGAATCACTGACCAACTGACATATTTCCCAATTCCATTCACCTTAGTTTGTTTTACCTCTAGACCCTCACACACCATCACTCTTCTGCTCTGGACTCATCTAACATGCCCTCCCACGTTCCATGTCCACAACCACCCATCTGTGATTTATGTTACTTTATGGTGCAGGTTTCTGCACTATCACTTCCATCATTCACAGCTGACACACCCACAGACTAATCACTAATTAACCCTCTACTGTCTTTTCAATTACTTGTCGATGTTGTTCTCTCTTTTAATTCCTTTACCTTTTCTTTCATTAATCCTTAATCATATTAGCTTGCAGGCTCTCAGTCATGCAAGGCACTTTGTATAAAAGTATCATGTGTATGATTGTTAGCTCAAGTGAAGGGTCATCAACTCTTTTTGTATAAATCTGTCAAATTATTTATTATTAAATGGAATTGAACAAACAACATACAATCCGTTTTTCATGCTCTTTAAAAATAATGGAAAAAACAATATATATACTGGTGAATGGGACAGGTGTCAGAGACCAAACGTTCTAATGGTTAAACAAATCCCCAACCCCTCTCACTCCACCCTCACTCCTTCCTTTACTGATCAGTAGATAAATCATCCCCTTAGAAAGTATTCACATAAGACCAGGTGGAAATATTCTATACACAGACCTAGAGCCTGATTCAATTGCAAGACCGTAATTACCTGTTACCTGACATTTTGGCTGCGGGTTACATTTTTATCGGTACATTTAGATGTATTCAATTGTCTCCAAACCGTATTTACAGGCTCACAGCTTGACACACGCAAACCATGAACTGGTAAGTAGCAGTTCAGGGGCATGATCATATGATCTGGCAACAATTAAGCAAGTCCGTAAGTTACTTTTTAGACAGAGCAATGGTAAATGAGACCGTCATCATGATGTCAGTAAACCATGGAGTTTAAACTACAATTAATTAGTGTTTAGAAGTACGAATCACTATTGTACTCATAATCCAGCAATGTAGAAATTCATAAAAAAATAATGAAAGCAACTGTCCTAGACCATACGGGTTCCATGATATGTATTAACCCCTTGATTCCCTGGATCGATATAACACGGAAACAGATTTGCAAGTTTGAGACTGTTGTGCAATTTATTCTCTTTCTTTGCTTTCTCAGTATATTAAAGTACAGTAGTGTTTTCTTATTTACTTTTACAGTGTTTAACCCACTTGCGAGTCCTATCTTGTACATGTAGGATTTTTTTGATACATTTGCCATTTACGGGTTTGTTATATTGTAATTGAATATCAATTTTGCCTCTTTAGCGCTGGTAACATTTGCAGGCTTGAAAAATCAATGGTGGAGATCGGACGGAGTTACGATTTTGACAACCTCAGATATTTTGAGCCTCTAACTTGCAATTGGAATGGGAGCAGCAAAATGTAGCCAATTAAATATCAGTAACATTTACGGGCTCCATTACACCCCCATGCAACTGCGATTTGGCAAATTTAATAGGGCTTATAGTTATCAAAAATTATTTTTTTCTCTAAAGTGGTTTTATCTTCATGTTAGTTTGTTAAATACTTCATTAACATGCACAATTTTCCTAAAATGTATCAATCTTTTAAGAATATCTCTAACCAAAGTGGAATGCTGGATTTAAGACAGATAGGACCTCATTCAATTGTGATTTGGGCTCTATATAAGCACACAACATATTTTTTACAGAAGTTTTTAGTTGGTGAAAACCTTGCTTTTGGATAGAAGATCACTAACTAAATTTTTTTTGAAAAAATATGCTGTGTGCTTATATAGAGCCCTATTCAATTGGCCAAATCGCAATTGAATGAGGCCCATCCAATAATTTGTTGTTGTACAAATGTATCTATCATGTACACCATTTGCAAAGGAGTCTGGGAATATGATCATTCTTGTTATAGACGTTCAGCACACAATAGTCTGTTGACTTTTCACGTCCCGTGTAGCGTTCGCGGCTTACAGACTGAAGTGGTTTAACGCTCGCCCTCTCTCAGATGTTAAGGGATAAGCCTCGGAGCACTGACGACTGAACAGATAATTCCAGCTTCTCTATTTTTCTTGGCCGTTCAATTAATTATTTATCAATTGTACACACTCTTGAATTACTGCGTGATTATCCAGGGCACACAGAGAATAAACCACTTGGAAACTAAATCCCACCATAGATATTCCGGGGCACGTCCGACAATCTAAATATTGCTCTTAGGCTAATCGAAGCAACAAGAGTCGTCACAGCGGATGATGGACTATTTTTCAAATTGATTTCAAAAATGTATTTAAGGGGATGATCTTCCACTGTAGATTACCTATTGATTTTTAATATGAAAAGCTCATTTTATAGGCAGTAACTGCATATAAAAAGCCCGCAAACCTTTGCATAAATCCTTTAATTGAATTTCCAGAGCCTGTGTTTTTTTTTTTTTTTTGTAATTAATTATTTTTCTTGTATAAGTGTTGCTGTATAATTTGCATTCTGTGAAGTGGGCCTGTCCCAGATAAAGTACCATTGATCCGTATTAGCTCACACTTCTGGGTTTGCACAGTAAAAGTGTTCAGTTACAGCTTGTATGACAGGGGAATTAATAACGCGAGAGAATATATATATAAAATGATTTTTAAAGGCATATCTAAGTTTCCTGGATTACAAATGCATCTGGTAGAGGAGAATCAGTAGTGTATGCAAACATTGAGCCCATTCAATTGGGCTATCGTAAGTTACTGGAGCCGGTAAGTGAGGCCGTCTTTTTGCGGGCTCCAACCGGTTACCGGTTTACGGCGTTGAAAACTCTGCGGTTGTTAAACCCGGAACTTACAGCCTCCCGAAGCCTTTGATCTTTCCCGTCCGCAAGAGTTACGATCGCTAAAATCGCAAAGCGCTATTCAATTGCTGCAATTCCTCAAGGCCGCAAATGTTTTCACACCCGTAAATGGCAAATGTAGGAGAACCCGCAGCACTGTAAATGACGGGAAAGCAATGAAAGACAATAGAATTAATTGCACAACAGTCTCAAGCTCGCAAATAGGCAATTAAAAAATGATTTTTAGATGTGTCATTTCAGGGTTATATCGATATTGGGAATCAATGAGTTAATACATATCAGGCCATCCACATGGACTAGAACAGTATTTGGCATTCATTTTTATTATTTTGTGTTTTGCGACTCCGATCGCATATCGGAACTTCTAACGCTAATTGATTGACATGTAACCTCCATGTTTTACTGACATAATGATGACGGTCTCATTTGCTATTGGCTGGTTTCGAAATGGGTGGTTATGGCCTTGCTTAATTGATCATGTTCCTGTCCTGAACTGCTACGCTCGAGTAGTTTTCTGTTTTTCGGCGTTCGGCACGTAATTTGCGGGCTTGTTCAATTGAATAGCACGGGAATTGTAGCAGAGTTCAAGTCTGCAGCATGCCTGTGCACCCCGAGATCCAGCCTTATAATTGAATCGGGCTAATTTTATTTTATTTTATTGCATGAAAAAAATACCAGTATAAACATTAACAAACTCACCCTGATGTCTGCTAAATCTCTTGAGTTTGCATGCAAGCGGTTGCTTTTGTTAGTTAATACCCCTGGATATCTATACTAAAATTAGCATAAAATTCATTTTGGCCAACCACAGGCAGCAAATACAGTGTATCAATCAGTAATGCCAGGTTGTGACAATTGGTGATGGCAGTTTGTACAGGAAGCAATCATGTGTAGTCCTCCTTGCAGAAGGAAGCAGGAGGAGTCCGACACTGATCTGTTGATCTCTGCATTGAGCTGCTGCTGACTTGAAGGTTAGTAAAGGGTTTAAATCCATACTTGAACGCAGTGTTTCTATTGGTAGGTACACTGTGCCTATGTAGGCAGCTCTGGGGGTGTGGAAAACATTTTTTTTTTTTAATATAATAAGTCTGCGTGTGTATAGAATGACTGCCTGTAATTGTGTGTTTATGATATAAGCAGCTTGTGATAGATTAGAGAAAAACAGGGAAACTAAGATATACCTTTAAACCGATAAATTAGACTCCAACTATAAATCAGATTTTTATCTACAGACCACGCCGGGTATTTAGAAACACAATGAAGTAGTTTAGGCCCTAAAACCCCCTACATTTCTCCGTTAAAATCCACGTCCAAATGCATTTTTATAATTCACTTTTTTTTTCTTTGGCTGTTGAACGATTTAGCTAAAAATAATCCTTTTTTTTTTAAAGAATACATTTACTATCGTTATTGAACAATTAGCAAATATAATAGCACTGGATTATATTATTTTATAACAGCTTATATTTCATACTGCAGGCTATATAAAATCCTTCCGTGATGCTGTCAGCACACCTGCCATGGATTATCTTGGGAGATGGCCAAGCGCGCCAATCACGGACCTCCGTGAATATTACAAGCGTGGACATTTGTGCCAATACAGGTCACTCCGAAACATATTAAAAACAAAAAAATGACTAGCTATATTAAAAAAAGTAACTTAGGGAGGATGATTTGGAGTCAAAACGGATCATGCAAGTATCATTATATCGTTAGCCATATAAAAGAAGCACCAAATAATGAAGCTTTTCTTAATCACTTAAAGCAAAATGGCAGTTTTCCTGATTTTACCAAGTATATAATATACCTATTTACTTTCATGTAATTTATTTTATAAGCTCTGTTTGTATTGCCTAAAACAAATAGCGTATGTGTCTGCCCTCTGTAACACACAAAGACACAAACTCTAGTGTCTCATATTAACCAATCAGTGACCATCTCTCGGTTACATTCTGCAACATGCTGCTGAGATGTGGTCTGTGATTGGCTAGGGCACTATACTGTACGCCCCTACAGAGTCTCTGTCTGCAAACGCTGCCGTGGGCAGACCCATGCAGGGAGCATTTGTTTGAAACACAGAGCTTATAAACACGTCTTAATAAAATAAAGTAAAATATATTTTATATACCTTTTAAATTGAACTAACAAAAACCGCTGAGCTCCATCAGATAGAGCTTTGTGGGGAAATTGTTACATTTTTAAACTGATCAAGAATTGATGTATTATTGCTTGTATAGTTCTTGAAACCCTCCCATAGGGGGTAAGAGGGGTTACAAAGCTAAACAGCGTCTTTACTGGGACAGCCATTCAGATCAGTGGCGCTGTGTTGTCAGCACAAAAGAGAAACAAGTAGCTGCAGTTCCCAGCAATCACAGCTCACAACAGGGTATGATGTATTCTGTGCTGACATGGGGAGAAGTGATGTTCTACAAGAGGTGGAAAGAGTTACAAGTGGCTGCATTATTATCCTTTATTTGTAATGCCACTATGACTTTTAATACAACGCAGAGTCCATAGTTTGCTTAGATACACTGCATATAGTTTATGTATTTTCTCTAATTATTGTAACCTGTGAACTGCAAATAATGGTTGATCATCAATGGGGTAGACATTTATGTCACAAGTCGTGATGATGTGTTTGATGCTGTCATATCGACTAAATACGTATTACTACGAAAAGCCTTCGTTATCACTTTCACACCACTTATATCCTGTACAAATCATGTCTTCTGGACTTTCCTTGTGTAACGGAGTTGGAACATGAAGTCCAATATCTCCGCTGGTATACCGTTAAATATCCATATAGAAGCACTGCGCAGTCTCAGAAGCCCAGACCTCCCATATTGGACGACACTCAATTGGGAATCAAAGAATACTGTCTTTATTTTGTTATATACACATCTCTTTCCACAGGCAATACACATCCCTCATATTTGGCCACACAATACACATAGAGGGACAATAGGTGTGGTCACACCCCCCGGAGGCTACCTGGCTACCTGGCTACTTTAATACAATCAGACATTGATCAGATTATACTTCTTTGTTCTATGTCTCATAATGAAAACACTTTATACAATAGACTTCCTTATCTTATGAGGAGTCTCTGTAATAGGATTATCTATTAGCCTAGTAGCTGTAATATTCTGAGCCAATATATTCTTCAGTACAGCAATGTGATCATATTTTAACCATAACCATAAAACAGGGTAATACAGTGATGGGTTCCGTTACACCTTGTACTGCAGACAATGCATTTACCTGGCCTCTTTGTATACATTGCATGCTAATGTATAGCCCCCCCCTACCCTTACCATCCTATATACACATACTACAGAATAGTGACCCTCCTGGCCTTGTGATAACCATAACACTGCATGAAAGACACGCTCCTGGTAAATACTCATATAATATAGGACACCCTCCTGGCCTCTCTGTATAAGAACACATACAGCAGAACAGACACCCTCCTGGCCTCTCTGTATAAGAACACATACAGCAGAACAGACACCCTCTTGGCATCTTTACACACACACAATGAAGATACAAACACAAAATGCAGAACAGTCACTCTTCCGGCCTCTCTCTACACACATACAGCAGGACAGACACTCTTCCGGCCTCTCTCTATACACATATAGCAGAACAGACACTCTTCCGGCCTCTCTCTATACACACATACAGCAGGACAGACACTCTTCCGGCCTCTCTCTATACACACATATAGCAGAACAGACACTCTTCCGGCCTCTCTCTATACACACATACAGCAGAACAGACACTCTTCCGGCCTCTCTCTATACACATATAGCAGAACAGACACTCTTCCGGCCTCTCTCTATACACACATACAGCAGAACAGACACTCTTCCGGCCTCTCTCTATACACATATAGCAGAACAGACACTCTTCCGGCCTCTCTCTATACACATACAGCAGAACAGACACTCTTCCGGCCTCTCTCTATACACATATAGCAGAACAGACACTCTTCCGGCCTCTCTCTATACACATACAGCAGAACAGACACTCTTCCGGCCTCTCTCTATACACATACAGCAGAACAGACACTCTTCCGGCCTCTCTCTATACACATATAGCAGAACAGACACTCTTCCGGCCTCTCTCTATACACATACAGCAGAACAGACACTCTTCCGGCCTCTCTCTATACACATACAGCAGAACAGACACTCTTCCGGCCTCTCTCTATACACATACAGCAGAACAGACACTCTTCCGGCCTCTCTCTATACACACATACAGCAGGACAGACACTCTTCCGGCCTCTCTCTATACACATACAGCAGGACAGACACTCTTCCGGCCTCTCTCTATACACACATACAGCAGGACAGACACTCTTCCGGCCTCTCTATATACACATACAGCAGAACAGACACTCTTCCGGCCTCTCTATACACACATACAGCAGGACAGACACTCTTCCGGCCTCTCTCTATACACACATACAGCAGGACAGACACTCTTCCGGCCTCTCTCTATACACATACAGCAGAACAGACACTCTTTCGGCCTCTCTCTATACACATACAGCAGAACAGACACTCTTCCGGCCTCTCTCTATACACATACAGCAGGACAGACACTCTTCCGGCCTCTCTCTACATTGTAGCCACACTTATATTTTATATTATATTTTACCACTGTATTGACAGAATAAATAGTTAGACATTCCGGATAATATGTTTATTTGTCCCCTCTTGGCTGCAGTGTAACATTTCTTTGTGCGTAGACAGATATAAATGCCAATTCTGTTTTTTGCATTTGATACTATTTAACATTTGTTATTTAAAAGCAATGCCATACCCCAGAGATATAAAGATAATCAATAGAAGAACAAATATGGTATAAAGTAGCTGAGTTATGAAATTGTTAGAGGGGATATAAATTGAATAGCAAAGCAAATTAGATGTGTGTTTTAAAGTCTAATCAATTCTCAAGTTGTGTACAAGTGCATAGATAAAAACACAAGTTGTAGCATTTTTAGCAAATGCTATTACAAAAAATATTGTATTTATTGCCTGCTCATTCTCTTTTTATAGCTCATTAATGTGGAAAATAAAACACAGTGTATTCATCTTCTTGGGCGTTTTTAAATCCCCTTAAATGACAATTTTAAATTGAACTACTTATCTCATTTTATATGCTTCTTACTGCAAACACACATTGTATCCAATGGAAATATAAAGCAGAGTCCCACTGGGAATTAATATCACGGGAGTTACGCCACACGCGGCTTGCGCGATTTAGCACATGAAGAATTATGAGAATATTGTTTGCATAATGAGGGAACACTAATTTTAGCGTTTCTTTCTAAAAGATCTTTGGAATGGAATTCTTCATTTTTACTGCCTTTTTGGATAACAGAAATTTGAAATATATCACAAGCGAAGACAGGGGAACAAATCACACAGCGCTTTAACACTAAAGGATTTCATAATCTGACGCCGTTCAGTTCACACAAAAGCAGCGCACAGTTTTACGCGTCCTGTTCCACATGTCAAAATTGTACATAGATTTATATTTAAGTTTCCTGGATTATGAATGCATCTGATAGAGGAGAATTAGAAGTGTATGAAAACATTTTTCGCATGAAAAATGACCAAAATAAACATTCACAAATTCATCCTGATGTTTGCTAAATCTCTTGAGTTGGCAAACAGTTGATTTTGTGAGTTAACACCCCTGGATATCTCTGCTAAAATTAGCATAAAATGAATCATTTGTTTTGGCCAATCACAGGCAGCTAATACATTGTATCAATCGGTAACAACAGTTTGTGCGCCAAAAAGAATCATGGGATGTGTTGTCCTGTTTTTACATGGGAACAGGAAGCAAGAAGGAGCTCAAACACTGCTCTGTAGAACTCTGCTGGCTTGAAGGTTAGTAAAGGGTTAAAATCTGTACTCAAATGCAGTGTTTCTATTGGTAGGTACACTGTGACTATGTAAGCAGCTCTGGGGGTGTGGAAAACACATTTTATTTTTAAATAAAATAAGTCTGTATGTGTATAGAATGACTCCATGTAATGTGTGTGTCTCATATAAGCAGCGGGTGTTAGATTAGAGGAAGAATAAAGCAGGGAAACTTAGATATACCTTTAATATTTTATTATCTTAAAGGGCTATTGTATTCCAACATTTTTTGCAGGCATTTAAAAAGATCACATTTTAAACACTGAAGTTTTTTGTATCTGAAATTATTGATTTGTAGTTTAAAAAAATGACATTAAATATAGACAGTTTGGGATTGTTTTCTCCGGTGATCTGATAAATTAGAGGAAAGAAAGGGGCAGTGAGCCTTATGGATGTCTGAACTCGAATATGTTATGCTTTTGTTCCCAGTGATATTAATGTACATTAGATGAGAAAACTGTCAGGGTCCAATTTCATGGCAGATCTCATAGTTAAGCATGACTACGACATGTATGATAGTCTCGTGCCACAGCAGGTACAGAAATGTGGTCCAAAGACAGATCATTTAGAAGTACCTCCCCTAGCTTTTGATGCCTTTTCTCCTGATTGGTCGTTGTTAAGACCCAGAATGTCTACCATCCAATCACACCTAATTTGGCACTATTTATTTCTGCTTGGTCCTCCTCTCAGTTGAAGGTTCCTATTACTGGGAATACTTCTGGTTGCTCCTGTGTCTTCCAGATCTGATTGGCTACAGTTCCTGATCTGGGCTGATATTTTGTTGTTGACCTGGATTGTCACTGTCCTCATTGAGTTTCTGCCGCCCGCTGATCTTTGGATGGTCTGACCCTTCTTGTGGCCTTGGACTTGTTACTTCGCCCCTGAAGGGTTTCACCCAGACAATCCCGACTCTTTATGCGTTGGTGATATAAAGGCGGATATGTAAAACATAAAGGCATGATGGAAAGTTTTGTTCTACAGTGGTCCTTTACAGATCCACTGGTGTATCATATTGGTATTGTGTGCCTATGAAGAACATGACTTGATAAGGGGGCAAAATTGTTTTAGAAAGTTTTAAATAAATGAATACATCTTTTAATTTTTAAGTTCGATATTCAGTGTTGCTTTAATGGTGGAAGACATTTTACTTTTGATCTTTAAAAGATTAGAAAGCATAGAGGAATGTGAGGAACAGTGGATTCAGATAATACCTCTAATTAGTTCGGTTGAAAACTGACACTCTAAAAATGATGGACTAAACGTTTTTTTCAACTTCAATTAGTATGCAACTGTCTATGAGCTTCCCCTCCTGCGTTGCTACTTTGTCGTGGTGACGGGCTTGCATACCTCAATGAAGCTGTGAGCTATACCATGTAGGGCCACCCAAGATGAACAGGTTATAGCAGAGAAGTCAAACTGCCACTGGAGAAGGAACTGGCAACCTACTATAGTATCTTTGCCAAGAGAACCTTATGGATAAGCACAACCAGACAGATGTGCCTGGTATACTATGGTCCATAGGGTCACCGAGAGTAGTGAACAACTGAACAACAACATCTATGGGCATCATTACATGGCTTCCATAGGAAATGTTGCAAGTGGAACTTTCTCACAAGCCCTAACTTAGGCTTTACATGCTGTCGTATCAAACTCTCATAAAACTCTAGTGAGCGATCTTTATGTGTGAAGTTACCTACAAGAGGGATTTCATGGCTCACGTAGGAAATTGGTACATGTTTTCAGAAGCCTCTGCAAGTGCTAGTAGACAAACACCACAAGAGCAGACAGACCCCCTTACAAGACACTTCTGGCCACTCTGCCATAAAGACCAACTCTATGGAGCGTACGGCTTATTGTTGTCCTATGTACAGAACTCCAGTCTCTTCTGTTTAACTCTGCAGCTCCTCAAGGGTTACCTTAGGTCTCTGTGCTGCCTCTCTGATTAATGCCCTTTGGTGGGCGTCCGTCTCTTGGCAGGTTTGCTGTTGTGCCATGTTCTTTCCATTTGGTTATGATAGATTTGATGGTGCTCCTGGGGATCATCAAAGATTTGGATATTTTTTTTTTTTTATAACCTAACCCTGACTTGTACTTAACAACATTGTCCCTTACTTGTTTGGAGAGTTTCTTCGTCTTCATGGCAGTGTTTGGTTAGTGGTGCCTCTTGCTTAGATGTTGCAGCCTCTGGAGCCTTTCAAAAAAGGTGTGTATATGTAATGACAGATCATGTGACACTTAGATTGCACACAGGTGGACATCATTTCACTAATTATGTGACGTCTGTAGGTAATTGGTTGCACCAGAGCTTTTTATGGGCTTCATAATAAAGGGGAGTGATTACATACGCACATGCCAATTTTCTGTTTTCTATTTCTAAAAAATAGTTTTATTTATATATTTTTCTCATTTCACTTCACCAACCTAGACTATTGTGTTCTGACCCATCACATAAAATTCAGATTAACAAAACATTGAATTTAAGGCTGTAATGTAACAAAATAGGTGAAAAGTCAAGGGGGTGAATACTTTTGCAAGGCACTGCATATTGTAAGATGTAAGCTCAGAAATTCTAGTTTACGAACTTCATAGGACCAAGTCAGCCTTATGGGAATCGATGTAATCGAGCCTTATATATGTAACTCTAAAGAGCACATTTGAAGTAAATAGAAGAGCAATCCCCAGAAGGATAACCTTCCCACTCAGTCTAGAAGTTCAAGATGGAAGTGCCAATGACAATAGTATGTGTGTGAGAGAGAGCGAGACCAACCGACTGACCGAGACCGCCCTCTGATGTTATAGCTCTTATTGTTATGTGTGGCACATATTCATGCACATCACCCAATGTAGTCTACATGATACCATGTACTTTATGTTAGGGGGGCTGTTACATTGGAGAAATCAGACAGAAGCTACATTTACGGATGAATCTGCACAGAAGCTCCATCAAAAAGCAGAATGAGGACAGTTACTGTACTCCAGATGGACACCACTTTTTCAAAATAACCACTCCATACAAAACTTGATAATAAAAATACTCAGTGGTCATTTTAAAAACACACAAGAAAGAAAGGCCTTTGAAATGAAAATGGTAACACACTTTAATACGAAAAACACAGTTTTTAATGTAAACATGGAACTCCTGTTGCATTATCTAGAATTCTTTTAATTTTACATCACAGATATTTTTTGTGTTGTTTTTTTGTTTTCTCTGTTTTTTCTTTCTGGTTTATTTCTGAGCTTTCCCTGTGTCTCCTTACAGTTTTATGGCACCTCAAACTCTCAAGATGTACACATATTTACGACCTTGTTTGTTTACTTTGACCTACAATAATATTATTATTATTATTATCTTTATTTATATCGCGCCAACATATTCCGTAGCGCTGTACAGGGGTTGAGTACATAGCAGAAAACAAATTAAACACCTTGTAAAGAATGGAGGGCCCTGTTTTTGAGCATAAAATCAAATGTACATAGAGCTTGTTTCCAAGGCACTGACACAAGATTGAAAACTCGCAAACTTACAATCTAAGGGTAATACAAACTTGTGCACAGCCCACTGGACAGAACTTTTTTTTTTTTTTTTTAAACTGTAATTTGTCTATTAATGGGAATATATCAAAGCTGCTTTGGACTTGAAAAAGAGAGGTACGCTCTAGAAAGTTAGTCATGAAAACTATGAATATGTTTGTCCCATAAAAAAGGTATTACTATATACTGCAATACTCTGATTATTCACACACACACACACACACACACACACATATATATATATATATATATATATATATATATATATATACATATACATATATATATATATATATATATATATACATATATATATATATATATATACATATATATATATATATATATACATATATATATATATATACATATATATATACATATATATATATATACATATATATATACATATATATATATATATATATATATATACATATATATATATATATATATATATATATATATATACATATATATACATATATATATACATATATATATATATATATATATATATATGTACATATATATATATACATACATATATATATACATACATATATATATGTACATATATATATATGTACATATATATATATGTACATATATATATATATATATATATATATTCTTATACTTATGGCTTACATATCCGCCTTTTATTTTTTACATACCGTACAAATAAATTATTTTTTTTCCAGACTACAGTGGAGTGGGATTAATAAAATGATATTTTATGAGAAAAACTTGCACTGAAATGGCTGTATTTCCCTTCATATTTGAGCCGGAGCTCCTTCCAGATTTTTCAAATTGTCAAAGTGTGCAGCCAACCTACCTGAAGCCATACATTGCTGTTATCTCATGGAGTGGCTTCTTTTTCGACACTGGATAACCATTGGATACAACTGTACATGAACTGATTGGCTCAACAGAAAGCTGTAATGTTACTTATTAGCTGGGGAAGATAAAACTCCGTACTTTATTTTGCGAACAAAAATTTCCATTATTTAGTTTTTTTTTCCAAACATGTTGCATGGTTTGTCTCAGTATCAACTACAGATATCAGGTTTTCCAGAATGTATATTTTGCCTTTTCTGGTACTTTTTAATAGTCTTTAGCAGGAAGGTAAGTGTCTGTGATCAGTGAGAGCGGACAGTAAGATTTATATTGTATTTGCGCTAGCTGATTGCCAGCAGAGCTCGCCTCTCCCAATGGTGCAGTACGCATACTTGGAAAATCAATAGGGATTAACCTCTGACCCCCTGCACATACTTATACTGTGGTCTGCATCGCTTACTAATATTTCATCTGTTTCTCCTAAACGCTGTTACTCAATAATGTGTAGCTGTCCTTGCATGGGACTAATTAATTGCAAAAATTCAGCTTGGCTGAAAAGTGATTAAATATCACACAAACTATCTTTGATTGCAGAGACTTTTTAATTGGTTGCATTTATTAATTTCACATCAATTAGTGTTTGTTGGTCATTGTCCCGGTCTTGTAAGATGAGTGAGGTTAATTTAAAGACAAAGGGAAATGACTGAGGGTTGGATGCTTAGGAGGGGGCTAGAAGACTGTCTATAAGGTGCAAGAAACACATTTTGTAGCAGAGAGATAATAATAAGGAGCACAATGAGAATATATATTTATATATTTCAAAACATTGAGTCTCTCCAAGGGCATAATTAGACAGGGAAGTCATGAAGAAAAAAAAAAGATGGACACCAGAGGCATCCATGAAACATTGCTGAAGCTTGTGTTTCTGAGAGGGATGTTTACATTTCTGCTGGAGAAGGATTTGCAGTTATTGATTCAAATTCAGCAAACATAAATAGGTGCTCAATAGGAGAATTAACTCACCTTAATAGGTTCGGTCTATGGACACAATAACCCCCTCTGAGAGCAGCCTCTTTTAGCCACTTGTGCCCATCACAGGGAGAAATATCCCACAGTATATCTGTCTGGTCCCACTCACTAGAGTGACCCAGACCCAAAATACCAGGCAATTCTACCCTGAACAGGAGAAACACGTCTGGGGTTTGCTGTTTCTCTTGTTTAGGGTAGAATTCCCTGGTATTTCGGGGCTGGGTCACTCTCACAAATGAGCTAAAAGAGGTTGCTCTCTAAGTAGGTAACCAGACCATTAGAGCAAACCTACTAAGGTATCGTTCATTCTCAGATGAGCACCTCTGACTCTTTTTGTTTATTGATGTAAGTTTCCTGCTTCTGGGCATGCTCTTCTGCTCAAGGACAACATATATAAAATATATGTATTTTAAATCTTTGTATCTAAATAAGTGCATAATTAAGTGGGAAATAAGTCCTACAGCTAGTTTGTAATTAGAATAAAATGTTGATGCCTCTACATTAGCTCGGAGGGATCCATGATACATTGATGGAAGTTTTGTGTGTGTGCGAGGGGCATTAACATTTCTGGAGAGCTGTGGATGCATTGAATGATGCAAGGTGTCTGCTTCTGGGCCGGTGAATGTGAAAGAGTGAGGTGTTATCCAGTTACCAAATAAAAGCTCTGAATGTTTGCCTGTTCCATCTCCCCCAACCCCTCCCTCCACTGATAATTACAGACACACATCCACACGATCCCGCTCTTAGGAAGTGGTCTAACAAACACAAAATGGATTCTTGTATTCATAAACTTTAGATATTCCCGAAAAACTGTTTTTTTTAATTCTCATGGCTTACACAGCTGCTAATATTGTTAGTCTGGTACATACTTGACAAATAAGTAAATATATATAGTGGGGGTAAGCCATGAGTGTCCAATAATTTGGAAGAATATCAGAGTGTTGCAGTGTATAGTGATATCCTTTTATTGGATGAATATCTTAGAGTTACATGCAGGGGGGGTTACAGAATTATTTTGCCCTTCATTTACTAGCTTTGCCACTGAATGTCTCCAAAGGTACCTGCACATATAGCCTTATATACATATAGCCTTATAAACATATAGCCTTATATACATATAGCCTTATATACATATAGCCTTATATACATATAGCCTTATATACATATAGCCTTATATACCTATAGCCGTATATACATATAGCCTTATATACATATAGCCGTATATACATATAGCCTTATATACATATAGCCTTATATACATATAGCCTTATATACATATAGCATTATATACATATAGCCTTATATACATATAGCCTTATATACATATAGCCTTATACACATATAGCCTTATGTACATATAGCCTTATGTACATATAGCCTTATATACATATAGCCTTATATACATATAGCCTTATATACATATAGCCGTATATACATATAGCCTTATATACATATAGCCTTATATACATATAGCCTTATATACATATAGCCTTATATACATATAGCCGTATATACCTATAGCCGTATATACATATAGCCTTATATACATATAGCCTTATATACATATAGCCGTATATACATATAGCCTTATATACATATAGCCTTATATACATATAGCCTTATATACATATAGCATTATATACATATAGCATTATATACATATAGCCTTATATACATATAGCCTTATACACATATAGCCTTATGTACATATAGCCTTATATACATATAGCCTTATATACATATAGCCTTATATACATATAGCCGTATATACATATAGCCTTATATACATATAGCCTTATATACATATAGCCTTATATACATATAGCCTTATATACATATAGCCGTATATACATATAGCCGTATATACATATAGCCTTATATACATATAGCCTTTGGCCCAGCCGATGCTTTGTTCGGGGTGGTATCCCCAGGAGCGCACAATTAATCCCGTAGTGCAGTCGATGTGATCTGTACAAGTTTAGGGTACAGATACTCCTTGCCTGATCTATTCCTCTCCGTGATGTATTTGTACATTGATTATTCCTTACAGTTAGACTTATTAGCCTCGTTCAATCAGGGAGCTGGCCCCAAGTGACTCTGGTACATGGATACACAGGATAGCGCAGGATTTATATTAACTGAACCCCCCGCAAGTGGCTGCCTGTTCATAGGACAAATTGAAGCTCTTCCCACGGCCTGCTCACAGACAGCTAATAATAAGTAAAATAATAGGAAAAAGTAATACCCTTGATTAGTTTCTGCTACTCGACAGTGTACACTGATAAGATTTCCGCTAGACCTGCTAAAAGCATTGTAATAAATGAGTATCCGCTGATGCAGCCGAATCCTTTTCTACATTCAAGGTATTCACACAATAATAGAAACGGATAAACAGAGACATAATGGTGGCTCCCAGTGCTGCATAAGAGCCCATTCCTAAGAACTAGTACTGGAAATGGGCAGACACTTGTTTTATGTACAAAACATAAAGCCATTAAATGTAATGCATATTAATCTGACTGTATGCGGTCCTGCATATAATATATTCAGTATAATAGTAAATCAAAGGCTGATGTCTTACTAGGTATATATTATAACTTTGTATCTATTTGCTTTATACATTTTTTTGTATTACGAAGTCCCTGTATGGGTCTGCCCACTGCAGCTCATGAAGACACAAACCCTGTAGGGCTGGATGTGCAGTGTAGTATCCTAGCTTATAAGGGACGACGTCTCAGTAGCATGTTGCTGAGAGACGGTCACTGATTGGTTAGTGTGGAATACTGCACATCCAGCTCTACAGAGTATGTATCTTGATGAGCGACAGAGGGCAAAACCAGGCAGGTAATATGTGTTTGATTTAGTCCGATAAAACAGAGCTTATAACACAAAAGAAAATAAATACACAGGGATGTTATATACCTTGTAAAATCCAGGAACCTCCCATATCCCATTAACTTTGTAAAATATTTTGTTTATTTCCAAACCGTCATGGGATTAATAAGTTGCTTTGTTCATGTCATACCGATGGCGGTGCCATGATGTACGCGGCGGCTTCTCACTGAATCTGATTGATCACAGATCAGGCCGGGATACATGCAGCAGTTTGTTGATTGCAGTTGGTATCTGCTGCCAAAACCACAGGCAAATGAAATGATGGCTCTCAATCAATCTCAGCGCCACATTATATTCGGCATACGCCGAGGCTGGAATCCCTGTTTGCACTTAATGACCACATTGTATACCAGGTCAGTGCAATGAATTCATCTAACACCGAGCGGGATATCAACACGGCAGCAGGAAAGGTATCATTTACAGGTGGATTTTATATATTGGACAGAAAACAAGTGGTGGAACAGAGCATATGTTATAGTAAATAGGAAGGAAACCAGAATAAGATGGCAGGATATCAAGATGGAATAAAAAAGAACTACTACTGATAAAGGGTGGTAGATATGTAGGAGAGGATGCCAGGGGAAGTGGCATGGCAAATAAGTGAGGCCATGCTGGAATTACTGTTATATATGTAAGGCTATACTAAGGATATCCCTCTATCTATCTATCTATCTATCTATCTATCTGTCTGTCTGTCTATCTATCTATCTATCTGTCTGTCTGTCTGTCTGTCTGTCTATCTGTCTGTGTCTGTCTGTCTATCTGTCTGTATCTGTCTATCTATCTATCTATCTATCTGTCTGTGTCTATCTATCTGTCTATCTATCTGTCTATATCTCTACGTATCTATCCCTCTATCTATCTATCTCTATCTATCTATCTGTCTGTGTCTATCTATCTATCTATCTCTATCTATCTATCTATCTATCTATCTATCTATCTGTCTGTGTCTATCTATCTATCTCTATCTATCTATCTATCTGTCTGTGTCTATCTATCTGTCTGTGTCTATCTATCTGTCTGTGTCTATCTATCTGTCTATCTATCTATCTATCTATCTATCTATCTATCTCTATCTATCTATCTATCTATCTATCTATCTATCTCTATCTATCTATCTATCTGTCTGTGTCTATCTATCTATCTATCTATCTATCTGTCTGTCTGTGTCTATCTGTCTGTGTCTATCTATCTGTCTATCTATCTATCTATCTATCTGTCTATCTATCTGTCTGTCTGTGTCTATCTATCTGTCTGTGTCTATCTATCTATCTGTCTGTGTCTATCTATCTGTCTATCTGTCTGTCTGTCTATTTGTCTGTGTCTATCTATCTATCTATCTATCTATCTGTCTGTGTCTATCTATCTGTCTGTCTATCTGTCTGTGTCTATCTATCTATCTATCTCTGTATCTATCTATCTATCTATCTCTGTATCTATCTATCTATCTATCTATCTATCTATCTATCTATCTGTGTCTATCTATCTGTGTCTATATATCTATCTATCTGTGTCTATCTATCTGTGTCTATATATCTATCTATCTGTGTCTATCTATCTGTGTCTATATATCTATCTATCTGTGTCTATATATCTGTGTCTATCTATCTATCTGTCTGCGTCTATCTATCTATCTATCTATCTATCTGTGTCTATCTATCTATCTATCTATCTGTGTCTATCTATCTGTGTCTATATATCTATCTGTGTCTATCTATCTGTGTCTATATATCTATCTATCTGTGTCTATATATCTATCTATCTGTGTCTATCTATCTGTGTCTATCTATCTATCTATCTATCTGTCTGCGTCTATCTATCTATCTATCTATCTGTCTGCGTCTATCTATCTATCTATCTATCTACCTATCTATCTATCTATCTATCTATCTGTCTGCGTCTATCTATCTATCTATCTGTCTGCGTCTATCTATCTATCTATCTATCTATCTATCTGTCTGTGTCTATCTATCTGTCTATCTATCTGTGTCTATCTGTCTGTCTGTCTATTTGTCTGTGTCTATCTATCTATCTATCTATCTGTCTGTGTCTATCTATCTATCTATCTATCTATCTCTGTATCTATCTATCTATCTGTGTCTATCTATCTGTGTCTATCTATCTGTCTGTCTATCTGTCTGTGTCTATCTATCTATCTATCTATCTATCTATCTCTGTATCTATCTATCTATCTATCTATCTATATATCTATCTGTGTCTATCTATCTATCTATCTATCTATCTGTGTCTATCTATCTATCTATCTATCTATCTATCTATCTATCTGTGTCTATCTATCTATCTATCTATCTATCTGTGTCTATCTATCTGTGTCTATATATCTATCTGTGTCTATCTATCTGTGTCTATATATCTATCTATCTGTGTCTATCTATCTGTGTCTATATATCTATCTATCTATCTGTCTGCGTCTATCTATCTATCTATCTATCTATCTATCTATCTGTGTCTATCTATCTATCTATCTATCTATCTGTGTCTATCTATCTGTGTCTATATATCTATCTGTGTCTATCTATCTGTGTCTATCTATCTGTGTCTATCTATCTGTGTCTATCTATCTGTGTCTATATATCTATCTATCTGTGTCTATATATCTGTGTCTATCTATCTATCTGTCTGCGTCTATCTATCTATCTGTCTGCGTCTATCTATCTATCTATCTATCTATATATCTATCTATCTGTCTGCGTCTATCTATCTATCTATCTATCTATCTATCTGTCTGCGTCTATCTATCTATCTGTCTGCGTCTATCTATCTATCTATCTGTCTGCGTCTATCTATCTATCTATCTATCTATCTATCTATCTATCTGTCTGTCTGTCTGCGTCTATCTATCTATCTATCTATCTATCTATCTATCTATCTATCTGTCTGTCTGTCTGCGTCTATCTATCTATCTATCTATCTATCTATCTATCTATCTATCTATCTGTCTGTCTGTCTGCGTCTATCTATCTATCCAGTGGGGGAGCTACCGCCGATGCACTTGGTGCAATGCACAGAGGCCCTGCTCCTGGAAGAGGCCCCAGAGCCCCCTCCTCATTCTCTCTCTGGCCTATTGATCCTCTCCTCCTCATGATCTTCCCCTCCTTATTCCCCCCTTTGGCCCCTCTGATCTTGGTCCCCTTTGATTCCGCTGGCTCCTGATCCCCCCTATCGGTGCTTCCTACCGCACCAGCAGCACGCCCCCAAACTGCATCTCCCCTGCCGCCCCATCCCAGTGATGTCACTCGGGCCGCAAGGTGACGGCTGCAGTGAGGGGTCAAGGGATGATCAAGAGAGGAATAGTGATGGATCAAGGAGGGCAGGGGGGAATCAGAAGGGGGATCAAGGGGGACCAAATGTGTGTGTGTGTATATATATATATATATATATATATATATATATATATATATATATATATATATATATATATATATATATATATATAAATATATATATAGTTGACACAAGAGGGGGTTCAAAATTATTTTTTGCACCGGGCCCTCCATTGCCTAGCTCTGTCACTATCTATTTGTCCTATAACAAGGTGTCCATATATCTCCCAAACTGCCTGCAGTAATAAATACATATCATTTTAAGCTTAAAACCAGGACTCTCCTTTCTTTGCAATGCGTTAATATTGTTTTGCCTTGCACCTAACCCCTGTATAGCGTTACAAATAAAGGATAATAATATTCAGTGTTATTTTGCTCCCATATCCCACATTTACAAGATTTAGATAACTGACAGTAATAAATATAAGTCCAACTCCGAGTTGTGGATTCCATGTTTCCATCGGCGTGCTCTGATCCAGGCTTTAGCCTCTTATAATAGATGATATTTGGATATACTTGTCCCAGATCCTGGGTCCGGTGCTCTGCTGTAGAAATAGAGCAGTTATTCTATTATAATGTCTGGGTTTTTACGCCACACACACAATCCTGCACCTGAATCTCACTAATTGCTTCCACTCGCTCCAGATATATCGCTCCAAAACACTTTTATTTCTCTCTGCAATTTTTCAACATCATTATTTGTGCTTTGAAACATTACTCAACAAGCTGCTAAATTAATACATACTCTGTTCTTTATTTAATGGGTTAGGGAACTTGTCTCACAGCAGAGCGTTTGTTCTGGGCTATTTTGCCGCGTAACGGACACCTGCTTCCAGACGTAGGATTGCGCTTTTGATTAGTCCCTGTAAATGCTGGCTGAAGATGAAAGCACCAGATTGTTGTGATACCGAGTTTTGCTGCCCGGCGTGCGGCTTCATGCATTATTGAGAGTGTGCTATGAGGTCTCGCTATACTCCTGCGCTCGCGTTTGTGTAGACCACGCCAATCTCTACTCGCCATCACCTTACAAATACATTATTTACATTGTTTAATTCTATTTCTTACATCTTGTTAATATACATGGCTACTTAATAACTAAAATTACCATTATACTTTTACAATTATTTATATTCTATTAAAAATAAGTTGTTTTTTTCATATAAGAAAATTGAATAAGCTGATCATATAAGAACAAGTATATTCATATGAACTTTTGTACAGTAATAATATATTTCGGCTTCACACTGCAATTAAATAGAGGGTGTACTGAATGTACACATAGTATAACGTTTGTTTTATAGGCATATCTAAGTTTCCTGGATTATGAATGCACCTGATAGAGGAGAATCAGCAGTGTATGAAAACACTTTTTGCATGAAAAAATCCCCAAATAAACATTAATAAACTTACCCTGGTGTTTGCAAATTTCTTCTACTTGATTCTGAAAAGGAATGACCCTTAAAAACCTTAGATAAATTAGCATACAATTCATAAATCACTTTGGCCAATCACAGGCAGCTATAACATTGTTGCAATTACTGGGAAACCTGTTTGTGCAGCAAAGCATCATGGGATATGTAGTCTTGTTTTCCTTTGCACAAGGAAGCAAGGAGGAGTTCAGACATTGCTGCTGTAGATTTCTGCACAGTGCTGCTGGTGGCTTAAAGCTTAGTATAGGGTTAAAAAACGTACTTGAATGAAGTGTTTCTATTGGTTAGTACCAGGTGCCTATGTAGGCCGCTCTGAGGGTGTGGAAACCATTTTTTTTTTATATAAAATAGAACAGGTTTTTTTTATTTATTTCCTCAAGATATAGAATAATGGTAATACATCTCAATGTTTTGAAGTTTTGTTTCTAACAAATAATTGATATATTGCTGTATAAGAAAAAAAAGAAAGTCTTACTAAAAATGAGTTTAAAAAGTAAATGTGATCAGTACAGAAACACTGTAGTATGGGGAACGTCAAATGTATGTGATGTAACAAATTAGCAGACAGGAACACATTTTTAGAGAAAATTTTAAATTTAGCTGACTTTGAGTGTCATGGTGGATTCATCTTAGATTGTTAGTTTTACCTGTAGCCTGAGGGGCAGCCTTATCCCGGCAGTTCTATAGTTAACAGTTATATTGGACATAAGAGTTAGAGAGGACATTTTCAAGAAAAGTGAATACCAATCTTATCTGAATCCACTGTTCCCCTGACTTCTCCTAGGTTTTTAATCATTTTATAAACCAAGACAATACGTCTCTTATTGTTAAAGCAAAAATTACTACAATATTAAAAAAAAGCAAAAGAGCATACTATAATTATGACACTTCTGTGGTCCTTTAAGTATCTGCTCCTTCCCTTGTTCTTTACTGGCCTTCTAATTTACAGTTAATATTTTCTATATAGTAAGGTATCTGAGATGTCTCCTCTAGGGCACTCTGCCAGTGGGAGAGTTAATACATTCATTTTAAATACCGATCTGAAATATACACACTCACACCCACACTTTCACACACTCACTCTCACACGTGCGCTCTCACACCCACACACTCACATGTGCACGTTCTCACGCACACTCGCTCTTTCACCCACACTCTCTCACCAACACTCTCTTTCATGCACTCTCACACACAATCACTCTCACACACACACTCATGCACTCTCACACACACTCGCATGCACTCTCGCACACATATTCTCACTCTCATACTCTCACTCTCATGCACACACTCACGCACTCTCACACACTCTCACTCACACACACACACACTTACCCTCACACAAATTCATACACTCTCACACTCTCACACATACACTATCTCTCTCTCTCGCACACTCAGACAAGTCATTCACACACACACATTCACACGCACTCTCTAACTCACTCTCTCACACGCACTCTGTCTCACAACATCACTTGAACTTTTCGCCATAACCCATTGCGCACCTCATGAAATCCCCAAACACATCATACGTCACACACACACTCATCACTTTCATCTCTGGATCCCCACTCTAGAGCTCTATTTCTCCCCTTCTCCTACATCACCAGGCACCCTTCCCCCTGCATGCTTGTCCTCCCTTCCCTTCCCCTCCCCTCAGGCTAATCACCCGGTGCCACTCCAAACCACTTTGCTTTGCTTTTCCCGATGTAGAACATGAGCTCTCTGCACTTTATATCCGCACATGGTCTGTCTCGTAACATACATAACATATATATAAAATAATAAAAATGATTGAGACTGTACATTTGTGCTTCCCAGTTCCTAATATGCAAAGTCTTAGTAACATTTTAGATTTCAATTGCAGCAAAGGAATTCAGACGTGCCTGTAGTATGCATGCGGGTTAATTAAGTAAAAAGATTTTGGTAGACTGAATGGGCAGACTATATGGGGCTTGTGGTTCTGTTCCACCATCAAATCTTTGTTAGATTCTGTAGGGGATTCATAACAATCACACTATGTGAGAATATGAGAACAAATGATTAGTGTATCTGTTTCAGGACCAAAAGATACAGAGAGCATTCCACATTGCACAGCATCTGTAATCATGTCTCTGCTGTTTTGTCTTCACATATTTGACTTGGAGAGGTAGCACCTTCACCAGGGTTGTGTTTGTGCCTAGGCCCAGGCCTAGGGCAACACTTGTTCAGGGGCAGCCAGCTTACTTAGGATGCAGTGCAGTACATTATATAGACACAGAGATGTCTATATTCATTGATATTTCCATACTTGACACTTACTGACATGCTGATATAATATAAATTTAAAGACCTGTGTAACAAGGTAATGGAACTTCATAAAGATTGAAAAGGATATAAAAAGATACCCAAAACCTTGAAAATGCCAGTCATTGCTGTTCAGTCACTTATTAAGAAGTGGAAAATGTGGGGTCTCTTGATATGAAGCCAAGGTCAGGTGGACCAAGAAAGATTTCAGCCACAACTGCCAGAAGAATTGGTCAGAATACAAAGAAAACTCACAGGTAACCTCAGGAGAAATACAGGCTGCTCTGGAAAAGACGGTGTGGTTGTTTCATGGAGCACAATACGATGATACTTAAACAAAAATGAGCTGCATGGTCAAGATGCCAGAAAGAAGCCTTTACTGCGCCACGGCCACAAAAAGGGGGGGATGGGGCATCACCGTCCCCTGACCTTAATATCATCGGGCCACTCTGGGGAGATCTCAAACGTGCAGTTCATGCAAGACGACCAAAGACTTTGCATGACCTGGAGGCATTTTGCCAAGACGAATGGGCATCTATACCACCTGTAAGAATTAGGGGGCTCATAGACAACTATTACAGAAGACTGCACGCTGTCATTGATGCTAAAGGGGAAATACACAGGATTAAGGACTAAGGGTGTGCAAACTTTTGAGCACAACTATATATATATATATATATTTGTACTTCTTAATATACATGTATTTGTTTACATGGAAAAATGTACACAACGGTTGACAAAACAAACTTCTGCAGTCTGCATTTCCAGTAATGAAACTCTATAGATTCCTATAGACTAATTAGCCGCAGCTGACACTCTAATGCAGTATGAATCCTGACATTGCTGCAGAGCTGCATTTTATATTATTACATTCAGTGGTGAAACTACTGTTGGTTCTGCCGATGCAAAGCACCAGGGCCCACAACTGGGTAAGGGCCCTGTGCTAATGCTGGAGTAAAGTGAGACATATAATTTATTAGAGGAGAGGGTTATCTAATCTCATCATCTACATATATTTTGCTTGTTTATTGACACCTACCTTGTTTAGCCTCTTCTGAATTGCTAACTTGTCTTGGTGAGGGGTTTGTGCACCTCAATGAAGCTGCAAGCTGTACCATGTAGAGTCACTTAATAGGGGCAGATCATAGCAGAGAGTTCAGACAAATTGCAGTCTATTGGAGAAGGAACTGGCAACCCACTCCAGCACCTTTGCCAGGAAAACCATATGGATACGCACAAGCAGACACAAGATGTGTCTGGTGTGCTGACGTCAATGGGGTAATGGAGAGTCGGAATGACTAAACAACAACATCTTTGTATAGACAAGTTGGAAGTGGGCCCCCTAATAATTTGCATTGGGGCCCTGCATTCACTAACTCCATCACTGATTACATTTGCATGTTTTAAACTTGGCAGGACTATTTTTTCTTGCAAAAATCTTTTAAGCCTGCTAGTTAAAAATCCGATCTTAATGTGTCTTTATTTACACGCTGAACAAACCCTAACATAGAAATGCTATTTTTTTCTGTATAAAATAGAATTATCACCAAACGCCTCCAAAGCTCCTTGTGGACAAGCTCAAGTCTGGTCGTACACTCTCAGCACCACTAGGGGGCATTGCAGGTTGGCTGTCTGATAACATTGGGGCTCCATATATATAACGGCCAAATAGACTTAAATGTTTTTTTTATTATTTAAATGATACTGAATAGCAAGACTAAAATAGACTGAGAACACCTCGGAAGTCGTACAGAATCTGCCGAGGATATCTCACAATCTCTTATCGTTTACTCGCAGTCCTTTATAATGTGAATAAAATAGAAATATACTCACAATTCAAGTTTTACTGCTATTTTTCTGCACTTTGGTAAATATATCCATTGCATGAAGATGTTACAGGATCCGAAGGGAGGCGAGAAATGGGGGAGAAGTGATGCAATAGGAGCATTAAATAGTACAGAAATTGTCCTAATTATTAAAATACACATAAAAATAAACAGAATCGCCATTAAAAATGGTGAAAAATGATTATCTTATATATAAATTAATGGAGTGATCCAACCTCTGAGGCCTTATCGACAGCAATTTATTAAGATTAATAGTGGGGATTAATAAAGAACATAATAATAATAATAATTGTTTATTCATATCACAATTAAATAATATGAATCATAAAATAGTACAGAAATGTCCTAATTATCAAAATACACATAAAAATAAACAAAATTGCAATTAATAATTCTAAATTGAAATCCTATAAAACGTTACTTTATACATAAAATAATAATGATCCCCCGTCTGAGGCCTTATCAACAGCAATTAATTGAGATTAATTGTAGGATTTAATAAAGAATAAGAACATATTAGTTTTATTATTTATGGTACAATTAAATAATAGGAGTTAAATAATACAGAAATAGTCCTAATTATTACAATATGCATCATAATAGACATGATTGCAATTTAATGTTCGAATTAGAAATGCTGTAAAATTATTATTTTATGAATAAATTAACTGAATGATCCACCTTCTGGAGCCTTATCAACAGCAATTACTTAAGATTAATAGTGGGGATTAATAAAAATTACAAATATATATTATTTTATTATTTATTTATTTAACAGACATGATTGCAATTAGAAATTCTAAGTGGAAATGCCTTAAAACTATGTTATGTATAAATTATATATATATGAATCATGAGGCATTATCAACAGCTATTAATTGAGATTATTAGTAGGGGGCTAAGAAAGAAGTAGAACATATTATTGTTATTAATATTATTAATAATACTTATTGTTACATAGTATTTAAGGTTGGAAAAAAGACTTATTATTATTATTATTATTATTATTATTAGTAGTAGTAGTAGTAGTAGTACTAATAATAATAATTTATAATAATTGATATAGTACTTTTCTCCCAAAAGGGGCTCAGAGATGCCTAGTTGAAAAATGATAATAGATACAGAAAAATGTAGCCATTGTTAAACTCTTTATTACCAATATTTGTTTTATTTAATTTAATATATATCATAACAGCTGGTACACAAATGAGGGAAATCATTTAAGAACATATATTATATTTGATGATTCTTACTGTGTCAAGTGGGACTCCATCTTGGACTACTAGTCTGTCTGTAGTGTGAGGGGTGGGTTATCCTATGTAGCCTTACTCCTCCATTCTATTTTATTATCAAAGGACTATTTAAAAAAAATATTTCTAAAAAGAAGTAAATTCAGAGCTTATTTGCTCCTACTGCTGTTCTTTATCTTGTGCTGTTGATAAAGCCATTACCCCAGATGGTGGATCATTCAGTTGATTCCTACTTATAATGACCCTGAACTTCCTTATCGGTTTTAAGGCTCTTCCACTTAGACTTTCTAGTTACAACTAAGTGCAGTTATGTTTGTATGTGTAATGTCTCATTTCTGTAATAAATTACTTTTTCGGGGTCACCTTAACCCTTTGTTACTTGTGTTATTGTTTAAAGGATCACAGCAGTTTGTTAAAAACATTTCTATGTAACAAACAACATTTATAGAGATAATCTGACATCATACATGGGGCATTCCATCTGTAGCCTGAGCAGGAGGGTTATCCTACTGTAAGTTGCTCTGCTATTTAGTTCTATTGTCAAGTAACAATGTAAAGCAACAATCTTTCAACAGAATTGAATAGAGATCTTATACAACCCCACCATTTATCTTCCCAGATGTTTAGTCTTGTTAGGCAGAATTGCAAAATATCTGTTCCTGGTGAAGCAAAATTGAATACAATAGTTACAAAATAGGGTTGTGATTATTTTATCTTTGCACATTAGCTTGTGATTTCCTTCCAAGGAGTATAATGTAAATATGACACTCCAGTGGGACTTTGAAGGTATCTGGAAGTTTCCTTGTGTGTAGCTTTCTCTAATCTAACACCTGCTGCTTATATCAGACACACACATTGTAAGGAGTCATTCTATACACACACTGATTTATTATATTTTAAAAAATGGTTTCCACACCCCAAGAGCTGCTTACATGGGCACCTGGTACTAACCAATAGAAACACTGCATTCAAGTACAGTTTTTGACCCTATACCTTCCAGCAAGTAACAGAATCTGCATTTTTGTTGTGAGATATTATCTACCCTCCTTCTGGATCACTTCCTTGTTGTGGTAAAGGGCTTGTGTACTTTAGTGAAGCTGTGAGCTATACCATGTAGGGTCACCCAAAATGGGCAGGTCATAGCAGAGAGATCAGACAAATTGTGATCCGCTAAAGAAACTAACAACCCACTCCAGTATCTTTGCCGTGGAAACCTTATGTATGAGCACAACCGGACACAAGAGGTGCTGGGCATGGTGCCGCCCATAGGGTCACAGAGAATCAGACACGACTGAACGACTAGACCCATCATTATATGCCAATTGATGCTTTCACTTCATAAAACTTTCCGTCTCAATGCTTTGTCTTGTTTAAACATTTTAAGCAAATGTATTTATCTATTATTAGTGAAATTTGAATAGCCACATTTGTCACATTGGAGGATGTTCTAGAAACTTACCAAGACCATGAGAAAAGTTGACCAATAAATTGTCAATTTGATTGAGGCTGTAATTGCCTCTCCATAATTAATAATTTATATCAGCAACACCCATTAGTTATGCAGATTTCACTAACGAGCATGGAAATGTGATACAATGTTAGATGCAATTATAAGTGAATATAATATAGTTTCCACCATATTATTAGATGTCCTGCTATACATTTTGTTCACATATTTTCTTTATTTCATCTTTTTGGTTACTTCGTAATATAAAACAATATCCTCTGCATATCTCCTATATGATTCTGCTCATTTCCAGAAAACATTACAGCCCAGCAAGGCGTTTCGGGGATGGTTACTCTACGCTGCCAAATTATCTACATCCAAGTTCTTGCTGCTTAGTTTTTTTGCCTGATAACCAATTTTTCACCCAAAAAAATGTGCATCTTCATGACTTGGCGCTTATGTTTTTGCACCACAGTCGTAGGTGATTTGCTTAGTTTGTGCAAACAATAGCAAAATGACATATTTCTCATGAAAAGTGATGAATACATCTTAAAAACAGTGATATGGACAAAAAAGATCAGTCAAATACAAATACATCCAGTTATTGGAAGGACCAGCGAACAATACAAATCAAAAAGGGAACTTTGAGTCTCTGGGCACAATTGATGTTGTGTAGCTGTTCAGTCGTGTCAGACTCTCCGTGACCTTATAAACAGCAGCACGCCGAGATGGTTATGTCTCTGATTGTACTTATTGAAAAGGTTATCTCGGTAAAGATAGTGGAGTGGGTTGCCAGTTCCTTCTCCAGTGGACCACAATTTGTCTGATCTCTCTGCTATGACCTGCCCATCTTGGGTGACCCTACATGGTATAGCTCACAGCTTTATTGAAGTATACAAGCCCCTTCACCACTACAAGGTAGTGATCCAGAAGGGGATTAGTATACCTAGACAAGGAAAAAGTCCTGAAAATAGTTTTCAATCAGAAATAAAATTAATTTTGCATCTGGTGGATCCTGGTGGATTCCATTTTACTTTGATTAATTTTATGTATTTGAGAGGGGTGTTTATTTTATTTATGGGGAAGCAGCTTGCATCTATTGTTGCAAGCTACTTGATTCTGAGCATGCACGAAGGAAGGGGGTGGTTGTCAAAGTCAATGAGATACAAATCCTCTGTAACTCTGATAGATAAAAACACAACCCTTGTTTCCCTGCTGTTGAAAGAAGTGATGAAAGGAGATGAAAACTCTCTGAAAATTAAAAAATAAATAGTTTATGTTCATTAATAGCATACCCAGCTGCTAATGTTGTTTTGTTGCATACTTCCAAGGGGTCCTTTAAGTATATCTCATTTATTTTAATTGCATATCATTTAATGCTCTAATCACATATATAGTTGTGAGCGTACGAGTCGTTGCTCACGCTTGCGGGCTCGCGTAGCGAGCCCGCGGCCCTCGCGAAGCGAGGGCCGTGGCTCGCGAAGCGAGCCGCGGCCCTCGCGTATCGAGGTCACTGGGCAAGGGCCTCAGTTGCTGGCATGGAGCGCCGAAGGCGCTCCATGCCAGCAACTGAGGCCCCTCGCGAAGCGAGGGCCTCAGTTGCTGGCGAGGTCACTGGGCACGGGTCTCAGTTGCTGGCATGGAGCGCCGAAGGCGCTCCATGCCAGCAACTGAGGCCCCTCGCGAAGCGAGGGCCTCAGTTGCTGGCGAGGTCACTGGGCACGGGTCTCAGTTGCTGGCATGGAGCGCCGAAGGCGCTCCATGTCAGCAACTGAGGCCCCTCGCGAAGCGAGGGCCTTAGTTGCTGGCGAGGTCACTGGGCAAGGGCCTCAGTTGCTGGCATGGAGCGCCGAAGGCGCTCCATGCCAGCAACTGAGGCCCCTCGCGAAGCGAGGGACTCAGTTGCTGGCGAGGTCACTGGGCAAGGGCCTCAAACCCTCGCAAAATTCACGTCGCTACTCAAAAAACACGACACACAAATTACGACACTCGCTAAATTTTACGAGGCACGCAAACAACGTACGAAACACGTTACCACACATTACGACCTCGCAAACATCGGACGTGATGAAAGGAGATGAAAACTCTCTGAAAATTAAAAAATAAATAGTTTATGTTCATTAATAGCATACCCAGCTGCTAATGTTGTTTTGTTGCATACTTCCAAGGGGTCCTTTAAGTATATCTCATTTATTTTAATTGCATATCATTTAATGCTCTAATCACATATATAGTTGTGAGCGTACGAGTCGTTGCTCACGCTTGCGGGCTCGCGTAGCGAGCCCGCGGCCCTCGCGAAGCGAGGGCCGTGGCTCGCGAAGCGAGCCGCGGCCCTCGCGTATCGAGGTCACTGGGCAAGGGCCTCAGTTGCTGGCATGGAGCGCCGAAGGCGCTCCATGCCAGCAACTGAGGCCCCTCGCGAAGCGAGGGCCTCAGTTGCTGGCGAGGTCACTGGGCACGGGTCTCAGTTGCTGGCATGGAGCGCCGAAGGCGCTCCATGCCAGCAACTGAGGCCCCTCGCGAAGCGAGGGCCTCAGTTGCTGGCGAGGTCACTGGGCACGGGTCTCAGTTGCTGGCATGGAGCGCCGAAGGCGCTCCATGTCAGCAACTGAGGCCCCTCGCGAAGCGAGGGCCTTAGTTGCTGGCGAGGTCACTGGGCAAGGGCCTCAGTTGCTGGCATGGAGCGCCGAAGGCGCTCCATGCCAGCAACTGAGGCCCCTCGCGAAGCGAGGGACTCAGTTGCTGGCGAGGTCACTGGGCAAGGGCCTCAAACCCTCGCAAAATTCACGTCGCTACTCAAAAAACACGACACACAAATTACGACACTCGCTAAATTTTACGAGGCACGCAAACAACGTACGAAACACGTTACCACACATTACGACCTCGCAAACATCGGACGCAACACGCCGACATACAAAATGTAAAACACAATACATACACACACCACATACATAAAAAACTTACCTACACCAAGAGGGAGCACCCAGGACCTCAAAAATGCAACTTACACCTCGATTTTACTCGAATTAAAACAGTTTAGAGACTAAAAAAAAAACGAAGCGAGAGAAAAAATGGCCGCCGAACAAAACGAAAACGAGGCTACAGCACTCTAAACTCGCAAAACACCACAAGAAACTCGCAAAACACCACAAAACACCTACGGATATTCCGATACAGACCTATACCACACATTACTCGCCATTTTACACCAATGCGGAAGTACACGACTACGCTAACGGTTTGGTCTCGCGCACGCACAGTGTTACACTGCACACATTCAGCATGCTTATACAGCAGCTCCACACCACTAATGCTGCAGCAGCATCAACACAGATTGCCAGCTCTTCATCACAATGCTTCAAAATAGGTACAATATATTCATTTACTAATTTAGCTACCTTACTATTTCATTGCCGTAATTTTTTGACGGGCAATTCGCTAGTAATATATAATAATAATAATAATAATAATAATAATAATAATATATAACATCTCACAAACTGCACTTTATTTGCCGTCTCTACTCCATAGAAATGCACATAAAGAGTTAACCTGGTTCTGTACAGCCTTGAGCCAGGACCGTTTCTCCTACAGATCCTGCATGCTAATTAGTGTGGGGTGAGACTCTCCTCTTTGGGTTAGAGGCAATGTCACTTCTCCAGAGCAAAGGCAGGGAGCGGGGAAGTCTGACGGACCCTTCTGATGTCTGTGCTGGGGACTCGAGTACCGTCCCCAGATCTCCAGGTACTTTGTGTCAGAGTATCAATGGCGTACAAACGTGAACCCGATCTGAACACAGTTTTGGTGTTTCAATATTTTACATACAATATGTATCAGTTCTCCAGTTCTCGAGGACAGACCCAAGCTGTATATTCCTGTCTGGAAATAACTGCTGATTAACTATCTGGAGTGGAGGAGCTAGAGAATGGAAGGCCTGGGTGCAAAAAGAGGAGTCCCAAGGGGGGTCGTGCAGGTTGAGCCGGGGTGGGGGAGCCCCTACAATACATGGAAAAAAATAAATAATACACAGCACTGCCCCCCCAGAGGAGGGCCCCAGTGCTTTGCACCATGAGTAGTTGCCCCCCTTACCACTTGTAAATGTCCAGTTTGATACCATCCTATATTTCTACAGTCTTTGAGTGCGTATAAGACAGAGAGGGGGGTCTCCAGATCAAATGTAACCCCAGTCAGCCTTAATTTCATCATGTTATGTACCTACAGATACTAAGCCTTATTATGCCAGGTTACCATGATCATCGGCGGAGCTAAATAATGCAGGGCCCTGGTGCAAAATAATGTGGGCCCTTCACTTGCAACCTCTCTATCCATCTAGCTAGACTGTAGGGGCGAATAAAAAAAGGAAAACCTATATATTGGTGGTTAGCGCACACCTAGGGTTCTAAATAGACACGCCCTTCTCCCTTATTAGTTTACCCCCCCCCTCCGCCCCCCTTGTTCCAGGCTGTTGTCAGCATTGGAGGGTCCCTACCATGTTGTGGGCACCAGTGCTTTGCACAAGCTGCACCGACAGTATCTCTGCCACTGAATCTTGTCATTATCAATGTATAGCTGGGTAATTAGCCTTGTCAGCCTAATTACTTATTTGAATGGGAAATTATTATTTTATATGAAACTAAGATATTCTAGGTTAGAAAAGTTGATTCACCGGTAAATTTGCAAAAATGCTATTTTTTATAAAATTGAGTTTATAAAGGACTTTTGTCTGTTTAATATGATAATGGTGCAAAGCAGATGCAAATGTTACAATTGAAGTGAAGTTAAAGGGCAATGGTGCTTGGAGGTAATTCTGAGGACGTCCAGTGGGCGAAGAAGCTCTGGAGGAGCTCTGCACTTGGCCAATGGAAGGAACTTAGCACTTGGCCAATGGAGGGAGCTCCGCAGTCGGCCAATGGAGGGAGCTCCGCAGTCGGCCAATGGAGGGAGCTCCGCAGTCGGCCAATGGAAGTAGCTCAGCACTCGGCCAATGGAAGGAGCTCAGCACTTGGCCAATGGAAGGAGCTCTGGTTGTGAAGCACTTAGCATATTGTTGGCCTGGCATATCCCTGCATCTGCAAAGTCTGGTGCCAAAGTCTTTTTAGGAGAACAAATAGATGGCAATGGGAGTTATCTGCTGCAGACTTCTGTTCCAAAGGCCATTTGTGCCACCTACACGAGCTGACACCGGCAGAAAAGAACGTCAAAGCAAAAAGCTTCTAGAACGTCAGCAAAAGTGGCATTGGCAGAGGGAGCCCTTTAAATCTTCACATCCCCGGAGCCCATTCTTACTTTACACATAGAAACTTTATATGAAGCAACTGTAGATTAGGCACAATATGGCTGATCCGATACGCCATCTACATCCTCTGCTCTACACCCTGGTACCTCGAGATGTGCAGATTGGATTTGGAGTTCGCAACCTCTTAGGGTCCTCCAAACACCATCTCTCGCAACCTTCAAGTCTCAACTAAATTACTCTTAAAGCAGCACTCAAGTCCAATCATTACAATTTGCTCTTTTGAAGAATAATTTGTAATATTTTGTTTTCTGTATTGAAAGTTACAAATATTTCAGAACATTTAACCACAGCTAATTGTCTCCTATTAAGTTCCCAAGGACTTAATAGGAGACTTAATAGGAGTTCCCAAGGACTTAATGCTTGCCAAGACAGACAAACAGACATGTTCTCGTCTACAGCTAAAATCTTGATTTCTGTCTAGCCAGGTTATTTTCCTAAAAAGCCTCAGACTTAAAGACCAGTTTACAGTGGAAAGTTCCTTTTTTTAACACATATATACAAATGAAAAGCCTAAAGGGTCAATTAATTCAGCACCATTTGGACCACTTCACAGTAAAGATCTCCTAAAAGCATGATGAATTTTCTAAATTTAGCATTTTTCACTGAAATATCAAGTACATTAAATCTGTGTTTACATGTGTCACTGACTGCCCTCTGCCAGACACGCAGCATTTCAATATTTCACATAATGATTTTATGCACTCTGAAGACATTATATATTCCTTAATTGTCTTTAGCACCAACATATCTGCTGGTATGACAGCCCCTGTGTCTAGAACTGCTTCTGTAAGTTAGTGTCGGACTTGACTGAACAACAACAATGATCATGAAAGCGTTTTTTGATGCATTTTTCAATTTGAACAATTCTGTTATGGACTGCTAGACTTGATCTTCAATTCTGGTGTCAAGTGGCACTTTATTGTGGCAGACTTTAAATAGAACTTAACAGAGATGTTATCTGCATTAAAGGTTCCCTAGTTCCTCTCAGGAGTACAATTTTTTTTAGGAACAAAAGGCACATTTCTGCTGCCATTAAAGCAAAAATGAATAATATTTAACATTTTTCATAAGAGCATACTATAAATGTGTCCATACAAAGTTACAGAAGGTATTGGCACATCAAAAAGACAGTATTATAGAAAAAAAAAATATTATGAAATTCTTTCTTATTAAATTTACAGCGTTCACATATTTTGTGTGTATTTGTTTTGTTGTTTTTTTATAAAGTTTTATAATACAGTAGAATGTTCAAAAATAATGTGGAATGATAATATATAAAAATAAATTAACAAAGGGACATCATTGGTTTTATTTGTAGCATCTGAAAACGTTTGTAAATGTATCACACTTTTCTTTTTTTCAAATTAAAATCTAGAGCAGAATAAACTGATTACATTTTTAACAGTTCTGGGGAGGGTTTCCCTGTCAGTCAATGAACATGAATATAGCTGTAACAGTAATTTTGTTGTTCAGTCATGTCCGACTCTCAGTGACCATATGGACTGCAGCACCCAGCAACATTTGTCTGTGTTTCTGGTGGTGCTTATCCATATGGTTTTCTTGGACTGCAACTCTCTGCTATGGTTTAGCTCACAGCTTCATTGAGGTACACAAGCACCTTCACCATGACAAGGTAGTGATCCAGAGGGGGAATGTTTTTTTGTTTTTGCGTTGTTCAGTTGTTTCCCACGTGACATCAAGGACCGTAACACACCAGGCACATCTTTATGTCTATGGTCATGCTGATCCACTTGGCTTTCATGGCAGATATACTAGAGTGGGTTGCCAGTTCCTTCTCCAGTGGGCCACAGCATACAGCTCCTGGTATTACAAGGTGGTCTCCCATCCAAATACTGACGAGGCCCAAACCTGCTCGGCTTCAGGATGGTGTGATCTCTTGGTTCCCTGACTGGAATCGAACCCAGCGGTGAAAGCACTAAAACCTAACCACTGGACCACCAGGGAACTGCTAATGAGATATACCAACTGTGGTCATCATGTTAATTACAATGAACTTTAAATAAGCTTTTAATATATTTTTTTGTGCAATGATATGTTTAGTAATATTTAGACTTGTTCCTTGAAATTCATGTCCTTTTAAGCAATTGAAACCATCCACAATAAACGCCCTATTGCCTATAGTTTCCAGTCATCACGCCGGGCCGTGAGCGGTGATTATTGCACCGTTTTGCATACGCTTCCTTGCATATTTTTTGTTATTCCATTTGAGTCCGGCATTCAGACAGAGGTTGCCAATAAAGTTTATTGTAGGAGCTAAGTGTCAATATCTGTAGCACCCCCCGCCTGAGGTGCTTGTAATTAAAATGCCACAGATAGTCTTGGAGAGGCATGAAAATTTGATGGTAAATTGATTTCAGGTTCATCTTGAAATGTGTCCTCAGCTGGACTCGATACTCTTGGCAGACATTGGATGGCTTTTGTCAAAGGGGTTTGTTGGGATGAGACACAGTTGTGTTGATCTGAATGTTAAATACCAGTGTGTGCTTATGACAATGTATATCTGGGTTTGTATGCATGTGTTTTAGGTTTTTTATATATTGTAAGAAATTGACTATTGTGATACTGGACTAATTTATATTGTGCATAAGCCCGATAATAAGTTATCACTATATACCACAATAATCATCCTTTGTGCATTTGCACCAATAAACTAACACAGCTGTCCTAACTTTTTTATGCACCAATTCTAGATGTTCTCATATTTAGAAAATAGGAAACTTTTTTTTTATTTTAAATTCCAACACCGCCTTAATAAAAACGTCCACCAAATACACCAATAGACCGACATAGGTAGAGACAACACTGTGATCGTCAATGGGATGCCTCCTACCTGGAAGGCTCAGCTAGTCTGAAGCTCCAAAGCTGACTAATTTCCCTATAAAGAATTAAAGAGGAGCAATAGAGGTGAGAAATTCCAACACTGCCTTAATGAAAACTGCCACCAAATACACCAAAAGACCGACATAGGTAGAGACAACACTGTGATCGTCAATGGGATGCCTCCTACCTGGAAGGCTCAGCTAGTCTGAAGCTCCAAAGCTGACTAATTTCCCTATAAAGAATTAAAGAGGAGCAATAGAGGTGAGAAATTCCAACACTGCCTTAATGAAAACTGCCACCAAATACACCAAAAGACCGACATAGGTAGAGACAACACTGTGATCGTCAATGGGATGCCTCCTACCTGGAAGGCTCAGCTAGTCTGAAGCTCCAAAGCTGACTAATTGCCCTATAAAGCATTAAAGAGGAGCAATAGAGGGGAGAAAACCTTATTAGGTCAGCCACAGAGAAGCCCATACAATTGCCCAATTGGGCTATAACCACCAACTATTCGTTTCTCCTTAGTGGTGCACCAAAATTCTTTAAAGCAAATGACTTAAAAACATTAACTGTCCCTCTGTAGTGCTCCCAAAACTCCTACATTTTCCAAGTTAATATTTTCAAATATTAATTGAAACAGGTAAAGGGAATGGTGCTTACATATTGATGCTTGTAAATAGCTTGAATAAGTAATGTACTACATCGGAGACTTTTAAATGAAGCCTGACAGCCGTTTCGTCACACCCAAAACCATCTAGATTTATAAAAAAAACTTACTATGGTTCTCAGCATTAGATGAAAGTTTTATAAAGTTTCATGACATATAAACTTATTATACAAGTTTTGGATACATTTGTGGACTGATGATCGATGGTGCAAGGACAGAATGGGTCATGATCTGTGATGGGTGCAGGGACAGACTGGATTGTCTCTAGGGAGTTATGATCTACAAGGGTTGGGTGGATGGTCTGTATGTGGTGATGATCAATGAGGATAAAGAAAGATGTTGGAGGGTCTGTATCAGGTGGGATCTATGAAGTGTTAGTGGAAAAGGTGAATTATCTATAAGGGCTGATGATCTATTAGGGGTGCAGGTAGGAAATAAATGATCTCTGGTGATCGTTGGTGGGTGCAAAGAGAGTGTTATCTGCAAGGGGTGATGATGAGTGGGTACTGGAAGAGAGTAAGTGATCTTTAAGGGGCATGATCTATGGTTGGTGCAAAAAGAACAGGTGATCTTTAAAGGGTGATTATCTATTAGGGGGTGCAGGGACCGAATACATGATCTGTAAGGGGTGGGATCTGTGGTGGGTGCAAAGAGATAATGGGGGGATCTGTAAGGGGTGGTAATCTATGAATAACCTGTGGTGGGTGCAAAGAGATAATGGGGGGATCTGTAAGGGGTGGTAATCTATGAATACCTGTGGTGGGTGCAAAGAGATAATGGGGGGGATCTGTAAGGGGTGGTAATCTATGAATAACCTGTGGTGGGTGCAAAGAGATAATGGGGGGGATCTGTAAGGGGTGGTAATCTATGAATAACCTGTGGTGGGTGCAAAGAGATAATGGGGGGATCTGTAAGGGGTGGTAATCTATGAATAACCTGTGGTGGGTGCAAAGAGATAATGGGGGGATCTGTAAGGGGTGGTAATCTATGAATAACCTGTGGTGGGTGCAAAGAGAGAATGGGGGGGATCTGTAAAGGGTGGTAATCTATGAATAACCTGTGGTGGGTGCAAAGAGATAATGGGGGGATCTGTAAGGGGTGGTAATCTATGAATAACCTGTGGTGGGTGCAAAGAGATAATGGGGGGATCTGTAAGGGGTGGTAATCTATGAATAACCTGTGGTGGGTGCAAAGAGATAATGGGGGGATCTGTAAGGGGTGGTAATCTATGAATAACCTGTGGTGGGTGCAAAGAGATAATGGGGGGATCTGTAAGGGGTGGTAATCTATGAATAACCTGGGGTGGGTGCAAAGAGATAATGGGGGGATCTGTAAGGGGTGGTAATCTATGAATAACCTGTGGTGGGTGCAAAGAGATAATGGGGGGGATCTGTAAGGGGTGGTAATCTATGAATAACCTGTGGTGGGTGCAAAGAGATAATGGGGGGGATCTGTAAGGGGTGGTAATCTATGAATAACCTGTGGTGGGTGCAAAGAGATAATGGGGGGATCTGTAAGGGGTGGTAATCTATGAATAACCTGTGGTGGGTGCAAAGAGATAATGGGGGGGATCTGTAAGGGGTGGTAATCTATGAATACCTGTGGTGGGTGCAAAGAGATAATGGGGGGATCTGTAAGGGGTGGTAATCTATGAATAACCTGTGGTGGGTGCAAAGAGATAATGGGGGGGATCTGTAAGGGGTGGTAATCTATGAATAACCTGTGGTGGGTGCAAAGAGATAATGGGGGGGATCTGTAAGGGGTGGTAATCTATGAATAACCTGTGGTGGGTGCAAAGAGATAATGGGGGGGATCTGTAAGGGGTGGTAATCTATGAATAACCTGTGGTGGGTGCAAAGAGATAATGGGGGGGATCTGTAAGGGGTGGTAATCTATGAATAATCTGTAAGGGGTGGTGATCAGTGAGAGGTGCAGGAAGATATTGGATGATCCGTGAGGGGTGCAAGGACATAGGAGATGGTTATGTGGGGTATCCACGTAAAGGGTAGATGATTTTTAAGGGGAGTCTGTTATGAGGGATCTGAAGAAAAAGGACGATCTACTGACCATTACACTTCGGGGAATCTTATAATTACAACCTGTATTACACCGTCCTGCATAAACATAACTGAAAAATCATTACTTTACGGGTATTGCTCCAATGTAGGTTACTATATGTTTTATAGAAATATTTAAGACATTTGTAATGCCTTACCATGTTGCTAAACACTCACATCAACCACACAACAATGTAAACACGGAAACTATTAGTCAGTACTTAAGTACTCATGTAAAGATACTCACTTTAACTTTCTCCAGGGAATGGAACATAAAGCAGGAAGTAGTTATAATTGAGTGTGAGTTTAATGGGCAGAGCTTTTCCGTTTAAGTGATGTCTAGAACAACAAAAATATCAAACCAATGTATCATGGCGTCCGAGGCATCATGTTGCACTCACCTGCGCATAGTATCGGGTCTGGTGTCATGGAGGCCTATCTGCACTTACTCATCAGCACCGCATCACTACATGGATGACCATTCGAGATCGGTCATTACTACTTTAGGGCTGATTGGCCATGCACCAGTCCCAGGTTACATGGCCGAGCTTAGGTTAGCCATCACCTCCCAAACTTATTTTATAAGTGGTGCTTATTTATAAGTGAAACATTTAACAGATAGTGTGTATATATATATATATATATAATGATAACTACTATCTCTAATATGATTATATCTGAAATACTCTATTATTTTGTATTCTAAGATAGCTCATGGGTTATATTAGAATTATAATCACAGATGAAACTGGTTATTAATTTTGGAAATGGCTTTAGACCCACGGTTTTTATTATTGTACAATGGGAGTTTGATGCAGGAAGCTGGGAAGGTGAATGGGAGGATCCCGTATCCATTACTGTTATTAGAAATATTAGTAAATCCTGGTAGTCTTGCCAAAAGAATGACGGTATGAGAACGTCAAAACTGAATTGAGGCTCCAAATGGTATGGACCACTACTGGCGTTACCCAACTCTACCCCTCAAGGACCACTAGCAGGCCCGAGTGTTCAGTATATTCATGATAATGGAAAATGGTGACTCACACAACGTATACAATGGATTCAACCACACATGCTCAAAATTGGGATAAGGATGGATGAATGACTGGATGGATGGATATCTGGATGGATGAATGGATAGACAAACATATATAAATAGATAAAGATATAGATTCTGTTTAAAAAGAGGCGTCATGCTGTTGTTCCATGGTAATTATGTATGAGATATCGAGGTGATGGCCATTCTCTACTCTTTGTGCCATGGGTCATTTTTGTATTTTACGTTATTTTTTTAGCCAAATTGTAAAATGTGGGGTATGCCAATTAATACTCTCAGGAGATGGGGAGGACAGCTGTAATGAATGAGTCGGGCGAGCTGTCTGATGTATGATGAATAGATTCACTGATAAATGAATGGAAGCAGAACGGATCACAATTTTCATGACATGCTGCTTTAATATGCAGGTTTAATGCAGGCCAGAGATTAATCCATTGACCCCATGTTTGGGGTTGGAAACTATCGGACTACATGAACAAAATCATTGTCCTGTCATAACATGCTCTGAGTAATAGGCAATTTGGGGTAAAACCAGAAATATACACTGTATTGCCCCCACAAAGGACAAATATTAACATCAGAAATTAACTAAAAGGAGATATAAACAGATACATCTATTTTAGAGCGCCATCATTTAAGATTAAAAATGTGCAAACAGCAGCAAACAAAGACTATGGCAAAAAAATATAATTTAAAAACGGCCCTCCCACCTCTCTTGTAGATTATGTTAATTATGCAGACCAGATTACCTGGAGCATGCTCATATTTGAGAAGTAGGATCAAATTATCTAACAAAGCCTCCTGGTATCTAATAACCCTATCAAATGTCCAAAGGTGGAAGAACACACCATCATGATCCAGCTCTCTGGAAGTGAGGTAATAAACCCAAAATGGATATCTATATGCATAAATAAAGTTTTCTGATTTTCTCTGTGAATGTTTTATGCACATCTGTTGGTGGTTACTTCCATACTTCATAAACAAGTACCTTTTTTTTATTACAGTGCTTCTGTAACAAATATATAAATTATTATACATAGTTCCAAAAGTTCCAGAATATATTACTAATTCATCCTGAAAACTTCTAGTGCTAGATGTGTCCAGATCAGGCAGTCACATACTGTATTGTTTGCTAGGAAAACATGGAGATGATTATTGTGGTATTACCAGCAAGAAAGTAATTGACTATATTTAATTGATGAGCAGTGACTGTGTGCTCATTAATACTTTAAAGTCTCTGTACTAAAAGCCACCGGCTTGTGTTTACCTTGTCGTGAGCACTGAGATTTCATTGCTGTAGAGACAAGTGTAGCGGCTCAGAACAAGTTGGGAACGGATTGGATCCATGCAAGGACCAGGGAGTTGCAGGGGCTGTGTGTGTTTGTGTCGCTCAGTTGTGTCCGACTCTACATGACCTCATGAACCCCTACACACCATGCTGATCTACTTGTTTTTTATGGCATACTGGAGTGGGTTGCCAGTACTTTTTCCAGTGGACCACATCATACAGCTCCTGCTATTCCTAGGTGGTCTCCTATCCAAGTACTGACCAGGCTCAACACTGCATGGCTTCAGGGTGGTGTGACCTCTTGGATCCCTGATTGGAATTGAACCCAAGTAACAGCGGTGAAAGCACCGAATCCTTACCACTGCACCACCAGGGAACCCCATGTTACTGTAGGATAAAGCGCAGAGATATTCAGAGGCCTTGCACACTATTGGCACTTAACAACACTGAGTCTGTCTCATTACTGCTCATATAGAATTATACATGTCCTTTTATCTCTGTGTATCCCCCTGGTCCAGTGGTTAGGATTTGGTGGTTTCACCGATGGGAGCTGGGTTAGATTCCAGTCAGAGAACCAAGGGGTTACACCACCTGAAGCCATGCAGGGTTGGGCCTGGTTAGTACTTGGATGGGAGACCACCTAGAAATACCAGGAGCTGTATGCTGTTGCCCACTGGAGAAAGAACTGGCAACCCACTCCAGTCTCTCTGCTATGAATACCAAGTGGATCAGCATGGTGTGTAGCAGTCTATGAGGTCATGGAGAGTCAGACATGACTGAGTGACGCAAACTCACACAGCTCCCCAGGCTCCCTGGTCCTTGCATGGATCCAATAGTTCACAACTTGTTTTGAATCGCTACACTTGTCTCTTTTACACTTGGCACCCTTAACATGCCATATCCTTAAGTTTGCTCTAGATAAAAATTTGATAATGTGCAAAATATTTTATATTTAGTTTAAAATAAACAATTACAGCCTTTTATTTTTATCTATTATATTCTATTTTGCTTTAATAATGACATAACTTTAGTTATTGTTGCTAAACAGATTAGAAACCTGTGACGAGTCAGAGGAAATGTGGATGCAGATGTTATTTCTGTTCAGTGCAAACTTAGTAAGCCCCCATATAATAACCCTCCCCCTCGTGCTACAGACAAACTAGCAATATAAGAATGGGCACAATCATATTTTCTCTAGAATTGCTTTTATACTCTCTTCTTGTACAGCTGCTAACATTACTTTGCTATATACTACACAATCATATTAACAGCCTTATTAAATTGCAAATTGGCCAATTGAATAGGGCTCTATATAAGCACAAAGCATATTTATTTTACAGAAGTTTGTAGTTATTGATCTTCTATCCAAAAGCAAGGTCTTCACTAACTAAAAACTTCTGTAAAATAAATATGCTGTGTGCTTATATAGAGCCTTATTCAATTGGCCAAATCACAATTTAATAAGACTGTAAGTTTTTACCGAAAACTCATTTATAGTGATATGGAAGGCTTCTATATATACTTTTTTTTTGTTTTTGTACTTTAACTAAAACAAGTATTATCTGCTTGGGTCTGCTCTCTGCAGCTCATGAAGACACGTAGTCTGATTAAATTGAGCAATTGTACGTTACTGGAGCCCGTAAACTAATTTGCTATTCAATTGGGGGTTTTTTTGCGAGCCAACAGCTTATGTGTTGCACAACAGTCTCAAGCTCGCAAATCGGCAATACATTTTTTTTTTCATGTGTCATTTCGGGGTTATATTGTTCTTGGGAATCACTGCGTTAATTCATGTCAGGCCACCCACATGGACTAGAACAGTATCACCATTCATTTTTATTATTTAGTATTTTGCGGTTTTGCGGGTCTAAACACTAATTGATTGACATGTAACCTCCATGTTTTACTGACGTAATGATGACGGTCTCATTTTCTATTGGCTGTTCCTAAATGCATAATTACGGTCTTGGTTAATTGATCATATTCCTGCCCTGAAATGCTACGGACGAGTGCATGGTTTACGGTTTTGACTTTTGGCCCCTAACTTGCGGGCTTGTTCTATTAAATAGCACCGGAATTGTAGCAGAGTTCAAGTCTGCAGCACGCCCCCAGACATGCAGCCTGTTTATAAGGCCTCTATACCGCGAGATACGGGCTTCTAAGTGAATCAGGCTCACCGTCTCTGTAGTACTTACTGTGTTGTGTCTCATACTAACTAATTTGGCAATGCAATACTGATATGGTCCCTGATAGGCTAGGACCCTACTATGCACACCAGCCCTACAGAGTCTGTGTCTGCATATGCTTCAGCAGGCAGACCCATACAGGGGCTATTTGTTTGATTTTAGGCAGTAAAAACATAGCTTATAAAATACTTAAATGTAAATAGATACACAGCGATATATACAGCAGACCCTCGGTACTCAACTACCTCCAGACTCATTGATTTTGGTATTTTACACGTCTGGATGAGCACAGAACCTTGGTACTCTTCATACTCGCTAAAACCAATTTACATTACTCCTTATGGGAGTGTGGTACTCGTTGTTTTCGCCATTCGTGTGCCTTCTGGAACCAATTAACGACGCGTACCAAGGGTCCACTGTACATAGTAAAATCCAGGAACCTTCCATATCCCTTTAATTGAACCAACTGACTCCACATTGTAGGGTCGGGAAAAGCCTGAGCTGCAGAAAACTAATTTTATATCATGATATTATATTGACCAGGACCCTAACATTACCTGTGTGTACAGGTAGACATGGATATGTGGCCACCCCGAATTATATAGAATAATATAATAATAATAATAAGGGCTTAAAGGAAAACCACATAGGTAGAGAACCTTTAACATAGCTAAAAAGTGAAAAGAATTAGTTTGTAGTCTTGAATCCTGACCATATTCTTTTAATAACCCTTTCAGTGCCAGCGGTTTGGGGATAGTTTGCTGGGTTATCCCTTTTCATCTATATCTGTATGGTTTACAGGTAGATATGGAAATTATGGTATGTATTGTTTATTTCAGCGTAAGTTAAGCTTTCTATTAGTATGTTTGGTGTGTGTATTGTATGACACGCGAAAAATAAATAAAATAATATAGGTGTTAAAAAAAAATGTTTTTTTTTTGTTTTGTTTTTTTGCGTTATCTGATTTTTACTAAATCAATGCTATCTCTAAAAGTAAAATTTTGTGTGATAGTTATGGGTTAACTTAGTATCCGAATACCAAATGTATGCAGCTTTACGTCAGCCGGGAACTGGGAAGACAGAAGATGGGTTTTCTGAATCTGCCTAACACAAATAACAGGGTAAGCGAGCCCAAAACAAGGCAATAAAAGCCCCCCCCCCCCCTTCAGTCTCTCCCCACCTGTATCTCCCCCTCCTTTCTGTCTCTCTCCCATTTGTTTCTTACCCTCATCTCATCTCTACTCACCTGTTTCTGCCCCCCATTTCTGTCTTGCCCCACCTGTGTCTCCCCCTCCTTTCTGTCTCTCCAACCCGTAACAATTATCTCTCCTTTCTTTTTCTCTCCCTCACTTCGCTGTCCTCCTCCCTTCCCTCCTGCTACTTTCTTTATCCACACCCCTCTTTTGTATCTCCCATTCCCTCTGCCTCTCCACGTCTCTGCATCCCCCTCCCCATTTTTACCATCACTCTTTTTCTCCTCCCCCTCTGACTCCCCTTCTCTCATTTATCCCTTCATGGCCCCTTACCCTCGATCTCTTTATCCTTGCCCCTCCACAATTTCTGACTACCATCTAACACAAACAGGCAATTTGTATACAAATTGCTGCCCCCCAAATGCCCCCCACCAGCCACTATACCACAACCTAGCTACTCCACAAGGGACCACCGGAGGAGGTGAGTACCCTTTGAGTGTTTAAGATGCAATTAGAAAATTGTGTAATGCTAGAAAATGTGGTATGAATGTGGAGGGGGAATAATTAAAAAAATTATAATAATAATTAGCACAGTCCATTACTTCCCCATGCACCATATTAAATTGCCATGCTTAGTCTCTGAGGACCAGCCAACAAAGCACATTCATGTAACATGCTTGGCACTGGAAGAGTTAAACATGACCAAAGTTGTGTTTTGCATGAAAAAATATAAGTAGACCCGGTTTGAATTTCATTGAAACTAACAGGAAATGCACAGAGCATACGTACGTCTGTAGGGTTGATTGGTATGACTCATACATCTGTATTACTGCTCATTGGCTGACTGGGACAAGTACCAGGATCAATAAAGCATCTGAATCAGTTTTTCTCCTGCTGTGAGAGCTTCATTTAAAAAAAAAAAAAAAAAAAAAACACATAGCAGAACAAATACCCTCTTTCAGATGTAACAAAGGTAACCATAAATTCCATATCCCTTTAAGTATATTATAAACTATCATTCGCAGCTGTGTAAAATATGAATATTTTAGAGAAACGCTTTAATTTTGAAGACTCTTTTTAATGGATCAAATAATCCATCTTGTCTCTCATTACTTTGTGAGAGCTGGAACATGTTGTATCAGTGGAGAGAGTACTGGGGTGGCGAGAAGAGAGGTGTGGTGAGGAGGATTTGTTAGATAATTGGGTCTCATGAACTTGAGGCAGCATGCAGCAATAAATTCAAGGCATGTTCTCCAGAAACAAAATAATCCATCTCGCACACCATCTACGCCAACGTGTCATGGATGCCAAATGTGTCCGAAGTCCAGCAGACGTTCATATTTTTAAAAAAATGGAATTTTGAAGAACTACACTTTAAAATATGCAACATGGTAAAACAAACAAGAAAAAATAATAGAGCCTCTAATTTAAAGGTATCTGGAAGTTTCCCTGTGTGTAACTCTTTCTAACCTAACACCCACTGCTTATATCAAACAAACTTTTATTTTATTTTAAAAAAATGGTTTCCACACTCTGGTGCCTACCATAGAAACACTGCATTCAGATACGTTGTTTTTAAACCCTATATATGACTGAGCTCCTCCTATCTTAATTGTAGAGGTTAAAAAAAAAAAGACTGTGCAGCAAAGCAACATGGGATGTGTAGTCTGGCTTCCCATAAATTGAAACTGCCTGTGATTGGCCAAAACAAATTTAGAATTTTATGTTAATTTAGCTAATGTTCTTCCCCATATCAAGTCTCAGAAAACTGAATAAATGTACAAATATCCGGGTAAGTTTATTGTTCATTTTGTGATTTTTTTTCATGTTTTCGGAGTACTGATTCCCCTCTATCGGGTGCATTCATAGTCCATGAAACTTAAATATATTTTTAATGCCCTTTGTACGCAATTAGGCTGCTGAAAAGGGAACTATTTGTTTGATTTTAGGCAGCAAAAATAGCTTCTTAGCATTTCTTAATAAAATAAATTACAGATACACAGATATATGCTGTACCTAGTAACAACATATAACTGTAAGTGGTAAAACACCTTAAAACCAATATTTAAAATATAAACAAACTTGAACACTGCGTCCAGCCCCAGCTCTGATTACAGCCATTAAGTAGAAATGGTAGTGTTTGTAGAATAATAAGTTTGATTAATAACTAACCCGTCTGTGAATGCGCGTCCGGAGATTGAGCGCAGTAATGAACGGCCGCTGTATTAGACAAAGTGAACTTTATGGGGATTTCCTGCATAAAAAGGTTGTTGGTATTTAAGCAATGCCCCGGATAGAATAAGGTGCAGGGCACGATAATGAGAAAACAACGTGAATATTATTATTTTCATTATGTTGTTTGACACTGTGCGCAGGGAGCACATACATTACGGAGCTGTCAAGGTATAAACACCCAAAATGTGGAGGTTTTGGAATAAAATTAATCAAATGTGAAATGAATTGCTGTTTTGGTTGGTGGCACAGAGGTATGGTAAAGAATCTGGGCCTTTAAAGTAGAAATTGCATTTAGCGTATTAGCCCAGTTATATAGAGCCATGATTTAGTAAGCTATCAATCACCATATTGCAACTTGTAATGCACACAGCAGTCAGTGGCTTCCTATTAGTCCAAAGGCAGTTTATTAAAGGACATGTGGACATCGGATGTGTAATCTGACTTCCCAGACACTGAAACAATGTTATAGCTGCCTGTGATTGGCTAAAACGAAGTATGAATTGTATGCTAATTTATCTAATGTTTTCAGGGGCAATTCTTCTCACAATCAAGTCCCAGAAAATAGAATAACATGGCTGTCACAAAAGACCTGCCCTAGAATGACTCCCAGCGAGGGGGTATCACATGTAGCTCACGTAGTCCGAGTCTGCCACACAATGCTACCTACTATCTAACATGAACAGTCTACACGAGCTCTTACGTCCTGCCACCCATGTCTATCCATATGTGTGTGTGTATGTATATATGTATATATATATATATATATATATATATATATATATATATATACAATCTCCTCCCATGAAAGAGAAGGACATAATACAATGTTGCCCTGGGGCCCTGTTGGCACCTGGATGAAACCCTTCCTTCTTCCCGCCCCCTGTACTTTAAGTTGGTAGACCATTAACCCCTCACTAGTCCCTTTAACTACTTTAACTACATGCACCCATCCCAAATAATAATGGACTCCCATGGGCCTGGTCGCTATCTACAGTTCTTAGATGGTGCATCAGGGAGCTTACACTTTACGCTTAGGGGTTTATGCTTAGTGCGAGGTACCAGAACAGATAGGAATAGGGTAATTGTACATAGAACAGGGAACATACCACAAGTAAGGATCACTTGTAGGAGAGTTTGTTACAGGCAGCATGTAATACCTACGTTAAGTAGGGGAAGAAATGACTTCCTGGGTTCCCTAGTGCTTGACACTTAGTTATAAAAGGGTAGGATTTTATTTAGAGAATATGTAAAATAAGAAAAATCGCAGCTAGATATTATGTGTTTAAATCATGTTAGGAGTAATGTCGCCATTGACCTCAAAGTTAAATCAAGGGGCTACAAAATATTGTACCACTGTGGTAATTGTACAGCAAGAACACTATTATAGCTTCATATATACACAACACAGATGTGTATGATAAACTAGTCTGACAAAACAATTATTCTAACCACATCAAGTGACATCCTGACGCAAACCTGGAAGTACCGGGTCTTTAAATATACGCATTAATATACAATTAAATGACTAAGCCCTGTGCAAAGGCGAAACGGTACCCGTCAGGATCCTGGAGGAGACGGAAGAAGCTTTAGTTTGGTGAATTACCAACCCCAGTACACAAACAAAACCGCACGTATTTTGCAGAGATGTGTTAAAGACAGACCAGCAGAGGTCTGATAATTATTTGGGTGCCTTTACCCCACCACTGACCTCATGACATCAATGCAGAATTGAAATGTTGGGACTTTGTTGTCCCTTTTACTACATTAGTGTGAGATGTTACCTGCTGTGCGAATAATTCATAACACCCTGATGAATCTTCACCTATGAAGCTCATTTACCCAACATTGCACTAGGATCAGTTACATTTTTTATTTGGACGTTCACAAATTCTGCAAAATAAAAATCTTGAATCTTCCAATAGAAATGTACCAATTGTGTTCTCTGTATCTGGGAGCCTGCTGGTCCTTATATTGAATACAAATGTCCATGTTTTATAGTGTGTGAGAAGGCTGTGAGATATGGATATTGCCGGCACATAAATGATGTAACTTATGAAGCATGAATTAATGCAGAGAGTACACACTAATGCCATTGTTGCAGGCCACAAATAGATTCCTACCTCATATATTGGATACGCAGAGCTTATGTAAAAATAAATTCTGGGTAATGTTTGAGCTGATTGAATCTGCCATTTCTCTGTTAATTTATTTGTTCTAGACACTTACACCGAGAAGCTTTTAGGTGCAGTATCAGTTTTATATATTATACATGTAATGTAACCCCCCCTTTAATCTCATACAGGTTTCACATTAAGTCTTGATACACAGTTCACAGGAATTTGGATTCCCCATTAATCACTGTGTCTTCAGTTACGTGTTCCCACTTTTGTCCATCTGTTAAATCAGTTGGTTGCTGATGGTCTGTGGTTTGGGAACCGTACGGCTTGTATGGATAAATACAAAGACCAGGCTCCTCAACAATTAGGGTACAAACAGCATTAGTTCAACCCGTACAATTATGGTGTCTCTAGGGGATACCACTGTCCACCGCTTCTTTTTTTTTATGTTTGTGTGTATATATATATATATATATATATATATATATATATATATATATATATATATATAGTAAATAAACAGTGCATTCTCTTGACATTTGAACGTCTAAAACAAGTATAACTTGTTACATGCCCAGAATTCCGGGAAATACAGTTATTACACTGCGTTATGGGAATGGACATGCAAATATGTCCACAAAGGTTTCACTCTTGAAATAACCATTTCAAACATGGCTTCCCTTAAACTTATACCTACTGTATCAAACAGCTTTAAGCAAGGCTAGGGTTGGATAAACAAGCTAGAAATCCCACCCACGTGAAATGGTTATGGATTGCAAGATCAAAGCCTTTGTGGGCACAATTGCATGTCCCTGCTAATAACTGTATTAATAACTGTATTTCTCGGAATAACTGTATTTCTCAAAATTCTGGGCATGAAACAAGTTTTTTAACTTGTTTTAGACATTCAAATGTGAACACAAATGTACCTTTTATATACGATACTACTGTATAGTAGAGGGTTCAGTCGCTCTCTTCATCTTTGGCGCTAATTGTGAGACTCTCCCCCGTCTACTTCCTCCCTTGTGTCTCATTATCCGCCCTCCTCTCCCTTCCTTGTGTCTCCTCCCCCCTGTGTTTTTACCCCCTCTCCCTTCGGTGTCTCTAACCCCCTCCCCTGTGTCTCTTTCCCTCCTGTGTGTCTTTCCCCCACTCTCCCTCCCCTGTGTCTGACCCCCCTCCCCTGTGTCTCTTTCCCACCTGTCCCCTTCTCCCCTGTGTCGTTTCCCCCGTCCCTCGTGTCTCTCCCCCCATTTCCCTCCCCTGTGTATCTTCCCCCTTCCTCTCTGTCGCCTGTGTCTCTTCCCCCTCCTCTCACTCCCCTGTGTCTTTTCCCCCTTCTTCTTCCTCCCCTGTGTCTCTTTCCCCCTCCTCTCCCTCCCCTGTGTCTCTTCCCCCCCCTCCTCTCCCTCCCCTGTGTCTCTTCCCCCCTCCTCTCCCTCCCCTGTGTCTCTTCCCCCGTCCTCTCCCTCCCCTGTGTCTCTTCCCCCCCTCCTCTCCCTCCCCTGTGTCTCTTCCCCCCCTCCTCTCCCTCCCCTGTGTCTCTTCCCCCCCTCCTCTCCCTCCCCTGTGTCTCTTCCCCCCTCCTCTCCCTCCCCTGTGTCTCTTCCCCCCTCCTCTCCCTCCCCTGTGTCTCTTCCCCCCTCCTCTCCCTCCCCTGTGTCTCTTCCCCCCCCTCCTCTCCCTCCCCTGTGTCTCCTCCCCCCAGTGTGTCTTCCCCACCTCTCCCTCCCCTGTGTCTCTTTTCCCCTCCCCTCTGTATCTTCCCCCCTCCTCTCCGTTGCCTGTGTCTCTTCCCCCTCCTCTGAGTCCCCTGTGTCTCCCCCCCCCCCTTTTCTCCCTCCCCTGTGTCTCTTTCCCCCCATCATCTCCCTCCCCTGTGTCTCTTTCCCCCCTCCTCTACCTCCCCTGTGTCTCTTTCCCCCCCTCCTCTACCTCCCCTGTGTCTCTTTCCCCCTCCCCTGTGTCTCTTTCCTCCTCCCCTGTGTCTGCATCTCTTTACTCCCCCTCCTCTGTGTCTCTTCCCCCTACCCTTACGTGTCGCAAATGTGCGGCTAACGCCACGCAAATCATATGCGCTCGGTTCGATCGGCTTTGGATCGTTGTCAAACTGCAATTTGTTGCAAAGCATGACAATGAATCATAGTTTGGCAATTATAATATGTGATATATATATATATATATATATATATATATATATATATATATATATATAAATCGACTTTATGAGGTGTGAAGACACTATTAATTTACAGGAAGTTTTTACTCTAAACATGACTAATGAACAAATCATTAGTTTACAAGGACACACCCTCCTGAGAACATCCGACAATACCAGCTGAGAATAGAAAATTGAACACTACGGTTGAGTTTTTTGCCCTTTCTAAAAACATTTGCTTATTATTATGTTTTGTTATACAAAAGACAATAAAGACAAAATAAATAAATACATAAATAACCAGAGTGGTCCTTTAATGTCAATTAATTCATTTTCCAAAAGTTTTGTTAAAATAGTATTTACAAAAATTACGTGTTTTATTTTTTGCAATTTCCTCCAACTATATAAAGATTGCCATTTTGGGTGAGATTATGAAGCGCACATCTGTACATCCCAGAACCAAGTCTTTTTTTCAGGGCTTTGATTTACATCAGTAGGATGCTTATGAGTTGGGCTGGACGTTAGATTGAATGTGGTGAGTAGTTATTTGGTATCATGGTGCTGGTGACAATACACAGTGCTGCCGCGCTCCTCCCCCCGGCCTGGATAGTGTGAGATGATCCCCCATCAGCCGACAGTGTTGGGTGACTCTGTCCTGTGTAATACGGGGTACTTGTCATATTAAAGTTTTTACAGTTTAATAACAGAATCCCAGATAGATCTAACTGTGGCACCCCGATAAATAAGAATGTCAGGAGCTGACTTTTATTAAAGCACCACTGTGCAGTGAAATAAAATATATATGTTTTTAAGTTTATTAGGTAGGAAAATGTCCTAAAGCTAGCTTTTAGTAAGAAAAAAAAGATTTTGATGCCTCTGCTGGACCCTGGGGGCATCCATGATACTTTAGTGAGATTGTGTGTGTGAGAGAGAGAGGTTGTGCTGTTACAATTCTAGAGAAACTATAGTGCAGCAAATAAAAATTAGTTTTAGTAAAAATATTCACTCTAGTATAAAGTGTTGCTTTTCAGCATTAAGGCTATTTGATGGAGGACACAGCTCAGAAAAACTGCAAATAATCAGTCCATTAGCATCCTACCCCATACTCCAGGAGCAGTTGTAATCAGGTCTGCCCAGGTGCAGCTAATTATTTGAGCAGGAAAGTTAACCCCTGCAGTCCTGAGTGAAGAGAGCTTTGCAGAGTCTGTGGCTCACATAAATCCCTTGGATATATCTGTCACATATATATATATAATAAAATGAACTATAGGACGAATTGGTGCTTTTCACTTGATAAACATCTAAGTGCATTAAACTGAAGAAACCGAATAACCTTTATTACAAACTACCATTTATGGCTTGCTTATTTAAAAATAGAACACATAAAAAAAAAAAAAACACCCTATATTTAATATATGGGTAAACGCTGCCTGCTGGCTCATCCACCTGGTAGTAAAGCCTCAATATTTATATCAAGGAGTGTGCAATAACTAAGAGTGAAACAAGGGAGTGTATAAATTGGGACCTGCATAGGTGAAAAACAAAAAAAACAAGTGATTGCTTGCAAGAAAATATATAACATACACATTTAGCTTTCAATGGCTCCAATTATAAATGTGCTGATATAGATAAAGTATAAATGTGTATTCGTGAACTAATTTCACATACATACGAGAGATTCCATATATCAAGGATAACACATCTATAGAAAAAATGGAAAAAGGTATATAGAGCCACCAGTGAAGCCAAACATCTAATGCATGCAAGGTTTTCCTCATATGAACAAAAAATTGTAAATCATAGGATAAACAAAAAAAGATAGAGGCTAAAATTATAAATATAAAAACAAGGTAACCAGGGGTGATAAGGACTTTAAATTTACAGAGCACCAGATAAGACTTATTAACTGCACATACACAGTACAGGGCTACACGCCTTTGGTCTTAATCCACCCTCTGTGTGTCACCAGCCGGTGAAGTATACGCATGGGGTTTACCCTAATAAGGGGACCTAGCGTTGAATTTACCACAAAAAATCTATTGCATACTTTTATAAGCTGTTACTTACTGTGCTCTGATGTCCTACCTTGGTTACATTAAGGATGCAGCTAGTGCCTGACCGGTTTCGTTATCTTGCCGGTAACTTTTTCAAAGGCTTGCTTTGTTTTTTTTTGTTTTTTTGTTTTCCACCTATTCAGGTCACAATTTATACGCTCCTTTTTTTCACTCTTAGTTATTGCACACTCCTTGATATAAATATTGAGGCTTTACCACCAGGTGGATAAACCAGCAGGCAGTGTTTACCCATATATTGAATATAGACTATTTATAAAAAAATGTGTTCTATTTTTAAATAAGCAAGCCATAAAGAGAGTCCGTATTATTATATTTATTATACTCTAAAAACAATAACTAATTGTATACCCCATCCTGTCTCCGCGCAGGTGACATTAAGTAATTGTAATAAGATTCATGTGAACCCCCAGTTCCCCTCATACCTTATACTTTCCTACAAATTAGACAAACAACTTCAAACAGTAAAATGTAATTTGATTTATATCGTCCCATCTGCCTCCATAAAGGTTTTTTGGCATCTGTATCTTTCATAACATCTGAATCTTAATGAATAAAAGCTTTGAGAGTCCTTTAAATCCAATCGCGTGGTTCTTTTATACTTGTACAGTTTATTGTAACATAAATCTGCATCCAGTATTTACTGTTAGTTAGGCAGCAAAATTAGCTCCTGCACATAAATTTCCATATAGCGAGAACTAATAAGAAAAATGACTGCGCGATCTGGGGATATCCAACTGCAAACATGAATCAACAGTGTGTTTTACGGCCTAGGGCCACAATTAAGAGCCTGTGGAAGGAGATTATTAATTGTGGATGTAGCTGCAAATTTGAGAAGAATGAAGGTGTAAGATATAGCAGGCAAACAATCTGAAGAATAGGATTGATGACAGGTTATAGTGTTAAACAAGTCATGGCCCTTTAAAATGTAAAGAAAACCTTATAGTCCTAGAAAGTTATGGATTATTACAATTTTTTAATGCCCCCCCTTGTTCATCTCTAGAGGGCTGCCATGTCAGTCTCTCTGAAGTGATAGGAAGCAAGTTGTATAGAGACAGGAGGCACGTTTACTATTGGTACACTTGGTTATGTGGTTCTGGCTTCTGCACGATTGGACCCAAAAAATGGTTCCATGTCTGAATTATTTTGAATCACTCGCATTAGGAAAAAGTAAAAGCTATATAGATAAAATTGTTTATATAAACTTTCATCATTTATGTTTTAAAATCGTGTATTCAGTTGCAAATATGTATATGGAGCTTTCCCAGGAGGGCTCCTAAAACTTGTACTTTCTTTCAAAGTACCTCTGCGAAGGGCTGCCTCAAAAAAAAAAAAAAAAAATATATATATATATATATATATATATATATATATCTCATTTATTTGGAACGTGCCAACATATTCCATAGTGCTATACAGGGGTAAGGTACAAGTCAAAGGCAAATTGAACACAATACAAAGAAATGGAGTGCCCTGGTATTGAGCTGTCAATCAAACACACACATTAAATTGCATTAAATTTGCTGGAGCGATTAAATTCGAAAAGGCTGCAAGGAAATGTCCAGAATCCAAATCCGTAAACCATGCTTCAGCACGTAGCTTTTCCGGGCGTGAACATGATAAATTATTTAAACCCGTAGTTACGGGTTTAGACGGAGCCTCTAGTACCCGTATGATTTTTGCCTACATTTGCCATTTACGGGTGTGAAAACAGTTACAGGCTTGAGGATTTGTAGCAATTTAATAGCTATTTGCGATTGTAACATTTACAGGATTGAAAGATTAAAGGATTAGCTGGGTCGGAGTTCAGATTTTAACAACCGCAGGGATTTTCCACCTGTAACCCGCAGATCGTTTACGGGTAGCTAAAAGAGGCCAATTTAATAGCCGTAACTTTTGCCGGCTACATTACGGGCTTCGGGAACTCAAAATTGCCGAATGTAATGGGGCCACAGTGTTTTTCCTAAAGCACCCTAACCAGATTAATACCTCGCAAACTTACATTGTAAATATGTATGTACAGTATATATATATATATATATATAGCATCTACAACAATTCTTTTCATTTTGTGCCTGATTTTCCATCATGAAAATTATTTTTTGTTAGCAAACTCACCCTTTGGACATTTTATTTATATGTTGTTATTTTGATATTGTTAAAACAAATTCTGGGCTGATTCAATCAGTTACTATTTATTTCATTTGCTTTAGACCTAATGAAATTCAGAGATTATATTGTGTATTCTGATTTCTTATTGTATGTATGTGGCCACAGTGGTCACCATATTGTTTGGATCTTTAGCATAAGTGGATGTATACTGCTCCACAACACAGATATGGATCACTTGGCTTTGTTCTTTATATAAACTTTGCTATATTTTGTAATAAGAATTGCATATGTAGTTTGCCAGGTTTGCCGCTCACCGAGTCCGTCTGTGTAGTGTGGTCCGGGGAATAAGGTTCCAATATGGGAGCTCTCGCAAGCTAGTGGTCCAGCCTGGACTGGCTATTAATCATCGTCCTCTATTATTTACTGGAGATACATTCATTGTTCTGTTATGGTATCAGGAGGGTCAATTAGAGACTACAGACAGGGTTTTTCAAAGACACCAGAGGGTCAATTAGGCCCTCATCGTAATTTTCTGCTTTAACAGCAAATGCCGGCCTCTCGCGCAACAGATGTAGCAGAATTTGGAAATAAACAGGGTGCCGATTAAAAAATAAAAAAGGCAGAGGTCTGCTGTGTGTAGCATATGGTTTTAGTGTCACTGCTGGGCTCAGAGGAGAGGATTTTATCATCCGGACTGTAGGGGAGCAGAGGTCCTGCATGTTCGGGGGCCCTAGAGGCTTCTGGGAATTCCAATGATGGAGCGTCCTGTTCTCACCTTAGAGGTGAATCATTTATCTACTGGTCTGGGCTCTGCGCAATATTCCTGTCACTTTCATTATTATATACAAAATCATGGATTAATAGCCAAACTGGCATTTTGGTAGCCAGTATGTGCGAGCTAAGGAACCCACTGAATGGGCCACTGCTGTAATCCGAAGAACTACATTTGAAAATAGTCAAAGTGTTTTTACAATATAATAAAAATAACAGCCAATTTTGCAGCTGTGGAATCTAACATTTTGGTTTCTTCTGATCAGCTTCCTGAGGTGAGAAGAGACTTTGAATACAGAGGAAGCTTCTATCCGCATAGTGGAAATGCGGAAGCCACCACTGCAAGTGTTGTTATCAGCAGTGGTGGAGCTAGAGAATGGAGGGCCCTGGAAAAAAAATGGGCCCTCCATCTGCAAGGGTTGCAAAAACTTGATTGAGCTTGGCCCTTCTAGTACCCCTCCCCAAGACCCCTTCCAAAATAGCACCCCATCCTAAGACAGCTTCATATAACCGCACCCCTCCCCAAGAACCTTTCCATAGCTGCTCCCCGCCTTCCCTTACATCTGCCTGCAGCATAGCTCCAGGACACTCTACAGGTGGCCCAGGGGTGCTGGGGCGGGTTGTGCTGTGCGGGAGGGCAGGCAGCACCTATGTTACAGAAAAAAAAAATGCAAACAAAAATAAATTACACAGCACTGTCCCCTCCAAAGGAGGTCCTTGGGGGGTAGGGCTGTGCTGTACCACTGGTAGCTCCACCCAAGGTTATCTGGAGTAATGGACAGCTCATTAGTTTACAAGGAGAAATTAACTGCATGAATCAGCTGAGAAACTTAATGGGAACCAGAACTAAAAAATAAAACATAACATTTTAAAGCCTGTGTTTATTTATGTATTACGTCCTACATTTAAAGCATTATCAACATTAGTTGAAAACACTGTGTAGAAAACAAAATTGTTTATGGGGTCCTTTAACCTCTTCCGTGCTAAAGAAATTCAATGAAGTAATTTTAATGTGCAATTAACAAATATGTTGACGACAGCGGCCATGAATGAATAACTTAGATATTTGTCATTTGTTATTTTGTTATGTAGTGTGTGACACAGGTATATTACCCTGTGCCCTGTGTTATCCTCGGAAGATTATAATACATTCATTTGTGTTCGTTATCACACGAAATAAGGCACAGATTCTTCAGACAATATTCATGGATCGGATATTTTATTTATTGGGAAGTTATTACTGCAAAATGGAATAAATAATTATATATGTCTGACCAAGAGCCTACTTAGGCCTCTGCTAGTCCATGTAGTCTACATGACTGATAGGGGCATTTATATTTGTGCAGGACTGGCAGTTATCCTTACAAGCTGTGAGCATGAGTGGGGCGATGGTTTAGGTGTCAAATTCTATTAGTTGCAATGATTTAAAAAATCCCCCCTCCCCTTCTTCTTATCTCCCCCCTCCCCTTCCTCTTGTCTTTCCCCCTCCCCTTCCTCTTGTCTTCCCCCCTCCCCTTCCTCTTGTCTTACCCCCTCCCCTTCCTCTTGTCTTCCCCCCTCCCCTTCCTCTTGTCTTCCCCCCTCCCCTTCCTCTTGTCTTCCCCCCTCCCCTTCCTCTAATCTTCCCCCCTCCCCTTCCTCTAATCTTCCCCCCTCCCCTTCCTCTAATCTTCCCCCCTCCCTTTCCTCTAATCTTCCCCCCTCCCCTTCCTCTAATCTTCCCCCCTCCCCTTCCTCTAATCTCCCCCCCTCCCCTTCCTCTAATCTTCCCCCCTCCCCTTCCTCTAATCTTCCCCCCCTCCCCTTCTTCTTATCTCCCCCCTCCCCTTCCTCTGGTCTTCCCCCCTCCCCTTCCTCTTGTCTTCCCCCCTCCCCTTCCTCTTGTCTTCCCCCCTCCCCTTCCTCTTGTCTTCCCCCCCTCCCCTTCCTCTTGTCTTCCCCCCTCCCCTTCCTCTTGTCTTCCCCCCTCCCTTTCCTCTTGTCTTCCCCCCTCCCTTTCCTCTTATCTCCCCCCCCCCCCCCATTACTCAGGTTCCAAGCTCTCAGGAAGTGTTAGAGCCATACAATTGTTTGTTATTCTCCTGTCTTATAAACCTGCTAATATTGTTAGTTTGTTACATTCTGCAGAAAAATGTGATGCTTTCCATGAGCTATGGTACTTTAAGTTAACACAGTGAAGGGATTCAAGCATGCCTGGGATTTTTAACAGTAAAGCCTTTTTAGTAGATAAAACAGGCAGATTAAGTAGGCCTATAGGTTCTCATCTGCTGCTGAATCTTTTGTTTTATGTATCAGAGTATTTTAAAACACAAACTCCAAATTTAAAAAGGGGAGTAAAGTTCAAAACCCAGGGGGTGTCACGCTAAGCAGTCTGGCCATCATCGACAGTTGGAAAGCATCCCCCCGTGGTTACTTCTTCTGACCTATTGTTGTTTTGATTTGTTTTTTGGGCGTTGGGACACCTGAAACGTAACACTGTTGCCAATGTCAAGAATCGACTGTGTATACCATATTTTTCCGTGTATAGAACGACCTCCACTTTTTTCAAACACACAATTAAGAAATCAGTATTTTTAAACATGAAACAGAAGACACTTTTTTAAATGTTGAAAGTACTGGTGTATTTAGTACAGTAACTAAAAAAGAGCCAGTACATCTTGAGTAGTTGTTCTTCCTGCTTTCTCCACTGTCTGATCATACACTCAGTGAGAAGAGGTCTCTGAAGCTTTATTTCCATTCTCTTTTGCGTGTTTGATGACTTTTAACTTGAATTTTAAAGAATATGACCATCATTTTTTTTTTAGACATATTGAGCACACACATTGAGCGTTGGTGCTCAAAATATTATTGTTCAAATTGACACACGGACTGTTCCATTTATCCAGCGCAATAACGCCACATCCCTACCCCTACCTAGGAGTTGCATGTTGGTAATGACGTCAATCAACATCAATTGCTGCTATAACGGTTGTCACTGACAAATATACTCAGCAGAGCATCCTATGGGCATCTAATCTAGTCCTTGTAATAGTAACTCTCAAGCACCCAGAAACTAAATGTATCCGGCATCTACCAATCCACATGGGTGCTGGATAACTGAGAGTCTAATATATATATATATATATATATATATATATATATATATATATATAAAATAAATATTAAATAAATATGTTATTGCACTGCACTCTGGGAAACTAGATTCCACAATGCATTTTCACACTTTAATCCAATATTACATTATATCTATTTATATATGTATATATATATATATATATATATATGTATATATATGTATATATATATATATATATACATATATATATATATACATATATATATATATATATATATATATATATATATATATGGAGCCATGTTTAAAATGGTTTGGATTGACAGAGTGATGGTGCATTATGTGGCCTCATTTGCATGTCCCGCCCAGTTTTCCCAGAATGCAGTCCATATACTGTATTTCTGAGAAATTTGAGCAGGAAATAAGTTTTTATCAACTTATTTTTAGACATTCAAATAGAATCACTAATGTACTATTCCTTATTTGTACTACTGCACTTTCTACGGTGGAGGGCTTCTATCACTTTTAGCCCACCATATGTGAAAGAATTGCTGTATAGAACTACTCTTTACAACAATCATCACACAAACCAGGCACTCACACCATACTGAGGATCGGCAGTAACCGTGAAACAGTACTGTATGTGGTCAAGTGACCTGGTTTGTAAAAAATACATCCGTTGCTATGTTTAAAACTGTGAAATACAGTAAGCTTATGCTTTAAAGGAGCCATGTTTAAAATGGTTTGGATTGACAGAGTGATGCTGCATTATGTGGCCTCATTTGCATGTCCCGCCCAGTTTTCGCATGCAGTGCATATACTGTATTTCTGAGAAATTTGAGCAGGAAACTTATTTTTAGACATTTAAATAGAATCACTAATATAGTATTCCTTATTTGTACTACTATATATATATATATATATATATATATATTTATATATATGTATATTTTATTTTTTTATGTATATATATATATATATATATATATATATATATATATATTTATATATATGTATATATATTTATATATATGTATATAGAGACATGTATATATGTATATAGAGATAGATTATTTCTTAGAGTGGGTAGGAGAAAAAAAAAAGACACTGTAAAGATTAGTTAAATACATATTTCATACACATACACAAAACCTGAATAAACTTAGCCTATAGTGTATTTCAGTGTCATTTAATTCTGATTTCTGCGCGCTGTGTTGGCCTGCGCTGCATTTATACAATTCCCGTATTTTTCAGCGTTGATCGTCTACAAGATCACAATGTCTAAGGAGAGGTTTCAGGCCGCTGGTTAAGTATCTCCATATTAAACTGAGGATCCCATAAATATGACAGAAGGTTTGTAGTCTGCTTAGTTGTTTTAAGGCCGCGCGCGGACAAGCTTAATGACACGAGCGCTGTCATATTACACGGGAGGACTCGTTATATTCTCTGGCTGTGTAAACAGATGAATAGCATAAGTCACAAGTACAGAGATATTGTCTTGTATAAACACAATGTACAAGCGCTGTATGTCAGGGTATTAGGCTCATTGCAGACGGCGCAGATAAAATCACAAATAAAAGAGCGCGCTAATAAACCCATCCGAGCACAGTCAGGTTAGAAAAGATTCCTCATGGAGGAGGCATAAACTGCCTGTGTTTGTAGCGTGAACTTCAAATAAAATATCTCAACCATATAACACCCCGTGTACATTTTCTGATATAGATATACTTGAAATAAACACTATGTTTGATATTCTACAGTGGTTAGTTTAAAAGAAAATAAATACATGTTCATATGTCTGGGGGTCCCTGGAGTTATCCATGATACTTTAGTGAAGGTTGCGTGTTTGAGAAGGGCACTTACATTCATGTTGGAGAAGGACTTGCAGTTTTTTTCACAAGCTGCCTGCTTTTTTTTGTGTGGTTCAGTAGTTTCCGACTCTGTGACCTCATTGACCGTAACACACCAGTTACATTTTTAAGTCCATGGTCATGCTGATCCATTTGGTTATCCTGACAGAGATACTGGAGTAGTTTGCCAGTTCCTTCTCTTGTTGGCAACAGCATACGGCTCCTGGTATTCCTTGGTGGTCTCCCATCAAAGTACTGACCAGGCCCAGCCCTGCATGACTTCAGGGTAGTGTGACCTCTAGGTTCCCTGACTGGAATCAAACCCAGCTTGCAGCGGTGAAAGCACCAAATCCTAACCACTGGACAACCCTAATTTCAACATTAGAAAGATCCAATTGTGTGACTAATCAGCTTCTCCTCTCCATCTTCCTCACCACCACCTGTCTCCATTGATAGATAAAATAAACTTCTGTCTGGGAGGTGTGTTTGTCAGGTAATGCTTTATTCATACAAGATGGAAACTTTGTATACACAACCAGAGTCATCAGATATTACTTTATATTGATGGCTTACACAGTAGCTAATGTTGTTGGTTATATACGTCACCAACAAGTGACATGTTTCCATAAATATGGTGGTCCTTTAACTAATACAATAAAATATGCAGAGTTTCAATGTCGCATCATACAGTAATGATCTAATAATTCATAATAAGTTGGTTTTCATAACAGATGCAGGGATTTTTAACCCTATCTGTGTTTTCTGTGGTATAATATCTCCATTAGTTTGAATGGAGAGGAGAGAAGAAGTCAAAAAAGTTAGAAAACATACAAAGGGAGTTTGAAGCCATCCTGTAGATCAGGCTGTCTTTCTAAATTGGATGATGGAGCCAAAATTTGATTTAAGACAGAGGCATCTTTGTGTAGCCAAGGCTGGTCAGAAAAGCGACAAGATCCCAATCACTCTGTTAATCTTTGCGTTCAATTTGAAGCAGGACAAAAAAATGAAAATGTATAATTTAGCAAAACTTAAACCCTTATAGATCAAATGCAAAGTTTTACATTTGCTTCAAAGCCAACACTGCACATTACCTGGAGAGCAAGGTAACCTGTGAAACTATTTGGTGGCACCTTGATGTCATGGCAATGTTCTTATCTGCACGGATAGTGGACCTTGTAAGTATATAAGAGAACATGGACGAACCATTGCAAAAAAACATCATTGAGGAAATCCCCAAAAGTTTGAGCTGGGATGGAGGTTCACTTTCCACCATATCAATGGCCATATTTGTACAGCCAAAGCTACACTGTAGTGGATAATTAATATGTGAGTGCCCCAGTCAGGGAGTGGTATATATCTCCTGAGAATTAGCATGACTTGAAGATTGATGTCCATCAATGACAAGACAGGAACAGTTTTGTAAAGCAAAATGTTTGAATATTGCCATATTTGTGTGTAAAGTTGGTAGAGATCAATCCTAACTGATACAACATACCTACCACCAAAGTGTTTAGTCCTAACAAAGGGGATGTTGTCTCTTCTTTTCTATTTCTGTTGGTTACAGTGTGCAGATTATTGGAGAGAGGTCTCAATTAAATGTATGGATGAGTTCAGATTAAAAAAGGAAGACATTGAAGGGATTTAGACCTCCAATAGGCACAGTATATGAATTTAATATTTTATTTAAAAAAAAACATCATATATATACCGTACTAAGCTTCGAGGGGAAATAACAGTGTGCAACTATGCAAGCATGATTCTATTTCGAAAATTAAAAGAAAGTAAAAAAGAAAAAGAACTATATAGGATGTCATATAGAATTTTATATTTGAATCTGAATTTTATATTTATATCCTGAATCATCTGGGGAATGGCTGCTATGTGAAGATGGCAGCTGAGAGGGACTGGCTGCTATGTAGTGATAGTATATGTGTCTGTAGTATAGTATAGGGACCGATTCACCATGGCCCCCTGGACCCCATCAGTTGCACAAGCCCCCCCTCACCCCTGTAGAGGATATTGTTGGGAAGTGTAGAGCTTGTCCTGGAGCTATGCTGCAGGCAGAGGAGCTTTGTGCAGGCAGGAAGTAAGAGCAGGGGAACAGCTATGGGAAAGGGTCTTGGAGAGGAGTGGTGCTAAGGGAAAGGGTCTTAGGGAAGGAAGCTGTTACGGTATTGGGATCTTTGGGAGGGGCACTGAGTGAGTTGGTACAGGAGTGGGGGGGGCTGCACAAAAGAAATTGGTGGTCCAAAATGTTTTAATGCACCAGGGCCCTCCATTCTCTTAGTCTGACACTAGTGTGTCTTTAAAAAAATCACTATACGCCAAAGATTGGACTCCCTCGATATAATTCACAAATCCATCCAAGCACTGTCAGATGATATACTAATGAAATGTGTTGTATTGAGGTTCCTCATCGGACTAAAGATTTACGTTTCAAATGTTGCCAGTTTATACATTAAAATGTTTGAACTGCATTATCTTGATTAGCCATTAACACTATGCTAATTGGTAACTAAAACTTATACTGCAGTCCCATAATAAAACAAAAGTCCTAGATAATGCCGTATTTTTGATATGTAGAAATATAGATTTTTCACAAGATTACATATTTTCATCTCATGCTATATACAACACAACAATATTAAAAGAGAGATTACATTTTACTCCGTAGAATAAAATGCAAACACAAAATTATTATTTTTTCTCTGTTTTCTAGTACCTGCACTGGATTATCATTTATTTATGAGACTTTTTTAATCTAAAATATATGGAAATCTTTACTTGGTGCACAATAGAATATTGAATTTGGAATGTCGTCTGACAGGTTTCTTCCCTCAATTTCACTGAATATGAATTTTATTTTACGGAGGAGTGTATATATTCTACATTTTCATGGGAAGGGAGTAATCAACTTAATCTTATGCTTTCTTCTAAATCTTAATTCTGAGAACTACTTCCCTGCTTTAAATATGTCTTTTGCAAGATATACGGTGACCTTGACACGCGTGTGTGTATAGACACACAATAATCTTACCTTCGATTTTAAATATACATTGGGGTTTTCCATATGTTTGTATCATGTATGCCTGGAATGTGCGGTATGTATTGCCTAAGGTGGGTGTTTGGGTGAAGAGATTATCCACTAACCATCTTCACCAATCTATGTGTCATCTACAGCGGCTTTCAAGGTCACGACACCCCAAAATCTATAGTACAATGCGGCACCACCAAATTAGTTTGAGCTAAATCTATCTGAGAACTTCCTTTGGTTGCCCACAACTATTTGAAAGTCACAATAAATAGCATTTTTAACCACTTACACACTGTAAAACACTTCTTTGGTGATGGGTCTGTGTTTTCATGAGCTGCAGAGGGCAGGCCCAAGCATGAATGTTTGTATTATATTAGGCAGTAACAACAGAGCTTATGAACACTTCTTAATAAAAAATAAAGTACTTAAAAGTAAATAGGTAAACAGGGATATTAAATGCCTCGAAAATCCACTGACCTTCCATATCCCTTTGAAATCACAGAGATGCAACTTAAACAATATATGTATATTATGTCAAATTACACAATATGTTGATGCACAAATATATTTAAAAAAAAATGAAAACAGGTATAAACACAAATAATTTTCTTTACATTAGTTATGATTACCAGATCATAGAATAGATGGATTTCAAAGAGAATAAGATTTTATGGTCAAGCATTCGGCTAGTCACCCTCATATCATTCATCTGATCCCCAACATAAGATCAAGTAATGTCTCATTATTTAAATCTAATATGGTAACAAGATCATCGTTTCCATTTCTTGGTCTAAAGTCCTTTTTAGTTTTTTTGCAGGGGGTATGTTTACAGTGCTCAGCAGAAACAAGGTGCCCAGCCTTATAACATCATCTGTTTAAACTGATACTCTTGCATTGTGTGCACCATTATCAACCACAAAACATGTATATGGGAAATATTCCTAATTATTTTCTTTCCCAAATAACAATGCATATTGTACGTTTCTTTTTTACACTAAACTGGTGTTCAATTACACTTATAACCTTTTTATATATAGTGTTATAATTTCATTTATTTCTGTAGTGAACAATCAATATTTCTTTAGAACACATTTCGCTAATGTTTGGTATTGTCTTCATTGTAAGCAGAAACCTATTTGCCAGGAAAAAAGAGAATGTTACATATGTTCATCTGAACTAATTGCTGCTAGACACCAAATTAATTAGATAATTAATTTCTATGAACATGTGGCTATTGTGTTTTTTGGGCTTAACGCCAACACTTCCTCTAGCTAAGAAAAACCTCTTAGCTCAATTCAATATATAGTTTCATTTTTGTATTATTGTTTGCATAGAAGAAGCCTTAAATATATATATATATATATATATATATATATATATATATATTTATTTATATATATATATATATATATATATATATATATATATATATATATATATTTATTTATATATATATATATATATATATATATATATATATATTTATTTATATATATATATATATATATATATATATATTTATTTATATATATATATATATATATATATATATATATATATATATATATATATATATTTATTTATATATATATATATATATATATATATATATATATATATATATATATACACAATTTTTTTTTAAGGAATATTGTATTTTGTAACCCCCCGGTGTAAGTTTATTTTTAACCCTTGGCATTTTTTTATTTTTTTTTATTTTTTTTTCTAACTCCATCTCACAAATTAATAGTATTGATTTTTTCAGATTTACTGTTAGCTGATGTAAAAAGTGCTCTGTATGTGTAAATGCAATGTGACATAGTATCTGTGTCTTTTGGCTCCCACTGCAGATGATAAGTGTCGGCATCCAGTTTGAAGAAGATTGCTATTATATCAGTAAATTGTTCATGTGACTTACCTTTTTTGTATCAAGGTTACCTGTCAGCAAAATTATCTCTTGGAACATTGGACTTCTTACCCATAGATGACAAGGAATCACAAGAAACCATTGGTGGCTTAAGTTGATTTCTTCTGCTTTGATTTAGTAAACTTTCATGTTATCAGGTTGGTTGCGCCCAATTTGAAATTAAAATTTGTGGTCCTAGAGGTGACCTCCAAGTAAGTGACCCCCAAATCTAATCACTCCGGAGTGTGAGAAAATCGACAAAAATGTCAGAGATGACTTTCAGCATCCGAACACAGAAATATTTATTCATAGGCAAAGCAGGGAATATCAGATGACATTGTTGCTCTGCGAAACGCGTATATTCGGTATTTTAAAACCTTCATATTTTAAGCATTCTTTGATGAGAGTGAAATATCGATTAGTTACTTTTCACGTACCAGTCACAAATAGATCAATAATTAGTCAAGCGGTGTCAGTCACATGCTCTGTAAAAAGAGATATATGCATTTTATATTGATGCGCTTCATTTTCACTTAAGCCTATCATTTTGGAGATTACTGCAACTTTATTTTAAAGATTACTCAAAGCTAGTGATGAATATTTAAGAATATTGACTGGGAAAAAAAGAGATTATTTTATACACAAAGGCTTTTAATAGTAGAGTTCTTGAAAATATATACTGAAGGCCAAACATTTACATTCTACAATATAACCGAAAGCTCCTACAGCTGTGGACAATGTTATTATAATTAAATGATGAATATTCAGTTACATCAGTTACAGCCAAAATGTCCCAAGAGGAGACTGCAATGACATAGGTGTTTTATATAAATTATAGATTAAATGGTAAAAACACTTTTTACATGATGAAAGTTTTTGAAGACCCAAGAAGCTCTGTGCAAGTCATTTGTTCATTGCTTGAGACGCCATACTGTGTGGTCAAAGCGCATCTGGAATAACAGAGATTTCATCTGAGAATAAATATAAGTTTTATTCTGTTCAGATCCAATATATCAGATGAAACACTTTGGATGTCTTCGGTTCCCAGTTATGACACACTTCATAACGCAGAACAAGTCTGGAGAAAAATAGATGATTAAATGAATAAATAGTATTTCACTGGTTCTTGGGCAGAAAATGTAATCCAATGATTTAATTTCCTGTAACTAAACACATCCCATTGAATTTTGGACACAAAAATGAAAATTAATAGCAAATCGCAGGATCATATGTGAGATGTTGGTAAACTATTCCTGAGGACTTATTATTAAAATGAAACTAGTCTATAAACTTTAGTGAGTATTATCTTATTTATACATTGAGTATTTGCAGACAAGAATATCCAGAACACTTGAAGGGGTTGCCTTCAAGAGTACCCCTCAACACCACATGTCATTCTTTCCTGTTTCCTACCTCAATTCCCACATCGAAGTTGGAAGATTTAAGTGTTATGTGGCTAGGGCGCAACACAGTTCCATAATTTAAAGGGCCAGATTATTGAGCACAATTTGGACAACATCAGTGGAAAGATCTCATGAAGGTTGGTTGAAATAGCAGAGACATCACACTGGATCGCCTGCCCTGTATGTCAGCAGCATTGTTATGTAGGAGGTTACAGAGCAACTTCTGGGAGGTAAATGGCCCTTTAAGCATACCTGGAATAAGCTTAACGCTTTCCTAATACTTTAGGTAGACATAATAGACAGACTATATGGCTCTTTTTAGTTCTTATCTGTCACAAAATATGTGCCTCCCTCATTTTCCCTCTACTTCCTTAACTTAATTTACCACTTCTCATCCACTTTCATCCTCATTCCCAATCCAGATGTGTATTCTTCTTTCTATTTTGTCTCGTCCTCCTGTTTAAGGTATTTTCCCTCACTCATATCCTGACTTGCCAACTTCCCCTTGGCTGAAGGTCAGAAATTACCCAGGATTTCAGCCTTTTTAATTCTGACATTGGCAATAACTGATAAGACATCTTCTGTTTAAAATACAGCATTTACTACTTTGTGTCTCTATTATATTCTTCATGATGAATTGGAATTGTCTATTTAAAATAAAAATGTAAGTATTCTGTGCCATAGTAATGATTAGTCTTGGAGCCTAAGAACTAATTCTAACAAATAACCTGCAGATAAAAAGGGATGTTTCAAATCCGTGCGGCATGTTAAGACTACCAAACAAAATATCCAATTATCAAAAGTCTCCAATTTGCTACAAAAACCAAAGTAAACCTAATTTTTTATTAAAAACTTAAATTTTGCAAATGCTTTTGGTCGTGGTCTTCTGTATAGTATCTGAGTATTGGTGAAACAATCACCTGCCATTAAAGTGTTGGCATGTTCTTTGCTACCATGGGTGGTCAGTGCCCAAAAGGACTAGGCTTATTGAGCACAGATGTTTCATCCATTGTGATGATTGTTCCCTACGTACAAATTCAGGTATATCCTTAAAACCTTGCCTCTTAGTCTCCTTTGAATGGCACAGTCGAGCTCTAATGCTTTAATGAAAATATTTTGGAAAATAATTGTCGGCGACTGACAGAGTCATTATTTATTTTCGGTTTACAATTATTTGTGTGAGCATTTGGTTATTTCAGTAAATGATTTGCCCTTATATACTACTTTTTTTGTGCTTGGACCTTTCTGTTTTTGTATTTTCCAAACTGTTATACTGGAATCATCCAAGGAAGGAAAACATAGGCCAGAGTCAAAAAGTGGAAGGCTTTTCAAGTAGTGGGCTATTGATTTTGCTGATGGTAAGCACAGAGCTCTGCTGACACTTGGTGCACCTAATTGTGATTTTATTGACTATAATTTCTGCCTTGTTTATACTGCCAGAGGCTGTAGCTCACCGTGACTGATGGCCTTCCTTCATTCACTCACGGCTTTGCAATTCTGTCCACACTATCCTTTTAGTTTGTTCAGAGCTTCCTAAGGCAGCAGTCATGTCTCCGGCGGTTCCCTCGGAGCCCACTGTAATATAATAAAATAAAAAGCCCCCTAGTGATGCCTTGGGCACCAAAGGACTTCCTTTATTGGTGTGACCCAAGATTTCCCGTAAAACCTTGTGTGAGTCACCTATATCAGTAGCTTAAAGTCATCCTGACTGGTAACTCGATGACCAAACACTAACATTTGTAAAGATAATTGTCCTGTATTGTTCCTACCATTATTTACACAATTCTCCCAAATGTCAATTGCAGTCATATAATATCTGTGTATCAGTTAGCCACCTCGACAAAGTATCACAAGACACTGTAGTATCCCATTTTCAGAGATGCACTTTAAGGAACCAATGGGATTAATGGGCAAAATGTTTTTATAACACTAAAAGCATAAGAAAACTTTGTGTTCCACCTCATATGCAGGCATGATCATTACCATTGTCACCTTTTAAAGACTTCCCACTGTATGATATTCCTCTGCTTTCTAGACATTCTTCCTTGAAGTATAAATAACCAAAGTCAGTAGCAATAATCTACCGTATTTACTCAAATCTAATGCGCACCTTTTGCATAGAAAATTGGGTCTTAAATTTGGGTGTGCACTAGATTCAATGTCATAAAGAAAAGCACAGGACATTCCACGACACCACCATGTCTCGCTTCCCGGCTCTCTAGAGTGGTGACCACCGGTGGATGCGTCACCCAGAGAGCCCCAGCACAGTGGCACACAGAGCCTGGCACCCAGGGAGCCCCAGCACAGTGGCACACAGAGCCTGGCACCCAGGGAGCCCCAGCACAGTGGCACACACAGCCTGGCACCCAGAGAGCCCAAGCACAGTGGCACACAGAGCCTGGCACCCAGAGAGACTCAGCACAGTGGCACACAGAGCCTGGCACCCAGGGAGCCCCAGCACAGTGGCACACAGAGCCTGGCACCCAGAGAGCCCCAGCACAGTGGCACACAGAGCCTGGCACCCAGAGAGCCCCAGCACAGTGGCACACAGATCCTGGCACCCAGGGAGCCCCAGCACAGTGGCACACAGAGCCTGGCACCCAGGGAGCCCCAGCACAGTGGCACACAGAGCCTGGCACCCAGAGAGCCCCAGCACAGTGGCACACAGATCCTGGCACCCAGGGAGCCCCAGCACAGTGGCACACAGAGCCTGGCAGCCAGGGAGCCCCAGCACAGTGGCACACAGAGTCTTGCACCCAGAGAGCCCCAGCACAGTGGCACACTGAGCCTGGCACCCAGAGAGCCCCAGCACAGTGGCACACAGATCCTGGCACCCAGGGAGCCCCAGCACAGTGGCACACAGATCCTGGCACCCAGGGAGCCCCAGCACAGTGGCACACAGAGCCTGGCAGCCAGGGAGCCCCAGCACAGTGGCACACAGAGCCTGACACCCAGGGAGCCCCAGCACAGTGGCACACAGAGCCTGGCACCCAGAGAGCCCCAGCACAGTGGCACACAGAGCCTAGCACCCAGAGAGCCCCAGCACAGTGGCACACAGAGCCTGGCACCCAGAGAGCCCCAGCGCAGTGACATACAGAGCCTGGCACCCAGAGAGCCCCAGCACAGTGGCACACAGAGCCTGGCACCCAGAGGGCCCCAGCACAGTGGCACACAGATCCTGGCACCCAGGGAGCCCCAGCACAGTGGCACACAGAGCCTGGCACCCAGGGAGCCCCAGCACAGTGGCACACAGAGCCTTGCACCCAGAGAGCCCCAGCACAGCGGCACACAGAGCCTGGCACCCAGAGAGCCCCAGCACAGTGGCACACAGAGCCTGGCACCCAGAGAGCCCCAGCACAGTGGCACACAGAGCCTGGCACCCAGAGAGCCCCAGCACAGTGGCACACAGAGCCTGGCACCCAGAGGGCCCCAGCACAGTGGCACACAGAGCCTGTCACCCAGAGGGCCCCAGCACAGTGGCACACAGAGCCTGGCACCCAGAGAGCCCTAGCACAGTGGCACACAGAGCCTGGCACCCAGAGAGCCCCAGCACAGTGGCACACAGAGCCTGGCACCCAGAGAGCTCCAGCACAGTGGCACACAGAGCCTAGCACCCAGAGAGCTCCAGCACAGTGGCACACAGAGCCTAGCACCCAGAGAGCCCCAGCATAGTGGCACACAGAGCCTGGCACCCAGGGAGCCCCAGCACAGTGGCACACCGAGCCTGGCACCCAGGGAGCCCCAGCACAGTGGCACACCGAGCCTGGCACCCAGGGAGCCCCAGCACAGTGGCACACAGAGCCTGGCACCCAGGGAGCCCCAGCACAGTGGCACACAGAGCCTGGCACCCAGAGAGCCCCAGCACAGTGGCATAAGTTGGTAACATACCATACGTTGGTAACATAAACTCACTGTTTGTACTTCTTGTACAAATGGCAAATGTGCATTACATTCGACACCAAAAATGTTTTTTTGATTCATGGGTTCCGAATTTGGGGTGCGCATTAGATTCGAAGGGGCACTAGATTTGTGTAAATACTGTATTATCAGCCTCTAGGGGCCCCACTTACTTGTTAAAGGGCCACTTCAGTTCAAGAAAACAATAACTTAATTGTCAAGTATGTACCAAACTAACAATATTAGTAGCTGTGTAAGCAATAAGCATATAAAATCTGAATTTTTGAAGTACCTGTTTGAGTACAGGAGTCCATTTTGTGTTGTTACATCACATACTAAGTGCTGAAGGAGGGGTGTGTGTTTGTAGTTATACGTGGAGGGAACAGGCAGAAGTCCAGAGCTTTTGTTTGATAATTGGATAAGACTGAAATTGACACCACACATCTTCTCCATCACTGGTCCAAAGGATGCAACCACAACTCTCCAGAAATTTAAATATTTCTGCTCTTAGTCAAAGTCTTGATTTAGGGACACATATTCAAAGATCACATTAAAGGGGTCAATACATCATACAATTACATAAATACTTCAAAATAATCAGAAATATTAATGTATTTTTTACATCTCTCTCAGTTGGGGGATGTAAGGACTGCAGTAACCAGTGAAAAAAATCACATTACTTCAATATGTACAAACTACCAAAAATAGCAACTGTATAAGATAAGAGCAAAACTTTTTTTTATAGAAAATATAAAATTACGTGTAAGTGTTGTCTGGCTTCTGCACTTACAAGTATCTTAAAACACTGAAGGTATCTGGTATCTTATCTGTAGTTGGGGGTCTCAAGCCCAGGTCCTGCAGAAATGTAACACCTTAGTATCATATATGCTTCCAGGGACTGGGAATAGCATTAAAAATGTTTTCTTCTAATTAAAAAGTGACATTTACATTCTTCTGTGTAATTATGCTCTTTGTCAGACTCGCATTTTCCAAACATGACCAACAAAATGAAGTCTTCATATGACCCTACAGATTGGTCCATTTTATCTGCCATGTCGTTTCTCTCTGCTTTGACTTCCTATACACAGCTGATGCCCCAGAAACCTTTGTTTGTTCATTGGATGGCAACATACTCAACACATTGGAAAATACCCAAATGGGTGGCCCGAGCACACTGACTTATTATCTACAAGAACCAGTAACTATCTGCTTACGGAAACCCTTACTACCCATTGTTATATATTCCATTTAAAAGGGGAAAATCTGCCTAAACTTAAGTTGCTGACCACTGTAGACTTGATGCCTTTGAATTGAGGTGTTGGACAAAAGTGCTTAGAGTCCCTTGGACTGTAAGAAGATCCAATCAATCAGTACTACAGGAAATCATCCAAACTGTTCACTGGAAGCTTTGATCATAAGACTAAAGTTCAAATACTTTGTCCAGATCATGAGAAGGCAGCATTCCCTAGAGAAGACTCTGATGATGGGAAAGCTAGAAGTCGCAAGAAGAAGGAGACAGCAGAGGTTGAGATGCATGGATGAGCTTATTGAACCTATAAACATGAGCTTGTGAGAGCTTAGAGGGGCCGTGGCTGACAGATGTCCTTGGCATGCTGCAGTCCAGGCGGTCACGGAGAGTTGGACTCAACAGAATGAGTAAACAACAACAAAACCACTTCTAGAAGGTCAAATCTGTGTGTATCTTGCCTTTTATTGTTACATGACTTCTGTTGATTAGCGCTCTAACTTGTTCTTCACTTTATGACCCAATCAAATCACATGGCTCAGAATTCTAAGTGTCGGTAACAGAATTGGAACATAGTTGTTGCTTCTAATGACTGCCAATGTTCGCCTGGGACCTAGAGCAGTAACGGGCAAATTACCCAAGTTAATAAGTTCTGCTATTTAATATAACATAATTGTATCTTAAGCAGCTGCCCTTTTGCCACTTCAGTGAATAATATCAGAAAAAACTTTTTTCTTTATTTTATATATATTTTCCAGTTAAGTTGCAACTCTGAAAAGTTAAAGTGAGAAAAGTAGAAATGATGACTTTACAACACATTACGAGAAATTAAATAAATGAAATAACTTTATAGAATGTTCTGATGTGAAATGTTTAACCCTCATAAAATCACCAGAAAATGTGATATTATTTAGAAAGAAAGCACTGTTTAAAGCACTTTGTTTAGTATCGGGAGCTGGCAGAGGACCTGAGGGACATTTAGATTTATGATCAGTAAATAAAATAAAGACTAATAAAGTGTGTTCAGAGTATTCTGGCAAATCATTTCATTTTAGTGGGAAAACATACTAAATTATTGAATGAAATAGATTGTAATAAAGGATGGTTTGAGTTCAGTGTTAAATTAGTGGTGGCTTAAAGCAAAAAAATATATATGAACAATGTGAAAGAGACATTGGATTTATTAAGAGAAATACAATCCAATACAGAACAATAGAGAGACTAAGAATTATATACCATATATATATATATATATATATATACAGTAAGTGAATACAAAAGTGAGTATGAAATGCCCCTCTGCTACAATGTGAAGTAGTAAGTGTACGGCCTGTATAACAGGGTAAATGTGCTGTCCCCTCAAAATAACTCAACACACAGCCATTAATGTCTAAACCGTTGGCAACAAAAGTGAGTACACCCCTAAGTGGAAATGTCCAAATTGGGCCCAAAGTGTCAATATTTTGTGTGGCCACCATTATTTTCCAGCACTGCCTTAACCCTCATGTGCATGGAGTTCACCAGAGCTTCACAGGTTGCCACTGGAGTCCTCTTCCAGTCCTCCATGATGACATCATAGAGCTGGTGGATGTTAGAGACCTTGCGCTCCCCCACTTTCCGTTTGAGGACGCCCCACAGATGCTCAAAAGGGTTTAGGACTGGAGACATGCTTGGCCAGTCCATCACCTTTACCTTTAGCTTCTTTAGCCAGACAGTGGTCATCTTGGAGGGGTGTTTGGGGTCGTTATAATGTTGGGATACTACCATGCGGCCCAGTCTCCGAAGGGAGGGGATCATGCTTCTTCAGTATGTCACAGTACATGTTGGCAATCATGGTTCCCTCAATGAACTGTAGCTCCCCGGTGCCGGCAGCACTCATGCAGGCCAGACCAAACATATATACACATATGTCCATATGTGTATATATGTTTTCTATAATATGTTGTGTTGATTCCCCCCTATATGCATTTACCTGCTGATGTCAGATCCTGCCTCCACTCTCTCTGCATCGCTGTTTACACTCAAACAGAGGGTTTCATCTCATATCAGTGTTTTTCTGCTATTTGTAACCTATCCGTTTTCTGTCATTTAGGAATTATTTCAACTACCTTTCCTTAATGTAGATGTATATTTTTGGTGGTGAGAGTGTCATGGTCTGGGCCTGCATGAGTGTTTGTTTAATCTGTATTGATATTGCTTTTATGTACTATTTCATCCTAAGTATGGCACTGCAAATGTTGGCAAATTATACAGAAATACTAGATATCATAATAATACAAACACAAATGTACTATTAATATATATATATATATATATATATATATATATATATATTTATTTATACATATATTTATATTTATTATATATATATATATATATATATATATATATATATATATTTATTTATTTATACATGTATATATGTATATATATATATATATATATATATATATATATATATATATATATATATATATAAACATTTTTTTGCAACTGCGAGCCGCTCTTTATTCTGGCTCCTTTGTGACTCCTGCTGAATCCTCCCTTCCGATCCTGCCGCCCGCTGAGGTTCCCTTCCTACTAGTCACTTGCTTTTGATCACTGGCCGGCTCTGCTTTCCTGTGATACATATTAACAGATTGTTCTGTAGCCCTACAGTTTAACATGTTATAAATTTTAAGCATGTGTCCTTTTGTACGCAGACCTTGCAAGGTATTTTTATTCCCTTTTAAATTCAGATACTTCCAGCTATGTTTATTTCCCATCGTCAGCAGACTTTATCATATCAAAGCCCTTTACAGACAGTGTAGACCCTCTGAGTTATGTTTGGGTCATGCTTTGCGGTGTGCCCTTTAATACTGTAGCTTTAGAAATGCAATTTTCAAGTTCTGCTTATTACAATATGATCAAGTATTCCTGGTTCATGTCCAGCTCTGCTAATCTCCAGACTACACTTCATGAATTAGGCATGAAGATTTTAGTCAATGTGCTTTCAAAGACCAATGTTTAGGGAATCATGGATTTTCGACGAGCTGAGTTGGAAATCCATAGTAGGAGGAGCTCATTTCCAAACATCTCTGCAAGAAATTACCTTTTCTGGCATACAGAATACAACAACATCTTTATCATATCTAGCAGTCATTAAGGGAGGGGTGTGAAAATAAATGGCTCTTTTTATTTGTGGATCGTGCCCTGAAAGTGTAGTGTTCCTGTTAATGTTCAGCATAACAAGCAGCCATAATATCCCACTGAACCTAAAACTCCTTATTTTGTTTGCATATTATTTTCTCATTGATATTTACACTGAGAGCATTAGTTTTAATTAAAACCAACTGAGAAGAAACCTTAAAAGTGATATGGAGAAATTTTGAGGGACGTCAACTCTATTTTGAATAGGGAAAACCACGTATGAGACCACTTTACTGTATCTTTATTTGATATTACAGGTAACTCATTTATCGAAAATAGTTTATATATATATATATATATATATATATATATATATATATAATTGATTTTACTTTGTATTTTAAAATATAGTTGTAGTGCCCTAACAATAGGAGCCATATGTTTTTAGTTCATATTCATATTGCATGATCATTATACTTACGTTTAACGTTCAAACACAGTTACCACTGGTGTCTGGCCATCGTAAAGTCAAAGGTATTTGGACCTTTGCTTGCAAGCAACTCTATATCTTCATAATAGTCTCTACTAGATAGAGGCTTCCTTTGTGGAAGTGGTTTCCATTGGCAATGAGCTTTTCTGGCCAATGGATACTTGTTTGGTGTCTTATCTAATGAGATTGTTCTCAAACTCTTTAAACGTATCTCAACCATCCCAAGAGGAGCTAGACATTTTAATTATGTATTACTACCATTAATAAAAATCTTCTTTTATGATTAATGAAAGCAATAGTCATTATTAAACTCACATTCAAAGATTAGATTATTATTTTCCAGTTGGACTCTTTGACTTGACCTTCAAGTTGGAGACCAAGACTTCAACTGGTAAATGATGCTCTAATCTTTGAATGGGAGTTTAATACTGGGTATAGCTTTCACAAATTTGAAAATTATAATTATTTATTAATTGTAATAATACATAATTAAAACATCTAGCTCTTTTTGTTACGGTATTACCATGGACAATATTTAAACGATTCTATAAATGATAAAAATACCATGTTCTAAGCCGTGCTGATGTGTCTTCGAGGGAACTTTGACTTTGGTCCATGAAGCTCTACCACAGACTTTAATGAGTCTCCTCCTGGTCCGGCGCGGCCAGCAGCGCATGCTAATGATACACTTTGCTCTTGACTTCATTGAGTCCAGGGCACAGTATGATTCATGAGGTAATCATGTTTGTGAATTTGTGTGCGTCTTAAACCAGAGAAAGCAATGAGCAGTGTTCTACTTAAACCTAAAGGTAACCTGCCAGGGCCCATCACATTAATCTTAATACTTTAACCTGAGTAATTAAGCTACTCCACTCCAGAGACGTTGCTTTGTTCTCTTAGACTCCGGATTCAACTTTTCTTTAGTTTAATCACCAATCCCAGACTTCCCCGGCTACCGAGCTGCTGAGAGATTCAAGCCACACTCCATGTCTCTGCTTGTACTGTTTTATTTCTCAAATATTTCTATATTACATTCATACATTTTTAAAGAGCCGGAGTCAATCCATGTAGCGCTTCTTATTAAATAAATACAGTTTGGGAAAAAAAAAATATGTTTCAATAAATATTCAGGTGAAAAATGCCATGTAGATGTAAATTTTGTAAAATATTTTTTTTTCTTTAATCTTAAAGTTACAATCCATATTTTACTTGTGCTGGTTTTAAAATGGATTCTTAAATAAAATCCTGATATAGTTTCCAGCTATTATTTATGATTATGCATTTTGTTAATGCTAAATATAAGCAAATGAAATGTCTATATTTTTGATTTGTTAAAAATCGAGAAATAATACATTGCTTAATTATTTATTTGTAATAATTTGTATTAGCTGGGTGAAATTCGGTTTGATTTTAGTCTTCTAGCACTAATATATTGATATTTTACATTTATCCTTATATTTTAACTTTTATCTATGTCTTTATATTGATACAATTAAGATCACACAGAGCCATTGTATGGATTCCCTTTAAGATGAAATGTCTTTATTATCTTGATGAAGATGGATTCATTCTGATGAATACTGAATTACAAAACAAAGAAATGGTTTGACATGGTTTGGTCGGATTCATTATACTTGTCCCTTGTGTTACTACATACAATAAAATATCTTTTGTTTTATGACAATGAAGAACTTCTCATTAAAATATCTTGATCACATTCTATCACCTAAAAACACATCGACTTCTTATCCAAAAATAGCAAATTCTTTACTTACAGTCTTTTATTTGCTATTCATTTTGTAAAAAAAATATCAGTAACAAAAATCATAAATTTTTTGGACCATTACAGGACAGTATGTCCGGTTATGGGTAGAATAACATTCTTCTATCTTATTATAGTTTCTCCTGTTGATAATATATTCTGTTTTTATTTGTCATAGCCAAGATTTATTTTTTCATCTTTTAATATTTACTTTTTTCTTTCCAATATGACCCCATGACCCAATCCAGAGCCAAAATGATTATTTTGACACAGTTGGACCATACTGCTCATAAAATGGCTTGAAGCCCTTATAACCCCTTACATATGTTGGTTCTATTTTTGAAGTACAAAAAAGCACACTTAAAGGACTATAAATTTATATGTAAAAATAAGGTAAAAAAACAAAACAAACTAACAAAATGTAGCCAAAGACTTAACACCAATTTGTGACCAACAAAATTATTAGTTCGGAAACCGTGCAAAAATAATTTTCTTTTACATCTTTATTAAGTTTCAATTAATAACGCCACACTTAGTTTTAACTTAATAAAGATGGAATAGAACAATATATTTGCAATGCTTTCTACCTACTAATTTTGTTGGTTAGAAAATAAAACACACGCACATATATATACAGTGGATATAAAAAGTCTAAACACCCCTGTTAAAATGTCAGGTTTCTGTGCTGTAAAAAAATTAGACAAAGATAAATCATTTCAGAACTTTTTCCACCTTTAATGTGACCTATAAACTGTACAACTCAATTGAAAAACAAACTGAAATCTTTTAGGTAGAGGGAAGAAAAAATATAAAAATAAAATAATATGGTGGCATAAGTCTGCACACCCTTAAACTAATACTTTGTTGAAGCACCTTGTGATTTTATTACAGCACTCAGTCTTTTTGGGTATGAGTCTATCAGCATGGCACATTTTGACTTGGCAAGATTTGCCCACTCTTCTTTGCAAAAACACTCCAAATCAGTCAGATTGCGAGGGCATCTCCTGTGCACAGCCCTCTTCAGATCACCCCACAGATTTTCAATCGGATTCAGGTCTGGGCTCTGGCTGGGCCATTCCAAAACTTTAATCTTCTTCTGGTGAAGCCATTCCTTTATTGATTTGGATGTATGCTTTGGGTCGTTGTCATGATGAAAGAGGAAGTTCCACTTCATGTTCAGCTTTCTAGCAGAAGCCTGAAGGTTTTGTGCCAATATTGACTGGTATTTGGAACTGTTCATAATTCCCTCTATCTTAACTAAGGCCCCAGTTCCAGCTGAAGAAAAACAGCCCCAAAGCATGATGCTGCCACCACCATGCTTCACTGTGGGTATGGTGTTCTTTTGGTAATGTGCAGTGTTGTTTTTGCGCCAAACATATCTTTTGGAATTATGGCCAAAAAGTTCAACCTTGGTTTCATCAGACCATAACACCTTTTCCCAAATGCTTTTGGGAGACTTCAGATGTGTTTTTGCAAAATGTAGCCTGGCTTGGATGTTTTTCTTCATAAGAAAAGGCTTTCATCTTGCCTCTCTACCCCATAGCCCAGACATATGAAGAATACGGGAGATTGTTGTCACATCAACCACACAGCCAGTACTTGCCAGATATACCTGCAGCTCCTTTAATGTTGATGTAGGCCTCTTGGTAGCCTCCCAGACCAGTTTTCTTCTCGTCTCCTCATCAATTTTGGAGGGAGCTCCAGTTCTTGTTAATGTCACTGTTGTGCCATATTTTCTCCACTTGATGACTGTTTTCACTGTGTTCCATGGTATATCTAATGCCTTGGAAATTCTTTTGTACCCTTCTCCTGACTGATACCTTTTAACAATGAGATCCCTCTGATGCTTTGGAAGCTCTCTGTGGACCATGGCTTTTGCTGTGGGATGCAACTAAGAAAATTTCAGGGAAGACCAACTAGTGCAGCTGAACTTTATTTGGGGTTAATCAGAGGCGCTTTAAATGATGGCAGGTATATGCTGACTCCTATTTAACACGATTTGGAGTTTGATTGCTTAATTCTGAACACAGCTACATCCCCAGTTATAAGAGGGTGTGCATACTTATGCAACCACATTATTTTTCTTTTTTCTTTTTCTTCCCTCCACCTAAAATATTTCAGTATGTTTTTCAATTGGGACTCCAGACGTGGACCCCTTGCTCACTGTGCCTTAGGGAGTTCAGCTGCACCTCACTGACGAGGCCCATAAAGGCCGAAACGCGTCTGGGGTTTGCTGTTTCTCCTGTTCAGGGTAGAATTGCCTGGTATTTCGGGCCTGGGTCACTCTTTTGAGTGGGACCAGACTGATATACTACAGGAGATTTCTCCCTGTGAAGGGCACAAGTGAGCTAAAAGAGGTAGCTCTCAGAGTAGCTTATCATGGCTATAGAACCAACCTATTAAGGTTGGTTGGTTCTCTGATGAGCACCTCTGACTTTGTTGTTTTCTATATGCAAATTACCTTTAGGGTTTAGTATCCCTAAGGGTAATAGGGGACTCCAGACGTGGACCCCTTGCTCACTGTGCCTTAGGGAGTTCAGCTGCACCTCACTGACGAGGCCCATAAAGGCCGAAACGGGTCTGGGGTTTGCTGTTTCTCCTGTTCAGGGTAGAATTGCCTGGTATTTCGGGCCTGGGTCACTCTTTTGAGTGGGACCAGACTGATATACTACAGGAGATATCTCCCTGTGAAGGGCACAAGTGAGCTAAAAGAGGTAGCTCTCAGAGTAGCTTATCATGGCTATAGAACCAACCTATTAAGGTTGGTTGGTTCTCTGATGAGCACCTCTGACTTTGTTGTTTTCTATATGCAAATTACCTTTAGGGTTTAGTCTCCCTAAGGGTAATAGGGGACTCCAGACGTGGACCCCTTGCTCACTGTGCCTTAGGGAGTTCAGCTGCACCTCACTGACGAGGCCCATAAAGGCCGAAACGCGTCTGGGGTTTGCTGTTTCTCCTGTTCAGGGTAGAATTGCCTGGTATTTCGGGCCTGGGTCACTCTTTTGAGTGGGACCAGACTGATATACTACAGGAGATTTCTCCCTGTGAATGGCACAAGTGAGCTAAAAGAGGTAGCTCTCAGAGTAGCTTATCATGGCTATAGAACTAACCTATTAAGGTTGGTTCGTTCTCTGATGAGCACCTCTGACTTTGTTGTTTTCTGTTTTTCAATTGAGTTGTAAAGTTTATAGGTCGCATTAAAGGTGAAAAAAGTTCTAAAATGATTTATCTTTGTCTCATTTTTTTACAGCACAGAAACCTGACATTTTATATTTATATATATAATTTATTTATTTGCTTACTATTTTCTTTATCAGTCTTTTTCCCACCATAAGTCAACCAATGTTGTAGTTGTTTTAATTAATAATATTTGTTATATATATATATATATATATATATATATATATATATATATATATATATATACACACATACAGTAGACTCTCAGTTAGCCTGGACTCAAACAACCAGAACTCTCAAGTCACCATAAAAAAAAATGTAATACTGTACTTTAAATAAAAATGAACATTTTTAGGGCTCGACAAATGCCAGGTTGACATGCCACAAAATGCTTACAGGCACCTAGATTTCATCCACTGTACATCTCTGCAATTCAGTGCAAGCTGGAAGCAGACGGCCATGAGTGACTGAGCCAGGGCAGTGTTAGGGTTACATTACCCTGGGCATGAGTGACCGAGCCAGGGCAGTGTTGGCGTTGCATTCCCCAGGGTCAGCACCGCACCCTTCAGCCGAATGTACCTGTGTGTGAGGAGTGAAAGCTGCTGCTGCTAGAAAAGCCCTTACTGACAAATATACTTAGCAGATCTTCCTATGTGCGGCTAATCTAGGCCTATTTTATTGTAGCTCTCAAGCAACCAGAAACTGCATCTATCCGGCATCTACCAATCCCCATGGGGGCCACATAGCTGAGAGTCTTCTGTATATCCAGAAATATAGTTATACAAGCAATTTCAATTAATAATGAGATACTCAGTATGTTTTTACACTCAATAAATTTATTGCATGCTATGTCCTGCTCAGGTATATTGATTGCACTTGTTGTTTTTATGTATACAATAAACAACATCTGTTTAGTTTCTTTTGGACTTTGCCATTGTTTCATTTGCAGCATTTAGAACAGGGTTGTCCAGGGATTCTCAACATGACCCTGTGATGCTTTCTGTATTATTATTATCATTTATTTAAATGGCGCCTTACATATTTCCCCAACTGTTTGTGTCTATATCAGAGTTGTGTTTTGTAACACTTGTGCACAATTGGCGATAACACCCTAAGCCAGAGATGGATCCCTCTATTTCTGCCCCCGTACCCCATTCTTCCCTGTGTCTCATTCATTGTGTACCCCCTCTTTTTTCAAACATTTTTAATAGCATTTATGCTATATTATAATATACGTTCATATTAATATACCCAGTTAGACTAAATAAATTTACTGTAGAGCAAAAACCTTCGCCATGTTTAGTTTTTAACGTATTGTAAAGGGGTAAACTTATGGCATGAAGTTTGGATGATATGGGTTTTGCCAACAAAATCAAAATCAAAATATCTTACTAGATAAATGTTAAACATAAGGATGTCTTATAATATAATGCATTGCCATCATAATAATATAGAAATATATTGAGTTTTGATCACATCTATTTCTGAGATTTGCTCACGTTTAGTGTGACCCTCGTGAGAAAATATTTGAGTCTTCCGATTTAATAGGACCAACTTTGAATGGAAACTAAGAAAATATATCTACTGTATTCTGATATACAAAAAGCTTTGGTTTTAATTCACAGCATAAATGGGACTTAACTGTATTTTTCTGGTTTTAATCTAAACTAGGATGCCACAAACTCTAAAGGTTTAACTAAATAAAATGTTGGTATAAGAGCGTTTGTATGAGACACATTGAACATTGTCAAAACAATTTAAGAATAAGTAGTTTAAGAACAAGCAGAGTATTTATTTTGTCATTAAATACATTGCCATATAAACCCTGCAAATTTACTGTGTTGTTAAAATGATTTAAAATACAAGTTTGCTGAACATTTGAAACCTGAAACTCATTTGGAAAAAGCATTTTGTTTTAAGACCTTCAGTCAGTGGGAATGAGTACGTTGGAGTCACCGGATCGCTCCACACTCTGGGAAAGCTACAAACTACTCAATTTGAGATTTTTTTTTGTTTTTTCTATCAGACTATGTTCCTATGAATATTTTTCGTTATTATTATCTTTTATGAGTTGGTCAGGTCTCTAAAAATGGAATTAAAATTTTTGTCTGATAGGAGTCAGTTTAATTTTGCAAAAAAAATATCAATGGTTCTGTTTGCTTTGGACGTTTTATATTAGAAATGGAGAAGATTAGATTTGTTTTATGGAAAGGAGAATAGTAGCAAATTATTACGTCAAAATGAGCTCATTTGGTGTATTTTTTTTTTTATGTTGTGAGCCAACATGGGACAACTTGGATGTCTCTCATCTTTCCTCCCTCTCCCCTCCCTCTCCCACCTTTCCTCCCTCTCCCACCTTTCCTCCCTCACCTCTCCTTCTACTCTATCTCTCCCAAGGTCTTTTGCCCCCCTCACACACACACACACACACTCTCTTGTCCTGTCATAGGAAAAAATGAGGGGAAATGAGGAACCAACGAGGGCAAGGCTACCAGGGGTATGAGCTGAGGGGAATCAATGGGGGGAGGGGGCATTTAGTATGGGCCAGAGTATGGGGGTGCATTGCACTGCCTTCACGACGGTGGCTCCGCCAGTGAGACTAATCCTATTTATACTTCCCACTATTCTCAATATTTATTAAAGGGACATAAAACACATTTCTTTGTTTTTTTTTTTGTTTTTTTTTAAAGAACACGTTATCAATATAAAAAAATGTCATGAAAAAAATATTAAGTAAAATCTGTTTAAAGTTCCTTGAAACTAAAAATAACGCACATACATTGTAGGATGTAGGTCTCATTGGTAATGTGACTCAAACAACTATACTGCTGCTCATTGGCCATCAGGGGGAAAGCCCCCAAAGCAGTTTTAATTATTTTATTTTTTTTGTGCTTTGAAAGCATAATTAAAAAAAAAAAAGCACCACACTATGACATATTGTATACAAAATGTCCAACAATACCAAGCAATAATATTTGCCTTCATTGAAGTGTTCCCCTTACATATTATCCATAAGCAATATGATCACCCACCTCCTACACAATGTCCTACAACTTTCCACTCTTAGCATACCCACATAATCTATTGGTAGCTCCAGCAAGCTGCTTGAGTGTATGGTTTATATTACATTTTCTCCTTAACAATATTAAATATTTTGCTTGATTTGGTCGAATTCTAGCTGTTTTATCCTTCACTTGCTCATTGCAAACTTTGATATACATTATTTGATACATCCCAAAACATGCTTAATGTCACATGAGTAGTCTGGTCACTTAACTGTATATTTACTTAACAGTTCCTTAGATTTCTATATAACAGTGAGTGTTTTCCCTGATAATATTGCCTTTGTAAAGGTCCAGCTCCTGCGGTTTCAGGGGAAATTTATGGATACAATTCCATGGTATTGAGAAAACAATATTCCCAGCTAGTGAACATATAAGGCTGGACATCTGAATATATTGATCCTGTTTGAGAGTAATTTTTATGTCTTACTGGCAATAAAAACATTCGAGTTTTTTAAGTACACGCAAACTACACATCAAATAAATAATGTGTTGTCCAGTTTTGGAATCCAGAAGTTAAATCCAGAAGTTCAATCCAACTTTAAAGAAAGTTGGCACAATTTAGTTTAGTTTATTCCCTTACCCCTAAGCTCCTACAGTTTTTTTTATGTTTGTGAATTTATCAACAGTTATTTCTATGCTTACCCGGGCAATAATAAGAAGCTCAGGTATCAGGTAAAGGAGGCACCATAGTCAGTTTTTTCATTATTATTATTATTATTTTTAATTTAGCAAATTGTATATACAATTATTCTTTACTGCATGGCTCCATTTTGCTTTTCTCCCTGCTACCTTCTCAGACAGACATGTCCTTGTATAGTAATATACATATATTTGGCCCTACTAAGAACACTGGCACATGTAGCTGCCATAATCTGACTGTTCAGACAGACACTTCCAGCATATTCAAATTATCCTCTCAACTCAGGAAACTTTTCAGTTGAAGCCAATGCAGCGATAATCCAAAGCAGTACAATTGCATATAAAGATAATAAATTAGATGCTGTATTTTTTTATTTTTTTATTATTATACAAGTATATGTCTTCAAAATAGTGATCCTTTAAATGTAAGTTCTTCCTTTCTCTGGTCAAACATAAGGAGATTTTAATTTGTAGTTAAAGTGAATTTTCACAATTGAGTAGATGCTTTTCCACTTTACAAGCATATTCAGCCATGAATTTTGGTGAACTGCACTGTGGGAAATTATAAATTCATCATGTTAATGGCAAAACCTTGGCCATTGCGCCCAATTTAATTTCTTGTAGTAATAGGTAACTTTTATTGATGTGTACATTTCCCATAAGATTCCAACTCCTACTCCATGTCTCATGAGCACTCCACCTTGTAGCCACCTTATTATTTAGATAATATATTTATGAATTTGTACGGTCATCTTACACATACTGCAATTATTTCAAAGCCTTCGTCCCATTCATACCAGAGATTTTCACTTATGGTCGGCAAAAGAGTGCTCTGTATGGTGGAGGCTTCTGTCACTCTTTTGCCCATAATAAGCTTGATTATGTTGTGGGTAATAGCCTCCCCACAAAATCTATACCACAAGCTAGGAGCAAGGCCCCACCAATGAGATCCATTTATTCCATCCATTCTCTTTACTTGTGCATAATCCATCCTATGCTATGAGTCAAAGCTGTGTAATACAGTGAGCATATTCTAAAAGGAGCCATGTATACAGTGATATTTTTTGGAACAAAGCGTGAAAATGTATTGTGGACTCATTTGCATGTCCCCGCCCAGTTTTCCAAAGTGCAGAGCAATACCTGTATTTCCTAATATTATAAGCAGGGAACACCTTTTTAACTTGTTTTTAGATGTCCAAATGTGAACACAAATGTACTATTTATTTACTTCCAAGTTAGAGCAATAAGCCATACTAGATATTACATACGTATGTAAATCTAATTCCTTTTTACTGAAATGAACTTGTTGGATAATTCTGATGGCTATTAAACTTGCCAACGTAGATTTTCTGCGATATTATTGTCCATCTTTTCAATGGGGGAGACCTTTCTTTGATTAACTCCCATTGTGTTAAAGCTCTGAATTTTCAAGTCATTTTTGTTGACACAAAGATTTCTTTGAGGTAGATGGTTTTTGGCTCACACTTACTCATTAATCTTACAGTTGTCAGCTTAGTAGCTTGCTACTGGTCAGGTCGGGTCAAATACAATGTGAAACCCTATGGTTCAGTTAACATTACAACTTAAAAGCTGGATTGAAGTGAACATATAGGTCACATTTTCAAAGAGTACATTTCTACAGATATTACACTTTTGGATTTTTCACTCCAAACGTTCTGCCCCGGTGAATTTCTTAACTAGTTCATAGCTGAGAGTAGACATATTTGTAAACATGCTCTTTTTACATTTATTTCACCAAAGCAACCATATATTACTTTAATTCAATGACTATATAGAATCATGAAGTACATGTCCACCAAACCTATATATAGATTAAACATATTTGTTTGTTGTATATAGGTCTGGAGAAATTAATCTTTGAAAAAAGAGAAACTAAATACAGTTGGTGCCCAAAACTGTAAATCACGGAATATATATATTTGTTTGTATATGTTTTAGTTGTAAAAAATCCATTGGAACACACTAAATATGGCAAAGCCAAATTAGTCTTGTGTTCGTAATGATAGTTTTACTATTCAGTCTAAACTTTTTATTGCCAAGTTCTCTAAGTCATAATTGATATATTCTAAATATGTGTTTTTTTTTTTTGTTTTAAATCTGAATATTGTTGGGAAAATGTGCCCATTAATTCAATAGCTGTGAAAGAGAGATTATCACAATATTGGTCCTCTAGTGTGGGTGGGTTTTTAGGAGATATGAAAAAGTCACACCTAGACATCAAGCCAAATAAAACTAAAATTATTGATAATTATTTCACAAACTTTGAATAGTTTTATTTTATTTTTTTATTTTTAGTAGTTATCTTTATAAACAAGGAGTTGTTTTAAAATGTCAGTTACTTGGTTGATTTAGATTGCTACAAACATATATTTTCTCTTTTTTAATGTTAAAAATATATTTAAAATTCAATATTATGAGGTCTCAAACATTTAAGGAAACCAGTAAATTATTTTAAGTTTGGTTTTTTTTGTTCTTTTTTTGGTAAAACACTAAAAGCTGAAAAGTTTATTTGTTTTATTTGGAAATATTTAGCAGACATGTTCTGTCTACAGTGTATTGTAAATATTCAAGATATTTCTCAAGCAAGTCAAAATGTTATAGGTCAGTAGTGGTGGTAACATTTCACTTTGGAATTGTGGCTTATTTGTATAGAGAATTATTAATATTAAAATTTGTAAATAATTATAAATGTTTTTTATCTGAACAACTCCATCTCAGATGTTGCTGTTCTCAGTCAGTGCATCTCATATGGGGATACAGTATCTCTGTTGTGAAATGCACGTCGGGAGCCTATTACAGCATGGATATGGACTAGTATTCAAAGTATCTGAGAAGGTGGAGAGTGGCACACTGTGGGTTTATATGTGTCACTCTCCACCTTCTCAGATATTAAGAACACCATCCATGCTGTAATAGGCTCCCGACGTACATTTCACAATTTTAATATCATTTAATTAGTGGTGTAAAGGTATCAGGTAGAGATTATTATTATTATTATTATTATTATTATTATTATCCTTTATGTATCACGCGCCAACATATTTTGTAGCGCTATACAGGGGTTAAGTACAAGTTAAGAACAATTTCAAACGTGCAAAGGATGGAGGGCCCTGTTATTGAGCTTTCAATCAGATATACACAGTTGTTTCCCTGAAGCACCTATCAAGGTTGAAAACTTGCAAACTTACATTCTAAAGAGATAAACATGGTTTTGATTTTAGCAGATCTCTTGTTTTTTTGTTGTTTTTTTTACTGATCTGTTCTGATCTTACATTCCACTAGCATAGATATCACAAGAGGAAAGTGTTCAAATACAGATGTTTTAGAGAGAAAAGGGTCAGAAACATTAAATAGGATCTCATACACGGTCGTGTTTAGGTTTATGATGCTCTATTCCACTAATATTCACCCCCCCCCCCCCATGCTCCTCCTTCCCCCTTTTATGTCTCAAATCATAAGTTTATGATTTGTAAGGTCCTCGGACCTCACCCCTGTTGCCCTAAGCTGTATGCAGACCCATTTGTTTTATATTTGTATTGCACTGTACCTCAACTTGTATTCCTATTAACCTTAGAATGTATCTATACACTTCTATATAATGTACTGGTTTCCTTAAATGTTTAAGAACTTTAAAACATATATTGTTAATATTTAAAAATGTTAAATATTTGTTTGTAACCAGAACAATCTAAACCAACCAAGTAACTGAAATTTAAATACAACTCCTTGTCTAGAAATATAACTACTAATTTAAACTAAACAAAATCTAAAAAAATAAAATAAAAGTATACAAAACTTGTGAAATAACTATCAATGGTTTTAGAGAGTTGGATTGTTTCCAAAAGACAAGTCTAGCTTTGCACTTAGCCAATTGTACCCACTGTACTCTATTCTACTTTGTAAATAATGCTACGGAAAATGCTGGTGCTTTTTAAATAAAGGGTAATAATTAAAAATAAAATAATATGTACACTTAGAGAAAGTAATGTCACTGAATATAGACTTTATTATGCGTATACAGATAATGATGAGAGGCAGTAACCTCGAAAAAGTGCTGTCTGTGGGTAGATTTCCTAGCTTGTGCATAATCCATCCTCGGCTTAGTTTACAGCTATGTAATACAGCAGGCATGTGCTTAGAAGGAGCCATGTTTTAAATGGTATTTGGATTAAATAGGGAAGTCTTTTTGGGCATATTTGCATGTCCCTGCCCAGGGACCCAGAGTGCAGTGCAATAACTGTTTCTCGGAATTCTGGGTAGGAAACATGTTTTTTATAACTTGTTTTAGACCTTCAAAGGTGAACACAAATGTACTATATATATATATATATATATATACATATATATATATATATATATATATATATATATATATATATATATATATAGTAGTACAAATAAGGAATAGTACATTAGTGACTCCATTTGAATGTTTAAAAATAAGTTAATAAAAACTTATTTCCTGCTCAAATTTCTCAGAAATACAGTATATGCACTGCAGTCTGGGAAAACTGGGCGGGACATGCAAATGAGGCCACATAATGCACCATCACTCTGTCAATCCAAACCATTTTAAACATGGCTCCTTTAAAGCATATGCTTACTGTGTTTCACAGTTTTAGACATAGCAACGGATGGATTTTTTACAAACCAGGTCACTTAACCACATACAGTACTGTTTCATATATATATATATATATATACTCAAAAAATACATAATAATGTGTGTTACTTTTTATGAGACAGAGTGTAGTAGCAGTTGTATATTGCTAAATATATTATTTATGGCGTTTTGTAAGTAATGTCCACTTGAATATAACTTTGCATAATTAAAAACACGTGAAGAATTCCTACTGAGCACCAAGACCTTGGCTTCTTCCGTTTTGTTTTTTCTCAGTCCAGAGGATGCTATCACTGTCGTTCAGAAAGCTTCAGGGCTGTTAAGAAAACAGGCAAAAAATCAATATTCCACTTGTTGAGTCTAAGTGAATTAGCCTTGTGTTGAATGTAACCAAGTACCTGAACAGTTCAGTGAGCAGGCTTTGTGTTGGGAGCATTGTACAGATTGTCTTAGATGGGCTGTAATGATTTAGGCCTCAGATTAACTGCTCTGTACTAGCCGGACAGAGTTATTTGTGTTGAGTGCTAAAGTGTGAGTTTACTCTGCTTTATAGCTCAATGTTTGCCGTTCTGTGTTTGGTTCCATATAAAATAAATAAAAATGCAATTTTTAAACCTTTTAGGGAAGACTTGAATATATTTTTTAGTGGTTATAGTTTGTTGGCTGGTATCAACACCAGTTATTGTAAATAAGGTCTACAGCAGTTATTATACTGTTTTGTCTACATGAAAAATAAAGGTTGGTATTCTAGATCTTTTATGATGTTTTAGTGTAAAAATTGTGCCTCTTCTTTTTTTAAATTGATTTAGTTTTTGCCTGCAAACCACTGCAGCATCCTAGTGAAGTTTGTAAGAGAAACCCGTTTATACTAAAAATGGGATACATCAATGAATTTGGTTTAGACAATGTATTTTTAACCGTATATTTAAGTTTCCTGAGTTTCAAATGTTGTGATTATCAGAAAAATATGTGTTAAATAGAAAAGTTCAGTGTACCTACAAAGTTACACACCGGAAAGTAATTTCCAGCTTTGTACATCCAGAGGAAACTGATAGTACCAAGTATGCAGAGGAAATGTATCTAGGTATGGAGTTTGACCTTCCAAAGGAAGTACTTGGTGCTGGATGGAATCACATGGTTGGATGGGGTCTGAGCTTACAAATTAATCAGATCACAAGGATTTATGGAGAAAGAGACTACATATCCCAGACTTCTTTGCAACACATCAAACTCAGAGTTTGATACAAATGTATCTGTTTTCTCCTGATTGGTCAAAACTAATTATGCTAATCTTAGCAGGGATTTTCAGCGGAGATAACTGACAAAAGCATCAGCTTGCAAATTGAAAAGATATAGCAAACATCAGGGTAAGTTTGTAAAAATGTTTATGCATGAACAAAATACCAAAATAAACATTTACATACACTACTGCTTCTCCTCTATCAGATGCATTTATAATCCAGGAAACTTAGATATGCATTTAAATATGGTTAAACTTTGCTTGTAAAGTAGGGTTGCTGTACATCTCCTTCAACGGAATACACTTATGAAAAAAGCATGTTCCATGCCTGTGAATCGGCAGTGAGCCTTATGGATATCTGAACTGCAACATATGCTTTTGTTCCCATTGGTTTTATTGTAGATCAGTAAGGAAAACACAATTTACAGGGTTCCCCGCTTGTCATTGTTTACACCTATTCATTACTCATTGATGGGATAAAGGCAGATCAAACCCATTGTTTTTTTTATCTGTTTGTTTTATTGTTACTTTTCTCCAATTCATATATTTTATTTTCTATGTGGAAAAAAATATGGTTTTAATTGCATGAATTAAAGTGTTGGACTACGATGGCAGTTTAAATCAGGACATTATGTTTCTGTTACTTTCAGTCCTATAACTTAATAATTGAGTAGGAAACTAAGAGCTTGTACCAGACATATATCTTTGTAATAAGTACATATTAAATATACTGGTTCTTAGCTTTATATTTAACATACAGCAGACTCTCAATTATCCGGAACTCTCAAGCAGCCCGATTTTTTTTTTTACACTCCGCAAATGCCAGCAGCCAAGGAAGTGTTGGGGTTATATTCCCTGGGCATGAGTGACTGAGCCAGTGCAGTGTTGGCGTTATATTCCCCGAGCATGAGTGACTGAGCCAGGGCAGTGTTGGGGTTACATTGCCCGGGCATGAGTGACTGAGCCAGGGCAGTGTTGGGGTTACATTCCCTGGGCATGAGTGACTGAGCCAGGGCAGTGTTGTGGTTATATTCCCCGGGCATGAGCGACTGAGCCAGGGCAGTGTTGGCGTTACATTCCCCGGGCATGAATGACTGAGCCAGGGCAGTGTTGGGGTTACATTCCCTGGGCATGAGTGACTGAGCCAGGGCAGTGTTGGGGTTACATTCCCCGGGCATGAGTGACTGAGCCAGGGCAGTGTTGGGGTTATATTCCCCGGGCATGAATGACTGAGCCAGTGCAGTGTTGGCGTTACATTCCCCGGGCATGAGTGACTGAGCCAGGGCAGTGTTGGTGTTACATTCCCCGGGCATGAGTGACTGAGCCAGGGCAGTGTTGGGGTTATATTCCCCGGGCATGAGTGACTGAGCCAGGGCAGTGTTGGGGTTACATTCCCCGGGCATGAGTGACTGAGCCAGGGCAGTGTTGGGGTTATATTCCCCGGGCATGAATGACTGAGCCAGTGCAGTGTTGGCGTTACATTCCCCGGGCATGAGTGACTGAGCCAGGGCAGTGTTGGTGTTACATTCCCCGGGCATGAGTGACTGAGCCAGGGCAGTGTTGGGGTTATATTCCCCGGGCATGAGTGACTGAGCCAGGGCAGTGTTGGGGTTACATTCCCCGGGCATGAGTGACTGAGCCAGGGCAGTGTTGGGGTTATATTCCCCGGGGTCAGCACCACACCCTCCATCCAAACATATCTGTGTCTAAGTGAGGAGTGAAAGTCGCTGCTGCTAGAACAGCCCTCACTAACAAATTTCCTTAGCAGAGTATCCTATGTGCCGCTAATTGTGGCCTCTTTTACTAGTAACTCTCAAGCACCCAGAAACTACATTTATCCGGCAACTACCAATCCCCATGGGTGCCGAATAACTGAGAATCTACTGTAATAAACTTTATCTGGTCTGTTGACTCTACATTTAGGCTATTTTATATATTTCAAGCTCAGACTTCCTGTTCGCCCATTAATGTATATTGTTTTCTGGATACATTATTAAACTCTTAGAACCTTCCATATCCCTTTAAGGCTGGCTCACCTACTAGAATATATAATAACGTAGTCTTGGTTTTCTTCTTATATTTGTGTCACAATCCTTCTAAACGAACAACCACACACATACAAACTTACTATCATTCCGCAGCCGTCCCGCTACCAAAGTACACCGTTAATTCTACTTTGTTAAAAAAAAACTAATTAAAAAATTACTAAAATTGGAGAAAATTGGGAGAAGAGATGTGACTCTAATTAGACATAGTTGCACATCAGCATTTTGCTGTGCTTTGCTTTCATACATCTATAACTATGCGATCCAGTGAAAGAATTAGCAAGACAGAAGCATATGGCGCGGTACATCTGCTAGTCCTGGGGTAACGCACACCTTTCTGAGGAACATATGTGGCCATATTTATTTTACATTTGGTACAGAGAACACATGTATGTAATCTCTTTGAACAAGCTTTTGTAGTATAACTCTTTTTTTCTGTCCTCCTCTTTTCATTTATTTGAAGTATAATTTTTCAAAGACCTCAGGAGTAGGAATAAAAGAAGATTTAAACTGATCGACTCTTAGAATGTTTGCGGCTTGAAAGCGGGATTATCCCTTAAACACCCACTATATTTTGGCTTTTCAAAGATGGGCACTTTGTTAAGAGATCTGCATCATTTTTTTCTTTTTTATTAACGTGTGTGTTTAATTGTATAACACCTGCATTTTTTAATTGGGAACTATGAGCAATGAACGGATTATTCTAAAAACACAAGAAAATACATGATAAAGAGACACTGTAATCAATCAAGACCAAGGTAGTTCTTTATATACAGCATGGTGGGTTTGAAGAACCACACTTGATAATAGGTAACATTTTTTTAATTAAAAACATAATAATACACTCTGGAATTTATTAGCTGTAGATGAGTCCTGTTAAAGAAGACCCACTACCCAGGCTTCTGCTTTTTCACACCCACATTGCTCTCATAAGTCTTCTTGAGAGTGGGATGTGCGTGCGAAAAGGTTTACCAAAAAGGAGTTCATTCAAGCTATTAGTTACCTCCTGTACCATGATTGGAAAATCCCTTTAATTTTCACCTATTGCCCAAAATCTATAATGCTATTGTGGAGCTGCAAACAGTATGTTCCCTGGGTCCCAGCGGATGCCATAAAAATATTAATGACCATGGATAAATAATGACTCCCCTTGGAAAGGGACCCAAGGGTCGGGTGGAACTAATCCCAGTAGGAATGGCTGCAATCGAAACGTCCGCACCCAAGCATCCTTTTTAAGTGAATGGGTGGTGCTTATCATTTACGGCGCCCTCAACAAAAGGCTCCCCCACCCGAGAGGGCTCAAGCATCCTTTTAAGGTGAAGGGGGTGGAGCTTAACTTCAGCGCAGGGCTCCCCAAGCAAAAAACACACAAAAAAAACCTCTTGAACATTAAATCCTCAAATCGGAAACCTGCAGATGTCGAGGGTCTACTCAAAAATAAAACTGTATATTGAAGTACTAGGTTTTCCAAATTTCATAGTCTTTGAGTACTCCAGACAAGGATAAAAACTTTTCAATTTATTATTATTAAAAAGAACTTGATATTTTGTAAAAATAAAAAACTACCATGTTTAGACTACAAAACGGTTACAGAATGTGAAGCTCAACTAGCTATTTAGGTGAAAGTTTTTTCGCAAATGATTAACTTTTTTAAGCACAATAATTAAAAATTATTTTTTGCATAGATCTTTACCTTTTCAAAATCATTAAAATTGGACCATTAGTACAGTGACTGATAACCCCAATTTGGTCACAAGGGAAAATGCTACCCCTTACACCTTAAAACGCCTATTTTGTAACATATTCATAAAAGACAGAATTTAATAAAGAATATTATTATTGTGTATAATAACGTAGAGTGTTGATAAAGTATACATTTATATACATTTACATTTAATAAAGTCTATTATTATTATTAAGGATAAAACAAAGAGAGTCATATTGATTAGTTATGGTTACCAGGCTGTGGAATAGATGTATTTCTAGTGGAAATGTGATCAAGCACTGAGCTGATCTTCCTTATATCTTGCAGCTATTTCTTTAAAAAAAAAAGACTGTTCCTTTTGCTTCAGTTTTTTAAAGACTGAGCCAATATTTCTGGCTTTATAATGTTTCAGTTTCTCTGTCACAAGTTTTGTAAACTCATCATGACTTTCTTGAGACAGAGACCGCGAATACACTAAAGCTTTCAGCACTTAAAAGTAAAATATGGCAATCCTATTTGACAGTGGTTTCAATATGGCTAAAACAGTTTGGCACAATGTTTAAAAACACAAACATATGTGATATCTTATGCCTCCAACTGTTGTGCCTCTGTACTTTGCATGGTTTGGAGTGGCAGCTGCTGTACAGAACACAAGCCGTGCTTTGCGCTCCTCCACCGTGCCTTTCTGTCTTACTTGTGACAGGTAGATGTTAAGTGAGGTGAATAATGATCTGCTTACTTCACTGAGGCCCTTTGGCTTGTTACTAGCCATCTCTTAAATTAACACCATGCATTGTATAATACATATTTGATATTATATGGTCATAATCCCCATGATAAAAAAGCAACTAGCTCATAATAATGTTATGATTGTGTGTATATATATATATATTTATATATATATAGTAAATAAATAGTACAATTGTGTTCACATGTACAAAAACTTGTTTCATGCCCAGAATTCCAAGAAATACAGTCATTACATTGCATTCTGGGAACCTTGACAGGGACATGCAAATGTGTCCACAAAGGCTTCACTCTTGTAATCCATAACCATATTAAATATAACTTCCCGTAACCATAAGCTAGAAATCCCAAGTCATATATATATATATATATATATATATATATATATATATATATATATATATATATATATATATAACGAGGTGTAAAACTGGAAGTTGTAGGTGGAGCATTACCCCACTAGATAAATCCCTTAGACACCTGCCACACACCTACACCTCCCTGCCTCATCACCCCCATAAAATACAGCAACTTCTTCTTTGTTCTCCTTACCTCTTTAAGCTGACTAGGGGTTACTTAGATTTATGCCACACCGACAACTACAATATCAGAGAAGGAGACAACCACAAATATCTATATATTAAATAGATAGATAGATTAAATAATCAGGGTATTACAGGATATAGTGATTACTTTTAAATATATATATATATATATATATATATATATATATATATATATATATATATATATAAATAAAAACACACACATATATAATATTATGTGTGTTTATGTTCTGATTGTTTTTTTCCTGAGCACCTTAACCATTGCAATCCCATGGGGTTATATTAGTGACCCCATAGCGTGTCTGCGCTACCAAATCCGATAAATCAAGGCTACCCCAATCTGTCCCTCCGCACAGGTCAAGTGCGGGCCATGCCCTTCCTATATCTACTTGCCAATTGCTTTTCACCCTGAGTTTTCAGAGAGAACTGTTAAGTGTGACACCGTAAGACCTTTCCGTCTCCCGCCGCCCCTGTCGAGCTCTGTATATATCGAGAGCAGCTAAAACAAGCTCAGTTCATGAGACTTTCCTTCAGGGATTAACGGCTCGAAGCACATCTAACTTGGAGTTTTTTTTTTACCTTTCCTTTAAAGAAAGCTGCTATTAAGTGAAAATAAGGGTTTGGAAAGAGAAGCTTTTACTTTTGAACCGGGAAGATTGGAGTTTCTTAAAAGTGTTTGTTATCAAGGAGCGTTCTCGATAAACTGAATACACAAAGCCTTTTACACTCAGGTTGTATATAATCTAGAAATTATACAGCGCTCTAGACTCGGAAACCTTGGCAATACATCTCTGTTGTAAATATATATTTTTTAAATTGACTTAATTTCTATGATATGTTTAAAAAAATGTACTTTAAATCAGACAGATATTTTTATATTCAAGTCTGGAAAAAGTATATTTAATCCTGAGCAAAAGCCGCCACTTGGGAGTTCCCTTCTATCACGGTGGTATATTGGCCTTTCCATTGTTAAAGGGATATGGACGGTTCCGGTATCTTACTAGGTATATAATATATTAATGTATCTATTTACTTTATGTTGTACTTTATTTTATCAAGAAGTGCTTAAATGCTCCCTTTTTCTAAAACCGTACAATTTGTCCTTGTTTGGGTCTGACCTCTGTATCTCATACATCACAGGAATACACAAAGTGCCGTGTTTCAAATTAGCCTGTTAGTGACCTCTCTCAGCAGCATGTTGCAGAATGTTGCCACTGATTAGCTATTATGAGACACTGCACACCATGTACTTAGAAGTACACTGTCTTCATAAGCTCCAGAGGGGAGAAACTAGTTAGGAACTAATTGTAAGAATGTAAGCAGACAACACAGCTTATATCATTGTTGTATCATTCAGTTGTGTTCGACTCGCTGTGACCTCATGGACTGCAACATACCGGGAACATCTTTATGTCCATAGTCATGCTGATCCACTTGGCTTTCATGGCAGAGGTACTGGAGTGGGTTGTCAGTTCCTTCTCCAGTGGGCCACTGCATACAGCTCCTGGTATTCCAAGGGTATCTCCCGTCCAAGTACTGACCAGGCCCAACCCTACTTGGCTCCAGGGTGATGTGACCTCTTGGTTCCCTGACTGGAACCGAACCCAGGTCGCAGTGGTGAAAGTACCAAATCTTAACCACTGGACCACCAGGGAACCCTTAAAATAAAGTGCATAAAAATAAATATATATAAAAGTATATTATATACCTAGTAAAATCCAGGAACCCTCCATGTCCGTTTAATTGATCTGCATGATTGCTCCATTTGTGCATAATAAAACAGACATGATTTAGTATTTTATTGACCCCATATTTGCAGTGTCCACCTACGGCAACAAAAATATATAGGGCCTCATTCAATTGTGATTTGGCCAATTGAATAGGGCTCTAAATAAGCGAAGACCTTCCTTTTGGATAGATGCTTACTAACTAAAAACTTCTTTAAAAATATATGTTATGTGCTTATTTAGAGCCTTATTCAAGTGGCCAAATTGCAATTGAATGAGGGCCTATGTATATACACAGGTTACAGGTAGAGTGTGGTCATGGGTGTAGGGACTGGGCGGGGGGGGGGGGGGGGACTAATCTCCCCCTGTTTTTTCTGTTTGTATGTATGTATATATAGAATATTGTAAGCTATTTTACATCCTGTGTATACAATGTATCCCCCCCAGAATTATTCTGCCTCCTACACCCCTGAGTTTTGGTGCTGTGTCCAGACATCCCAACGTTTGAATGTCCAAATAAGAATACACATTATTTAAAATGATATGCTATTACCTCATGTTATTGTCATTCTGTAAGTCTTAGAAATACGCCCTACACCCTATTAATATGTGCACCAAACAGATACAGAGCCCGATTCAACTGAGCTTTTGCATGTTACCAGAGCCCGTAAGTGAGGTCGCAAGTTAATTTGCTATTCAATTGGTGTCTTTTTGCTGGCTCCACACGGGTTACGAGTTACGGCCTTGAAAACTTTGCTATGGTGAAACCCGTAACTTACATCCTCCCGAAGCCTTTGATCTGTCACTTTCGCAAGCGTTAAAATTGCTAAAATCGCTCAATTTCCCCAAGCCCGAAAATGTTTTCACACCCGTAAATGGCAAAAGAAGGAGAGAATCCTACGAGCGCTAGAGAGAACCCGCAAGGGGGTTAAACATTTATTAGTAGCACTGTAAATGCAAATAAGAAATCACTACTGCACTATAAATAACGTGGAAAGCGATTACAGACATTAGAATTAATTGCACAACAGTCTCAAGCCCGCAAATCGACAGGAATTTAAATGTATTTTTATGTTTCATTTCAGGGTTATATGGATCTCGGGAATCAATGAGTTAATACATATCAGGCCACCCACATGGACTAGAACAGTATTGGCATGGTTTTGCGAGTCTGATTGCTCAATAACAAAAGTAGAACCCTTTTGTAAAGATTTTTTTTTTAAAGTAAAATATGTAAACACAAGTCATTTAAAGTACAACATAAAATATAATGGCCCTTTCAGCATTTTTTAGATCTGCGCTTTTAATTAGTATTATCCTTTATTTTTAACATTGTTTATTGTTTGTTATATTAAGGTATATTGAGGTATTTTTACCTTTTTCTAATCTAACACCTGCTGCTTATATCAGACACATTACATGGAGTCATTCTATACACACACAGATTTATTTAATTTAACAAAAAAATGGTTTCCACACCCCCCATAGCTGCTTACATAGGCACCTGGGACTAGCCAATAGAAAGACTGCATTCAAGTACGTTTTTTTAACTCTATGCAAACCTTCAAGCCAATAGCTGCACAGTGCAGAAATCCACATAGTAATGTCTGAGCTCCTCCATGCTTCCATGTGTGGATAAAAAACAAGACTACACATCATATGATGCTTTGCATAACAAAGTAATTGAAACAATGTTATAGCTGCCTGTGATTGGCCAAAACAAATAATGACTGTTATGCTAATTTAACTACAGTTTTCAAGGTGCAAAGAAATTGCAAACATCAGGGTGAGTTTATTAATGTTTATTTTGGGATTTTTTCATGCAAAAAATGTTTGCATTCAATACTGATTCCCCTCTATCCGATGCATAATTCATAATCCAGGAAACTTTAACATGCTTTTAAAACTAATATATTGTTGATTTATTATGAATATGAATTTAGACAGACACAACATTTAGATATAAGTCTTTGATAATGGTTTAGTCTTCATCAAGCCGTCCTGCGCCCGTCGCGCTCTCCCCGCGCGGCTGTGACATTGCAGCCGGGACAATTATCCTTCCACATAAACAGAATACATTTTATTTTGGTTCTTCCTTAAGTAATAATGACGCAAACGACCTTTATTTAGCAGAAGGTAGCTCCTCTCAGCGGCTGAATGTCCGATTGTGATCTCGTGAACAATGCTGCCTCAGCAAGGCTCCTTCTCCGCTCTCTGGCAAGGTCCCGCTTCAATTCCAAGGTGTCCTCACTTGGAGCCTTTGAAGGTTTTTTAATGGATTCGCTTGATATACCATCCAAATGGAGTACTTTGTGCGTTAATTCAGTTTGTGATAAAGATCCCTTTTAGTCTCCTTTTCATAATTCTCTCCAGGAGATATGAAGTACACTAGAAGGTTAGATGTGGCATTTAATTTTTCCACAAAACCCATCCATACAGGGCGAAGAAAAAAAAAGAGAGATTCAATTTCATTACTATTCATGTGTAAGAATATTGAGAGTGTGAACAGTAAAGCAGATAACTATTTCTGTATCTATCAAAGGAAGAACAAATCTATCTCTCAACGCGATTCTTATTTAAAAGATGAAAGGTCAAGAGAGACACCCAGGACTATAAAGCGTTGGCGTTCTTAGAAGGCAGGTAATAGAGAGGCGTTTAACCTCTTCACGGCTGACTGCGCAACAGACAAATTTGGTATCATTTAAAACGATGTGTAATATGTAGAATTTGGATTTGATTTAAAAAAAAAACATTTTTGTACAATAACCCAAATTTAATATTTTGTGTTGTTAATATTTAAACCACAAACTGAGATTCTTATTTTTGGTTTCTGGGAGGAATCTTGGATGGAGTGAACGTCTTTCTATTTCCACAACATAATTTAGATTATGGCGGGCAAAAGAGTAATAGAAGAGTAGGGTACGTACATAGTACATTTGTATTACAATTGGACATCTAAAAAAACAAGTTAAAAAAAGGTATTTCATGCTTAGAATTCAGAGAAATAAGTTATTGCACTGCACTCTGGGAAACTGGGAGGGGACATGCAAATGAGTCCACAAGGCCACTTTGATTAATGTTTTAACAATAAAACTGACTATTATTATTATTACTCTTTATTTATAAAGCACATATTCCTCTATATTCAAAGTATCCTTCCAGTTAAGGGAGTTGATTAGCATAAAATAAAATGGAGCATATTACAAGGTAATACATTATTCTGTGTAGATCAGTGGGAGGCAACTCAGTCCTTATTCAACAGACAATATATTTACTTATCACCAATAACTGGTAATAACCAATAATTAGTCTATCATTATTATTATTATAATTATTATTATCTTTATTTATATCGCACCAACATATTCCGTAGCGCTGTACAGGGGTTTAGTACATGGCAAAAAAACAAACTTAACACCTTAAAGAATGGAGGGCCCTGTTTTTGAGCATATAATCAAATGTACATAGTGCTTGTTTCCAAGACACGGACACACAATTGAAAACTCGCAAACTTACAATCTAAGGATTCATTGAGTGTGCATCTATCCTGTGGTGGGCAACACAGTCCTATAAGGTCTGCCAACAGTCCAGGATTACAGTCTCTTTCTCGGCATGAGCCCAGGTGGATTAATCCGAATGAAACTGAAACAGAATACAGAGAGAGCTTGGAATCCTGGACTATGGGCGGCCCTTGCAGGACCAAGTTGCCCACCACGGTGTGGATAGATACACATGTAACGAACAAGACTTGGAAGACCCAGTTATTGGTAATATGCAAATATATTGACCCCTTCTGAATCAATACCTGAATGAAGCTGTGAGCTCTACCATATAACATCACCATGTCATTGCACAGAGATCAGACAAAATTGTTGTCTACTGGAGAAGGAACTAGCAACCAAGTCCAGTATATTTGCTAAGAAAACCATATGAATAAGTGCAATCAGAAACACAGACCAACGTGCCTGAGTGCTGTGGTCCATATGGTCACCGAGAGTCGGACACGACTGAATAACAGCATATATTGTCTATTGAATACAATAGCTGTGATAATACCATCTCTGTGCACCGTATCATTTATGTACCGACACCAGAAAGTCCCTGTACCAAGTACTTTTGCTGTTTCACATTAGGTGGTCTAGGAATTACAAGTTACAATTGAAAGTAACCTACAGAAATGATGGTGTAAACCACAAGTGCGCTGGGAGAGGGCGTCCAACACCCCCACCGTGCTGAGGTTTCGATCCTTTCTTTCCTTCTATTTTGAGAACGAAATCTTTTGACTAATCGTGTTTTGGAAATGGTATCTAGAAAGATGTGTGGGCGCGTGGTTGAGTTCCCCCGGAGTTGGAAGCACTGAGTAACCTGTGAGTGTTTTGCTCGTTGCGTTTTCTTGGGCTCTGTCACTGAGTACTGGAAGAGACAAGTGACTTACAAGAAAAAGAGGATGTGCTGAGAAACAAGCATGCCGTGTTATGCCGTGGAGAGGAAGCCGCGCGGTCACGGTGTGTGTATCTGTTGCATCACGCAGGATGTACTATTAGTTTTACTCATTGGTGTAAATACTAAGTGTTGCAAATTCATCATCGTACAGATCTCACCCTCTATATAGTGAAGCAAAGGGAAGGGGGTGTTTATTTAAAGTGGCATTGGCTTAAAGGGACACAAAAACAGCTCCGGTTATTGAAGAAATTTACCCAGAAAGTGTCCATTTAAAAAAAAAAAAAAAATTGCTAAGTAAACCTCAGGTTTATTCAAATGAAAAGAGAAAAGATCCCATTTTTTGAAGTAGTGCAAATTGTAATTAAACTTCTTAGTATTTGTGCCTTGAAACTGATATAGAAATTAGACTTTATTTATAAATGAACTGAAAGATCCATTATTATATTAACAAGTGCTTAAAAGCTCCTTATGGGAGTTTGGTATTCCTCATTTTTGATGCTCAACCTGTGAGCCACAGTTGCTGGTAAGGAGCGCCAAAGGCGTTCATTGCACTGGTCATCCCTATGACCTCGTACAACTTGGGCATTGAGCCCTGAAGGCGCTCATCCCTACCACACTCTGGACTACATATCAACAGAAAGCTCAATTATATAATTGACAGTGAGAGTCCCGTAGCAGTTTTAAAAACTGCGTAAAAAAATTACGGCTGCAGCACAGAAAAAAAAAAGAGGTGGAAAAAAATATGAAGGTAATGGCCGAACTGCGCACATCCAAAAAACACCAAAAACGCAGATAAAAAACACATCACACACAGAACGGAGGGACAGCCACGACATCTTGGTGTGAGGTTGCACGCAAATTGAAACCAAATTTGGCAAGTTTCACCACTCAAAAGTCGCCTAAGCGGCAAAAAAAAAATGGTGCCCGAAAAGAACAAGGCTACACGACCCCTAACCACGGGAAACAACACCAGGCACATAAGTCTTTTACCCAGGAACGTACGGGGAACAAAATACACTCTTCCTAAGGATGTAAAATGCTTGAGAGACGCGTAACACGTACACAATCACCGCCATTTTACAACACTAACTTGCAACTAATAACATTACCATTCTAAAATGCCACTTTACCCAACTCGCGCACGCAGCCTATTTACACTGCACACTTGCCACATTGCTGACACTTTCTCCTCAGCTCAGCAACAGTCCAAATGTACATTGTATGCTGCAGGAAAATCAAAAGAGATTGTTAGCTCTTCAGGATATTGATTGCTGGATATATTAATTAGAAATAGGTAAAGTATAAGATTTTATTATTAAAATATATATATATATATATATATATATATATATATGAAAAATAGCAGGGGGGAGGCTCGCAATGAGCGCTGAGGGTGCTCACACGAGCAAAATTACACGAAGGGAGAGGCTCACAATGAGCCCTGAAGGTGCTCAGTGGAACAAAAGCCTTACATTGTGTGGCAAACAGCATTACCTGCCTTACAATTTTATAACTGTCATTTTTTGACAGGAAATTCGCTAGTATATACATATATATATATATTTCATAGAAACTAAGATTGCTCGCGGGTGGGGGACAGTTGGGGGTTGTTGGACGCCCTCTCCCAGCTCACTTGTGGTCTACACCATCATTTCTGTAGGTTACTTTCAATTGTAACTTGTAATTCCTAGACCACCTAATGTGAAACAGCTAAAGTGCTTGGTACAGGGACTGGTATCAGTACATGCACACAGTGTCTCTGCAGTACTAGGTGTACCAAGCAATCACTTATTGCAACTTATTGCAACTCTTCAAAACTTGTTGTTGAGGCCTTTGTATGGACTATTTGGAAGGTTTCAATGAGTAAAGACAGAAATTTGTAAGCACTCGTTAATAAAATAATTTTTACATATGCAAACAAACACTTAAATCGTTTATTTTAATATTAACAACCTTTCATATCCCTTGAAAAGATCACAAAATGTTCTGCTCTGAGCAATCTTAGTTTCTATGAAATATATATATATACTAGCGACTGGCCCGTCAAAATCATTTTAAAGGTTATGTTAATTTAGCCTGGGTTTGGAGGGTGTTAGTCCTAATTTGCAACTGTCAGAAATTACAGGACATTGCAGATTTCAATGTAAGTGTTGACATGTTTATTTGGGGATTTTTGCATGCAAAAAAAAAATGTTTGCATACACTATTAATGTCCTATATCAGATGCACTCATAATCCAGCAAATTTAGATATGCCTTTAATCCATTCGGGACCAAAGGTTGACCATCAAAAATGATGAGTACCAGACTCCCATAAAGAGTAATGTAATGTTTTTGTCAGTTTTATATATATATATTTGTGTGTTTGTGTGTCATATGTTTTAACCATGATGGACTGCTTATCTCAAATATGCCGCTTATTGTCAGTGAGAATAGAATAATAAAATCAAAGTATTTTCTTAACAACTGATAACGTCACTAATGAAATGCGTCCTGCCTCGTAGCCTATCCCCAGTCTCCGTTCTCGCCGTCTCCCATGCTGGATCTGTATCTTTAACAGTCTCTGTGTGTTTTTATTTTTGTGCCTTTTTTTTTGCAAACAACCTAATCTAATGGCTTGCTCAGCCATCTATTTCTGGCAGGATTTCAGAGAATCACTCATTTCTATGACTGGATTTCATGCCAAGAAGAAAAAAAAACTCTCTGTTTTATTGCAGCAAGATCTTTCTTAAAGTTGTCTTTCATAAATGTTATATAGCTATCGTTTGGGATACTGCTGTAACGTGACATAAAATTATTTATTGTGCAAGGGCACAAAACACAGTTGAAGCGCATTATATTGCGTGTAATGCATTGGAGTTTTTTTATTAAACCAGCATATCAGCTATATAACATAACATTTTGATGGAGAGAAATATTATGACGATAAAAAAGATTTGTATTTCCCATAGTTTTGCCTGAATCCCTGGAAATACTATTAAAATATATCTGGGTAATTGTGATGCAGGTTTTTGGAGTGGTTTGCATAAATTATTGATATTAAATTGCACCAAGTATCAAATCAAGAGGGAATTAAAGGGAGACTAGCACTTCAAAAATTGTCTTAACATTTTTGATAACTTGAACTTGTATCTCTCTCACCTACTGGGATCTCTACCTCCTTGTGTTGACCCAGACACCCCATTGTTGCTTAGTTGTCAGCTCTCTGTGACCCAATGACCACAGCACGCTAGGCACACCTGTCAGCCACTGCCCATCTGAGCACCCTCAAACTCATGTTCGTTGCTTCAATTACCACATCTATCCATCTCTGCCTCTGTTGCCTTCTTCTTCTTGTGCCTTCAATCTTTCCCAGCTTCAGAGTCTTCTCTAGGGAGTCCTGTCTTCTCATGATATGATCAAAATAATTGAGCTTCAGCCTCATGATCAAACCTTCCAGTGAACAGTTTGTCTTTATTTCCAGTAGCATTGATTGACTGGATCTTCTTCCAGTCCAAGGGACTCTACGCAGTTTTCTCCATTACCACAATTTAAAGGCGTCAATTCTACAAAGCCCCATTGGGGTGGTTCATTGATCGTACAGTAAACAACAGACCTGTTTCTGTGCACATTGGAGGTTTTTTGGGGGGGGATGTGGATAAACTTAAAATATTTTAATGTAATGGCCTCTGAGTGGCATAGAGAGGACATTTAATATTCCACTGGAGGTCCGGAAGAAAGGGTATGGAGGTCCCGTTTCAGAGCTAGGTCTGCCAATCAATTACCTCTGTTCTAGATTAAAGAGAAGATTTGCGTTGGAGAAAAATATCAGTTAAACCAAAGTATACATTGACTGAATGGTACCACTATTGGTTCTTTTGGGTGATAAGTTTTTGCAAGGGTGTCTGAAGTTAGCCTGGGATCTCCTCCGTGAGAGCTGCAAACAATATTCTTCCTGCATGGAGGTTTCAGTTTCAAAAAAAAGTAATCCCATTGGTGGTGGACCTCATAGTGAAGGTGTGCAGAGGTGGGGGATAGTCATTAGGCAACATGTTTGGATGTGACAATCCCTGAGGAAGTCTTTATGTAAAACTCGTTGGTGTGGAGAGAGTTGAAAGTACTTTGCAAGGGAATTTAAGTTGTTTTTATATTTTTTTTATATTTTTCCACCTTCCTTATATTTGAGTTTTTTTATATTATATTACCCTTTTAAGGCCAACTATTGAATACTCACATATACTGTATATAATCACGCAATCCTCTTTTTTTGTGGTGGAATAAACATACCATCCCAGTTTATTATTATGCCATTGCATTTCCGTTGATTATGTTGGATTTTTTTTTTTAGGGGTAGGGGGGGGATTATTTTTGTTCCTGCCAGTCTGTATTTTGGAATTTTATTGCTGCAAATCAAGAAAATTAAGCTTGTTGTGACTTCACTACATTCGGCACTATGCGCTCTTCTTTTTTTTTCTTTTTTAGTTATGTTACATATGTTTGGATGTGAGGGACACCTGACTATATAATCTATATACTCTTTTTTTAAAGGAACATGTGAAACTGATGTCTTCGGGGATAAATGTATGAGGGTGTTATCAGATGAGATAAATTGATCTATTGAAAGAAAATTTAGAATGAAAATAACTCATGTTTAGTCTCAACTTATCTTTTGCTAATTGGATAATGATGTTGGGTTGATGACCCCAATTTAGGCTTAGCGCAAGGTAGGTGTGGCAGTTTGGAGGTACAGACTCCACTGCTGGACCTTGCGTAGGGTCCACCGGGGTTCCCTCCATCCTGGTTATGGGAGTCAAACAAAATATCAATAGTGTGCAGACTCTTTGCTTCAGAAACTGAAAGACTATCCGCTCTCCTTGGTGTCGATGGTGATCTGCTGCTTTTACTTGGGCTCTGTTCACATCTGTGCCCGAAATTGAAGCCGAAGCATCATAGTGGGGATGGGGTTGGAAAAGCGCACAGTCTCCTTTAGTTAACCCCAATAATATGGGGTGATGATGGAGCCTGAAGCAATAGATAGAGGTCCCTCTCGTGTTGGTTGTTTTCTGTGGGTGCCACCACGGGATACCTACCAGCAGCACAGGAGACTGGATTTCTGGTCCCATCTCACTGAATTTCTTATGCGTGGAGGACTACTTTACATAGAGGGATAACAAAACCTTCCATACATGCCGTCATCCAGTTGGCGGTGTTCTTCCAACACCCCGTCACCGAGATACGGATCTTAGTGGGAGTTGATTGTGACACCCACAGAAAACAACCAACACGAGAGGGACCTCTATCCATTGCTTCAGGGTCCATCATCACCCCATATTATTGGGGTTACCTAAAAAAGGTTGTGCGATTTTTCAACCCCATCCCTACCATCTTTTTCTAACTATGCAGCAGATTTCCTCATCCCAACTAACGTGCGCACTAAGGCAATAGCAGAAAAGTCTGATGCACATTCTGCCGCTGTCTAAAAAAGATGGGAGGGGCTCCAGCCCAAAGATCAACTTTTATAAATTCACAATAAATTAAAAAATTATGTACTACTTAAAAGTTATGAAAGATGGAAAATTACAGAGGAGATTAAATTAAGATTTTGGCTCATCATTAAATCTATATTTAAAGGGATATGGAATGTTTCTGGATTTTACCAGCTATATAATATACCTGTGTATCTATTACTAATATTATTATTATTAATTATTATTAACTTTTATTTGTAATGAGCCAACATATTCCGTAGCGCTGTACAGAACAACAACTGCAGAACATGGTACTTTTATGTACTTTATTTTTTTTTAAGAAGTGCTTATAAGCTCTTCTTTCAGTGCCTAAAACCAGGCAAATAGTCCCTGTGACGCATGCAGACAGATTAGACATGCAGTGTAGTGTCCTAGCCTATCAGGGACCACGTCTCCGTAGCATGTTGCTTACACAGTCACTGATTAGTTAGTAGGAGACACGGCATATCAAGCCCTACAGAGTCTGTGTCTACTTGCAGCCCCACACATGGACTATTTGTTTGATTTTAGACAATAAAAAAAACAAGCTTTTAAACACTTCTTAATAAAATAAGGCACCGTTAAATAGACCAATAGCTATATTTTATACTTAGTAAAATTCAGGAACTTTCCATATCCCTTTAAGACATTTGAACATCAAGGCTTTGTATGGACGTTACGGGTTAAACTTGCTTATGTACCAAAAAACCCTGAATAAAACCATCTCAAAATTCATATTTTAGAACATTTCAGTAGGCAGATATCATTAAGCTGTTATTTCTTCCAGCTTGTCTCTTGTGCATAATAGTACCTGACTTTTACTGAATGCCAATGTTAATTGTTACTGACTATAATAGAATTGGAATACCGGAGATATTTGACACCAATGTAATGGCTCTGACTTTTCCATGTTATAGTGAGTAGGAGGCGAGAAGAGATACAGGGTCAAAGGAGAGATAAAAGCTTTTGTGATTCCATCGTAAAACATTAAGACTTCTTGATTTTAGAAATGTGTCTCATGAAATGTATTAGTGACTTATGAATAGACATTAATATACTGTACCACAAATGACATTTTCACCGACTGACTTAATTTAGGCTAATTGTTAAGACCTAGCGCCATTTTGGGCTTTTTTAAAATATTATCCATGTGTAAATCTGGTGATAATAATTATTAAACAACTTCTACTTAAAATAATGTACAGTATAATTCCATGTTTTTTTCACCTAATTGGATGATAATAGCATAATGGTTTAAAGTGAAAAAAAAAACAAAAAAAAACATACTTACCATGTAAATCCATTGACCTTGCTGAAAGAAATCTGAGGTACCTCGTGATTTAAAAAATAATCACTAAATTAACTTTTAAAAGTTATTGAACTATAGGTAAGATAATGTTATATGTAAACAATGTAAACCAATTGAACTTGCTAAAAGAAATTTAAAGTACCTGGTGATTTAAAAAAAAAACCCACTGGAAATGTAAAGATATGTTATTACTAACTTAACTTGAAGTACCTGGTGATTTAAAAAACACTGAAAATGTAAAGATATATTATTACTAACTTAACTTTTAAAAGTTATTGAACTATAGGTGAGATAATGTTATATGTAAACTATTTTCAATTTTAACAACCACATATTTTAGTAATTTGAAATATTTAAACATTGTGCACATTATGAGGTGACATAGATCAGCATTAATATTTATTGGGCTTTTAGTGGTAGATAAATCAGAATATAATAATTATCTTAACCAAAGAAACAGACTTAAAATCTTTTTTTTTAAATGGTAGCACACATGATTTATTAAAACCATATTTTTAAGAGTAAATAAATCCTTTTTTTTTTTCCTTTTTATAATAGATAAGGGAATCTTGCATTTGTTACAGAAGGGTAAAACTATTTTTAATAAATAAGACTCATAGGCCTCTATATTATGCAGTGCATCATGTTGTACTTTGCATATTTTTAATGAACTAAACAAATTAAATATAAAATTTTTCAGAATAAAGTTTTGAAATAATTTATTTTATTACCCACATTACCTTTTTTTTTATGGTACATTTACCCTCAACGTTGCAAAATTAGAAAAATAAAATAATTTATCAGAAAAACGGCTATTACAAAGTACAATGTAAAAAATTATACATCCTACAACACAATTATTCATATAGTGATTGTGTCATTTTAATGCAAATTGCTACCAAATGTCTGTATTCCAGCTTTTTTTTGTGTGTTTGTTTTATGCTGAAGATAAAGAAAAAATCAAATGAAAATAATACTGTGAAAGTATATTTCAATATAAAAGAAATCTTTTTTAATTAGAGCCTTGGAAGGAGATACCCTTTAATTGCTATACTTGTAATTTCTGGGTCATCAATATCTGTGCTTCATTCATTAATAAACTGGCAAGTCAAGTAGGGAAGCAGCAGAAGTATAATTTTTCCCCTAAGCTCTACTTAATCAACAGTAGACTTCATCAAACAGAAAAAAAGGGAAAAAATGTAAATCAGGCACATTAATTCTGTTGGCAATAAATAGGGAGACGAAAACATGGAGAGAAAAAAAATTCTCATTTCACAAAGCCTGCTTGGGATTGAACAAATGGAATAGGTAGTTAAAGTGCTTTTAAATTGTGACTGACTAGGGGATGGTTGAGGTTTATGTATGGATTAGCACAGTGATAGACCCTGAGTAGGCAACGACATTGACTAATTACCTGACAAAAGCAGCGCACTGTTCGACTTGGTCATTGAAATTAATTTTCCGTTTTCAGGACAGGCAAAGAGCAGATGCAGGATTGTAGCTCAATACTCAAATGAAGCAAGAGACCAATTTATTACTTCCAATGTAGAGTAAGACATGGATATTTTATGAAACTCATCTGACTTGTAGATTGTTTGGACTTCTTTTTTTTATTTTATAAAAATGGTCAATAAACAAATATATCAACAAAAGCAATTACCATAGTGCAGGTGGGATTAGCCACACAATAATATCTACAGTTATAAAAAAAGTGTTGTAGATCAATGATAGTTTAGCAGAAGAGGTAGAACTCAATATGCAAGAAATCTACCAATAAGACATTTTATTCCATCTGTGTTCATTTACATATCTAAAACAGACAAGAGAACAATGGCACAGTTATACTCTTTCTCTCCTCTCTCATCTCTCTCCTCTCTCTCTCTCTCTCTCTCTCTCTCCTCTCTTGTCTCTCTCTTTTTCATCTGTTTCTCGTGTCTCGTCTTTCTCTCTCGTCTCTCACGTCTCTCCTCTCTCCCTTCTCTCTCCTCTCTTCTCTCTCTCTTCTCTCTCTCTACTTCCTCTCTCCTCTCTCTCTCTACTTCCTCTCTCCTCTCTCTCTCTACTTCCTCTCTCCTCTCTCTCCTCTTTTGTCTCTCTCTCTTTCATCTGTTTCTCATCTCTCATCTTTCACTCTTGTCTCTTGCGTCTCTCCTCTCTCCCTTCTCTCTCCTCTCTTCTCTCTCTCTACTTCCTCTCTCCTCTTTCTCTGTCCCCGTCTCTCGTCTCTCTCTTTCATCTCTCTCCTCTCCCCCCTTTTTATCTTTCTCTCCTTTCCTCTCTCCTTTGTCTCTCTCTCTGTCATCTCCAGTTCTTCTCTCTCGTCTCTCTTTTTCCTCTTCTCTCCTCTCTCTTTTTCCTCTTCTCTCCTCTCTCTCTCTCTCATCTCTCTCCTCTGTCTCATCTCCTCTCTTGTCTCTCTCTTTATCTCTTTCTCTCTCTCTCTCTCCTCTCTTGTCTCTCTCGTGTCTCTCTCTCCCCTCCTCTCTCCTCTTACTCTGTCCCCTTTCTCTCGTCTCTCTCTATCTCCTCTCTCCCCTTTCTCTCCTTTCCTCTCTCCTTTGTCTCTCTCTCTCTCTCTGTCATCTCTAGTTCTTCTCTGTCATCTCTATTTTTCCTCACCTCTCTCTCTCTCTCTCTCTCTCTCATCCCTTCTCTGTTTCTCCTCTCTTGTCTCTCTCGTGTCTCTCTCTCCCCTCCTCTCTCCTCTTACTCTGTCCCCTTTCTCTCGTCTCTCTCTCTATCCTCTCTCCCCTTTCTCTCCTTTCCTCTCTTATTTCTCTCTTTATCTCTCTTTCCTCTCCTCTCTCTTTCTTCAGTAGCTCCACTGCTCTTAGAGGATCTTATTCTAGATCAAAAGTACAGTATTTTTTGCCTATCTTGAGTGGGGATATATATATATATATATATATATATATATATATATATATATATATATATATATAAACAAACATGTTTTTACTCTTTAGCCCACTATTTTATCCTTTCAACCCTTAATAGGACTAGGATTTTTTAGCATGAGAGAGATTATTGTGCTTGCGTAAGAATGGCAGCATATAAATATCTGGGAACTTTCCAACTGGTCTCATCTTGACTTAAATTTGGTTGTTTTAGACATGCAAAAATGTTTGATTTTTACCATAGTAGTCTGTACTGGTTATCTCCATTTCCACCTTGTATCAGTTTGTTTTTCTTATTAACTTATGAATTTTAAGGGAATTTGTAGAAAACTAGATATTGGATAGGAATGGATTGGTGACTGCTCTAGAGGCTCATTGGGCAGACATGGGAGGAGAAAGGGCATCTGATTGATTTTCTTTGGTGGATTCCATCAATGAAAAGTGTAACAATACATTATAAGATATGTTCTAACTTTATATATAGTTGTGCTACCTAACAGTTCATTAATCTTTTTAAAATGATGCTTCTCTTTACATATTATGAGTATATCTTATAGCCCACATCAGTTGTTCTTATAGCTCTCTGTTTTATTTATATAGTGTGTCTCTGTACATTACATTTTACTTGGCACCGGGTCACTCAATCATAATCAGACCTGTAGCTGCTGCCTCATATTAGCTGTTCAAGGTGCTTTTTTTGGCTACGGGAAACATTCTCTGGAAATGTGCGCAGTGTACACGAGAGCAAAACATCTTCTGCTAATTTAAAACTAGATGATGTTCAGAAGGCAGCCAAGGAACGCTCCAGGGGATTTCCAGGATATTAAATATACACAAAAGTAAGTATGTGACAATGAAAAAGAAAAAAGTCATTTCTCTGTCTGTTAGAACAGGCGCAAGGAAAAACTAAAGGCAAAAAAACAAACAGACTTTTTGTAACAGAAACCTTAGTTTCACGATTCTGCAAATTATGAAGAAACAGATTTACGGCAAATAAGGAACAAAAGGTCCTTGCCTATTTTTTCTACACAGAGACACGTGGTCTCCCTTAATGACACACATAAAAAGGGATATGAAAGATGTATATTCAGCACATCTCATAAAACATTTTATTTTTATTAATATCTAAAAATCCCTCTAATTATTATGTTGACACATGCGGAGGTGTCTTTAAAGGCACCTGATCCCCCCCCCCCCCCCCCAATTATACACCTTCTGTGTCTTCCTCAGTCAAACTCCTTTCAGCTTCCCTTCTGTGCTGTGTTACTGCCATAGCAACTAACATGTGCCACACTACATGTCCCAGTCTGCTAGTCCATAGTTCATTTAAATGTTTCAGCTAACCTGATTGGCCTTACATATGCCTTTAAACGCCTCCTTTTCATTGACTGTACACCTGACCAGTGCACCATCAAGCAGTCCTCTTCCTTTTGTCTCTAACACCCTCTACATCCACTATTGAATTCCATAAGAGCAAGGTCCTCAACTCCTTCTGTACCTGTATATAGCGAGATGGAATATGTCAGCTCTACTAACGTAAATTAATATAATAAAAAAAAAATATTAAAGTAATAGTAACTTTGCTGTTGTGGTATTGGTTACTGTAACAATTATAAAATAATCCGTAAATATTTCCCTTGCTCAACGCAGCTAGTAAGGCCTACGGTACTGACAGACGAGGTTCCCTCCCCTGTGTCTCTTTCACCCTCTCCCCTCCCCTGTGTTTCTCCCCCCTTCCCTCCCCTGTGTCACTTCCCCCCTTTCCTCCCCTTTGTCTCTTCCTCCCCTCACGTGTCTCTTCCCCACCCTCCCCTGTGTCTCATTTCCTCCCTCCACTGTGTCTCTTCCCTCCCTGTCCCCTCCCCTGTGTTCCTTTCCTCTCTCCCCTCCCCTGTGTCTCTTCCCTGTGTCTCTTTCCCCTCTCCCCTGTGTCTTTCTCCCTTTCCCCTCCCCTGTGTCTCTTCCCCCAATCTCCCCCCTCCCCTGTGTCTCTTCCCCCAATCTCCCCCCTCCCCTGTGTCTCTTCCCCCAATCTCCCCCTCCCCTGTGTCTCTTCCCCCAATCTCCCCCCTCCCCTGTGTCTCTTCCCCCCTGTGTCTTCTTCAATGTCTCTTTCCCCGTCCCTCCCCTCCCCCGTGTCTCTTCCCCCCCCTCTCCCCTGTGTCTTCCTCTCCCCTCCCCTGTGTCTCTTCCCCCAATCTCCCCCCTCCCCTGTGTCTCTTCCCCCCTGTGTCTACTTCAGTGTCTCTTCCCCCATCCCTCCCCTCCCCCGTGTCTCTTCCCCCATCCCTCCCCTCCCCCATGTCTCTTCCCCCTCTCCCCTGTGTCTTCCTCTCCCCTCCCCTGTGTCTCTTCCCCCAATATCCCCCCTCCTCTGTGTCTCTTGCCCCCTGTGTCTTCTCCAATGTCTCTTCCCCATCACTCCCCTCCCCCGTGTCTCTTCCCCCCTCTCCCATGTGTCTTCCTCTCCCCTCCCCTGTGTCTTCTTCGGCAGCTGTCGCCTCGAGCTGTGAACTGCCTGTTCGCTTGCAGCATCCATACAGAGATGCGCATGCGTGCAACTCTGTACAGACTTTGAAAGTAGTTGTAAGTGTGTACGCCCCCATGGAGCTTTAGACACTTACCAGAATTATTATATATAAATATAAATATATATCCTCGTTGTTTAATCATTTAATTATACATGACTCTCCGTGACCCTGTGGACTACAGCACGATTTAGGCATAGCACAAGATGGATTATGCACAAACAGCACTGTTTCGTGGTGACTGACGCTCATAGGTGTGGTGCCGGTTTTCTGGTTTGTGCGGTAGTTTTTTGTAGAAAGTAGTTCACGCCAACAATCATTAAACTTATGGTGGGCTGAAGAGTGAGAAAAGCCCTCCACCGTACAGAAAATGAATAGTTCATTTGTGATTTTATTTGAACGTTTAAAAAATAAGTAAATAAAACGTAATTCCTGGCTCCGGTAATACAGCGAGCATTTGCTTAAAAGGAGCCAAGTATAAAGTGGTTTAGGATTAAAACAGGGCATTATGGTCTCATTTGCATGTCCCTTCCCAGTGTCTCAGAGTGCAATGCAATGACTGTATTTCTGGGAAACCTGAGCAGGAAATATGTTCATTTACTTAGGAGTGGGCATGAACAAGGACTCGTGGAGAGCCTACATAGAAACAATCACAAAGTCCTTGCAGCTCAGAGCTTCACAAGGCTCCCTGCCCTTTGGCAGAGAAGGAGAAAACAGTCTAACCCTATCTGACTTTAACACTTCTTCTAGTGTAGTCCACTAGATTTTCAGTCCAGTTATAAAGTTCTAAAATATGAATATAACGAGCAAAGCAATATATTATTAAGTTTATTCAAATTAATTTAGCAAAATCAGTGCCATATTCAGAATACAGAACAAATTTATTTAAGCAGAAAGTTGTACCCAAAGAACACATATAATTATAATTATGGAAATATATGAAGGCCTCTGCATTCTGTTTACATTTTCTACGTTGTGTTTCCTGCCAAAAAAACTAATACTAATCTCACCGAATAAATATTAAAATAATCTTTAATACGTTGCCTCGTTTGTTACCATTAACAATTGATGACCACGGGATGCCGTGGGACTGAAATTACAAAAAGCTACGGCTAAATTGTAATAATTGGTTTAGAATTATACAACCATTTATATCAACAGAAATCTGAGTGGTTTGCAAAGTGATTAATTATTTAGTGTATTTCCTGACTCTCGCTAGAGGTTTTTTCTGATATACTCCTCTATAGAGGAAGAAACCGAGCTCTTCTATTTAGGAGTTGAGTTTCATTTATGTTTCATGAAAATATATATATCTTGGTCAAGGAAGCTTTATGAATATGTTCAATTACTGAGGTTATTTGTTTACTACTTTGTCTAGATGTTACGGGATATAAAAGCTGAATTAAGAGGCCATTGTAGTAATTTATTTAAGATATGCAATGTTTAAGAAAAAAAATAGGCAAAGTGTTTGAGAATGCAAAAACAATACAACCACTAATTTGTGCAATTACGCTGCTTTCAGATCAACCATGTTGATTTTTGCTCGCTCTCTAAGACAGGCAGTGACTTACTTCCTGAGACAGACAGTGACTTCCTGAGACAGGCGGTGGCTCTCTTCCTGAGACAGGCCGTGACTTACTTCCTGAGACAGGCCGCCTATCACTTACTAAGATAGGCGGTGACTAACTTTTTGAGACAGACGGTCACTTACTTTCTGAGATAGGCGGTGGCTCACTTCCTGAGACAGGCGGTGGCTCTCTTCCTGAGACAGGCGGTGACTCTCTTCCTGAGACAGGCCGTGGCTTACTTCCTGAGACAAGCTGTGACTTACTTCCTTAAACAGGCCGCCTATCGCTTACTGAGATAGGCGGTGACTAACTTTCTGAGACAGACGGTCACTTACTTCCTGAGACAGGCGGTGGCTCTCTTCCTGAGACAGGCGGTGGCTCTCTTCCTGATACAGCTCGTGACTCTCTTCCTGAGACAGCCCGTGACTCTCTTCCTGATACAGCTCGTGACTCTCTTCCTGAGACAGCCCGTGACTCTCTTCCTGAGACAGCCCGTGACTCTCTTCCTGAGACAGCCCGTGACTCTCTTCCTGAGACAGCCCGTGACTCTCTTCCTGAGACAGCCCGTGACTCTCTTCCTGAGACAGCCCGTGACTCACTTACTGGGATAGGCCGTGACTCTAAATGCAGAGGCAGTTTTTACTTGCATGGTGTGGCAGCTAAAACTTTCAATTCTTTCAGCAGCTGTCTTACTCTTCCAAAGTGTAGTAGACAATGTAGAATTAGCGCCTGCAGCTGCCTATTTACTGCACAGCTTTGGTTGCAAATGTGCCACAGTTTTTAAAAAATGGGACATGTTGCAGCCTAAAGAAGATGGGAAAACCAGCCGTTTACAATTTGTCCCATTCTTTCTATCCTTTCAAAACTGTGGGGTACATTTCGTTACACTCAGTACATAGGCAGCATGGGGTTATTATGTCCCCTGCTCTCCTAGCCCTTTGAAAAGATAGTAGCGCTACAGCCTTAAGATTGTGGAAAATCAGAGATTTTCTCAAAAACATTATTTTATTCTTTAAAATAATAAAATATGTAGTAATAGGAATACATTTACTATCTATGAATTGCACTTTGTTTTATCAAAACAGAATCCATATAGAGATAGGCTTTGAAACCAAATAAGAACTAGTAGGCCCATCTGCTGTGCTCATTCAATTTACCTAAAAGCTCAAGTTTAATTAATCTCAAGAGTATCCATACGCATACTCTGTCAGTCATAGCCTGCAAGATTAAAACCTGACCCTAACATTTAAAGCCCTCAACAACATTGCACCCATGTATAACTCTTCCCTTATCTCAAAATACTCCCCCAACCGTTCACTATGTTCATGACCTTCTTCTTTCCTCCTCTCCGGTCATTTATAGAGCTGCCCCTACTCTGAGGAACTTCTTGCTTTGCTCTGTCAGACCATCTCCTAACTCATCTTTTTAAGGAAGCTCATCACCTTCAGCCTTAGCATGGACACCTTCCATACCCTAAGACATTACTCAGACACACCACCTACAGTGTAACACAGAACCAACTCCACTTACATGAGCCAACTGCATTTATCATTGACAGATGCAAGATGGCACCCTCATGTCTCACACCTCAAACTTACCTTTTAGATTGTAAGCTCTTCAGAGTAGAAACCTCTACTCGGTTGCAACAAATTGTCTGTTGCCCTATTATATTGTATTTGTATTATCCTTAGAATGTATTTTACCTTTGTAATTTGTCTATTGTTCCCATTCATTTTTTGTACTTTTGTAAATAGAGCTATGGAAAATTCTGACACTTTTTAAATGAAGTAATAATAATAATATTAAAGGTATATGCAAGTGAGGTGGGTTATGAATGAATCCTGTAGAATGCATCATAACCCACCTAGCCAAAAATGCATAAAAAAATTTAAACATTTTTTGCAGAATAAAGAAATGTGCTGGAGGTGATGTCGACACCCCCAGCAATGGCACTGCACATATCGGGTACTTCATTAAAAAATGTACCCTACATAAATGCTGCTGATTGGCTAACGAAAATCAAAGTGTCTGAAATCATGTGACTTCCCAGAGTAGAGAAGACTTCAAGTGCTAACTGAGCATGTCTGCACAATCCCCATGCCAAAACGATACAATGTGCTACTTATGCTAATATTCCCTGGGAATTTCAGGGGGTGTCAACATTAAGAGAAAACAGCTTGCAAATGCAAGAAATTCAGCAAACTTCAGGCTAACGGTTTAAATGTCTTCTTTGGAATTTTTTCATGCAAAATTATTTTTCATACACTATAAATTCCTCTATCAGATGCATTAATAACCCACCTCGCTTGCATATACCTTTAAAATAATGTCCTTGATTTGTCTCAACAACCTCTGATGTTATGCTATTCCACCTGTATTTTTACCGCACTTAATGCTAAATAGTATTTTTAGAATGTTACGCTTTATCTTCCACCTTCTGACGTGAAATCATGAATTGCAAAAACACAAAATAGATAATAAATAAAAAAGTACAAAAATAGAAAATATTATGTTTTTTGGTTCTTGTTAGTGGACCTTTAAATGACTTTAGTTTCAGAACATTTAACTGCGTAGTCACACACAAGAAAAAATACAATATTTTTACATCTCATTAAATGGCAATTATAAAGCTGCCCATTTATAATGCCTCATATCCTAGTCCCCAAGCTGGGGCTATTTTTTGTCTATCAATACATCACATTGATTTCCTGTACGACTTTATCTACCTAATACAGAGTAGGATTGAATAGTTATTTGTCTGGTTTCAGCCATCCCTTATCAAATATTTATGATTTACTGATTGCAGTAGAGCCTTCCTGAAAGGTCTCTCTCATATTTATCTTTTCAGTAGCCGTCCGATCAGTGTGACACGGCCGTAATAAATCTAATTCTTCAAAAAATCCATCACCGTTTGGAAAGCAACAGTGTGTAAGTTAATGTTTAGAATGGAGCTGTGATGGAATCAAATTTATGAGTTTCCAGAATTGTCTCTTATGAATTGGAGCAGACACCGGGATTTGGAACAAGGGAACCTCAAGATTAACAATATATAGGGAAAAAAAATTCATAGGAAAAAGGGTTTATTAAGATTATAGGGGCAAAAATAAAAGGTCCATCTTATAGTATGAATTAAAACGTTATGTATTATTAAGGATACTTTGTGTTTTTGTTAATTTTAAATTAGATAATTAATCTAGAACTTGTGGTTAAAGGCAGAAATTACTTTTCAATATCCTCCTACCGGACCTAGTCTCTTATCTTAAGTAATTAGTTACCACTCTTAGGGGACGGGTGATTAGCAAAAAGAGTATGGTTGAATATGTATAATATCTGAAGCTAAGTATATCATTATTCTGATATGCTAAAATGTGTTATCGGAATGTGTACAGTGTCTAGCCAATCAGAATATGTTCAATGTTTTATCCAGCCAATAAGAATATGTACAATGTTTTATCTAGCCAATCAGAATATGTTCAATGTTTTATGTAGCCAATCGGAATATGTACAATGTTTTATCCAGCCAATAAGAATATGTACAATGTTTTATCCAGTCAATCGGAATATGTACAATGTTTTATCCATCCAATCAGAATATATTCAATGTTTTATCTAGCCAATCAAAATATGTTCAGTGTTTTATTGAGCCAATCAGAATATGTTCAATATTTTATATAGCTAATAAGAATATGTTCAATGTCTTGTACAGGCAATCAGAATAAGTGCAATAGTTTGCTCAGCCAATCAGAACATTTACTTTTTTTTCCAACCAATCAGAATATGTTAATTAGCTTATCTTGCTATTCATAATATGTACAATGCTTTCTCCACCAAGCAACTAATCATGATATATACAGTGGTATTAAGTACACTGCTGAAATTGTTGATGCTTTTTTGTGAGAAAGTCTGTACATTAATCATTTTCTTGCTTTTTTGTATGGCTATATTTAAGATTACTTGACTTTAGTTCTTTAATTCATATAAAAAAATCAACAATTGTAATACCCATTTTTTTTATAAATATATAAAATGTGAGATTTCATGGTTAATTGAAATAGAGGGATGGGTTTTGAAGATATGTCTTGTTTTTCCAAACTATTAGTTATAACACAAATCCTGTTATCACAAATAGCCATTTAAAGTGTAACAAGAATTGACATGGTCATGTATCACCCTGATAGCTGCACACCCGCTCAATATAATGAACTTGGGAAGCTTTTCTTAATGAAACGTCTGACGTTTGCTGTCCAGTGTTTGCATTCATCAGCCCACAAAGTGTTCATTACACTACAAAAGACTGCCAATGAGAGTTGTTAAAATAATTTATTAACCAATGCTGTTGGGGACAGAAGGAATGAGGGTCGTCTATATCTGAATTTACACTGGTCCACTTAAACCATTTTGACGGATTTGTCTCCCTTGAACATTGTGATGGCTTCTTTAAATTTAAATTCCATTGCTATGTACTTAAGCATAATTGTGGTTCATCATCTTGTAAAGTTAAATCCTTGATTATAACAACTAAATGCGTAATTTACCTCTAAACTTTAGACAGCAGTATTTATCTTTTTGATCTTATTTCACCCCATCCACATCTTCTTTCACCCCCATCCACATCTTCTTTCACCCCCATCCACATCTTCTTTCACCCCCATCCACATCTTCTTTCACCCCCATCCACATCTTCTTTCACCCCCATCCACATCTTCTTTCACCCCCATCCACATCTTCTTTCCAAGCCAACAGGGGAATTCCTTACAATTTCCAATAGTAGATGTATCACTCAAACCCATGGGCATATATGTGTATTTAATGTTGGTGTATCTGTCAGGCCGGGTTCCCTGGTGGTCCACTGGTTATTATTCGGTACTTTCACTACTGCGAGCTAGGTTTGATTCCAGTCAGGGAACCAAGAGATCACACCACCATGAAACCATGCAGAGTTGGGCCTGGTGAGTACTTAAATTGGAAACTAGGAGCTGTATGCTATGGATCACTGGAAAAGCAACTGGAAACCCAGTATCTCTGCCATAAATACCAAGTGTATCCGCATGGTTTGCTATTGTGCATTAGGTCACGGAGAGTCTGACACGACTGAACAACACAAACACACGCATCTGTCAGGCCAGTGTTTTTCCCCATGCCAGTGTTACATGGAAACATGGATTCCACAACACTATTACTTTAAAAGTGGGAAAAAAAGAGATTTAGTAGCTCAAAGGGAAACGTTGAGGTCTTAAGACCTGTTGTGCGCTCTGGGAGTGGTTTCAGACCCTATGGAGTATTTTTGAGTTGGATTTGGGATGTCTTGTGGGGTTCCATCAATATTTTTGGAAATAAGGTTTCATTGTTAAAGTACCTTAGGAAACACTGTGTTAGGCAATGGTGTTTTGGTGTCCTGTGTTGGTTACATCACTTCCTCAGAGCTGGAACATGACGTTCTGATATCTGTCAGTGGGGAGGAGAGAATAGAAAGAGATTAGGAGACTTTGTTAGATCATTGTAACTGATTGCTATTGGCACCACACCCCATTCCCCCTCATAGGCCCAGAGGCCGGCTTCTTGCATCAGTTGATGTAAGCATTGCTTTTCAGAAATGTAAATGCCCCCTCACACAACTTCCACAAAAGTATCATTGGTGCCTCCGGGGACAAGCAGAACCAGAACAATGTCATTTTTCTAATTTAAACAAAAATTACTTTTTTCCATGCCTAATTCTACTATTATGTTAAAGTTTTCAGACACATACATTTGTTTCATTATACAAATCTTAATTAACAATTTGGCAAAATATAGATTTTTTACATGTAAAATAGGTTACTTCTGTTCTTTTTTTCAAGGCATTATATGTATTTTGATGTTTTATGGTCCTGTGTCAGGGGTTGAAGCAAATAAAACGTGCTCCAATGGTGTTTGTTCCATCGTCCTGCACTAATTCCCCTACTTATTAAATGCTTTTGTGGATTCAAAGAGCCAAAATATAGTAAATTTAACATATATATAGCTAAATAAAACACTGATCTATTATTCCTTGTTATTTTGTATTGCCCCAACTTTGCTCAGAAGTGTGTTATTTCACAAAGTCTGAGATTTCAATTAAATACAAATGCACATAACTTTTAAATACTAAAAATATTATCTTTTTCTCAGTTCTTCAAACCAGAACATTTCCAATATGGGCCTACAATGGGCATTTTATTATCTGTCAAGCACCTTTAAGAATGAGAAACCGCAGCAGAATTATTGTAGGTTTTCTGAGGTTTAAGCTGGAATTTCTGTGCTTGTCATTTGTACCGATTATGACATGACAGCGCTGGAGTCTCCAATGATAACAGCCATCTGACTTGATCTGCGTTCAATGGATTTTCACTAAAATAGAATCATTGCCTTAGTGATGGATAGAAAACGTAAAGCAATACAGCCTGATAAATGTCCCTCTTTCCCCCGGTCCTTCCCTCTCACTGCCCTTGTACGATCTATAAGTCAGTGAAGCTAAACCCTGCAACGTATCACAACTTTACAATGAAAGCCATCAATGGGGTGAAGGGAGAATGGCCTGAGAGAGCAATGGAGACTCAAGGTCAGTCTGCAGACACGGCCTGAGACATAAACTCATATCCTGTGCAGCTAGGATCACCAGAGGGGGTGCAGGCAAATTACGATCATTATCAGAGGCACTTGGTAAGGTACTGTGTGTGTGTTTGTCACAGTTATATATCCTTAAATAAAGATTACATTAGTGTGAGGATACGGTAAAGGGTTACTCCATGCGTGCGTTTTCTTCCCCTCTCACTTGCTTTTCACATTTTCTTATCAAATAAAATAAACATTACAATAAGAAATTACAAAGAACCAAATTTGTTTGTCGTCTGCTCTTTTCTATCCCTCTTGGTCTCTTTCCCTATCTCTCATTCCTTCCTTATCCCGTTTCCCTCTTTTCTCTTTCTTTAATTCTCCTTTCTTCCTATCCTGCTTCTATTATTTTCTCTCTCTCTCTCTTATCTATGTCTCTCTCCTCCCTTCTTTCCCTCCTCCCTCTTCCATCTCCCTCTACCATCCTTATTTCCTCTCCTGCCGCTCCCTCCCCCTTTCCTCTTCCTCTCCCTCTCTCCTGCCTTTCATTTCCCTCTCTCATCCACCATTTCCTTTCCCTCTACCATCTCACCCTTCCTCTCCTGCCTCTCCCACCCCTTTCCTCTCCCTCTGCTATTAGGCCCTTCCTCTCCTGCCTTTCCTCTCCCTCTCTCAGCCCCCATTTCCTTTCCTTTCCATCTACCATTTCACCCTTCCTCTCCCACCACCCTTTTCCTCTCCTTCTCTTATTCCCCCTTTCCTTTACCTCTACCATCCTGCCCTTCTTCTCCTGCCTCTCCCATCCCTCCTTTCCTCTCCCTTTACCTTCCCTCTTTCCTCTCCCTCTACTACCGGCCCTGCCTCTTCCATCCCTCCTTTCTTCTCTATCTACCCCACTTTCCTCTCCCTCTACCATCCTGCCTTTACTCTTCTGCCTCCCTCCCCCTCGTCTCCCTCTTTCCTTTCTGTGACCCTCATTTTTTTACATTAAATAGATATGGTGAAGCTATGCCAAAAGCCAAGCACTGAATATATACTGCTCCGTCTCCATGCCTGCAGTCATTTACAGTAATAATCCCACGTTGGCTTCTCAAGCAATCACTAATCGCATCCTAGGATGCTTCGCAGTAGTAAAGTAATAATCTGAGTGTGTGTGGGGGGGAACCATACTCCATTAATATTTTCAAAAACTATCCATCTATCTATCTGTCTGTCTCTGTCTCTGTCTGTCTGTCTGTCTGTCTGTCTGTCTGTCTGTCTGTCTGTCTGTCTGTCTGTCTGTCTGTCTATCTATCTATCTATCTATCTATCTATCTTGCTATCTATCTGTCTGTCTGTCTGTCTATCTATCTATCTATCTATCTATCCCACTATATCTATCTATCTATCTATCTATCTATCTATCTATCTATTTATAATGTATATATGTATATGATATGTGTAATTTGTTAAGATTGTTTTTGACTTTTATCTGCCTTGTTTAGCGCTACTGAATATGTTATCGTGTTACAAATAAAGGTTAATATATATATATATATATAGTTCACCACAATAATCATTTAATATATGGTGGGCAAAAGAGCGATAGAAGCCTCCACCGTACAGTAATACAGTAAATAAAAAGTACATTTGTGCTCACATTTAAATGTCTAAACAAGTTAAAAAAAATCTGTTTCCATCTCAGAATTCCAACAAAAACAGTTATTACACTGCATTCTGGGAAACTGAGCATGGACTCGCGATGAGCTAGGCATTTCCCAGAATGCAGTGTAATAACTGTTTTTGTTGGAATTCTGAGCTGGAAACAGATTTTTTTTAACTTGTTTTTGACATTCAAATGTGAGCACAGATGTGCTATTTACTCACTGTATATATATATATATATATATATAAGAGAGAGAGATAGCATATGTGATTTTTTTTTTTTACTTTCTGAAATTAAAACATGTCATCATTGCAAATGAACGATGACGCTATAAATATGGCATGTGATAACTAATAATTATAATAGTTTATACCCATCTATATGAAATCAATAGCTGGACCTTATTCTAATATAGATACAGACACCCTGTTAATTGAACCCACAGCGGTGTTGCCTAAAGCTGCGATAACCAGACGGCCAAGAGAATTATTACCACTCCATGCAAATCAGCTGTAACTGTTCTCCACTTCCTTAATTACTCATGTTATTTCAGCAGCGCTCTCTCTTTGATGTCCCTATCCTGTTTTTGAAATAGTGTAAGATATCTATCACATCCTCCCGCAGAGGTTTGCTCCATACAGAAAACATGCCAAAAGCTGCTATTCTAAAGACTATTGGGAAATTTGTAATTGGTTAATCCCATTTAAGTTCTGCAAACGTTTCTTAGCCGGCACTGAGAATCAGAAGCATGTAAAGGACTGGCCGGGAGACGTTTGCTTAAACCTGCAAGGCTTCCACTAGAACGCAGCCCTCCAGACTCTTGTGTTTTTTGGCAGTCCCACTGGAAATGAATTCAAAGGAAATCCCTCCAACGTTAATGAAATCTGCAAAGCGATGAAATATTTGATGTAATATTTTGGATAACAGTCTAAAAGCTAAGTACTGTTTTTGTACGATTACAATCTCTTAATAAACAGCTCCGTGTCTGAGCATTGTGTGGCGCTCAGTAAAGTGCAATAGCCTTGGACTTAAGTGCCAATTAATGTTATGAAGCTTAACGATTGATCCGAGCCGTCATGTCCCATAGACAGTAGCCTTTATCTTTATTGCAGTGCAGTCACTGTAACCTTATAATGTATCCATTCTATAAAACATCACCAGCTTCTTCTATTTTGTCACTTAAAATATATGTATTAATATTTATAGAACAAAAATTGTTGAAAATCATTGACTAATAAATCTGCGACTGGATGAAGTTTCGTCATTTTCCATTGTTAGAGGCTAATTAAAATGATTCTCAGTGTTTTCTTTATTTATTGGAAATGTGAATGCTAAATAAACAGCTTTGATTGTATAATTATCGTGAGAGTTGTGTCACATCGTAATTATTCTATGTTTAATATCTCTTTAAAGTGAATTTTAGCTTTAGGTTGTAAGTTTGCGAGTTTTCAATCTTGTGTTGGTGCTTTGGAAACCAGCTCTTTGATTTTAAGCTCAAAGACAGGGACCTCCATTTGTTTGCAATGGGTTAAAATTAACCCCTGTATAGCGATACTGAAGATGTTGGCGCATTGTACATATAAGATAATAATCACATATATAGTTGTGAGCATGCGCGTTGTTGCTGACACAAATCGAGGGCCGCAGTTGCTGTCAAGGAGCTCCAAAGGCGCTCCTTGCCAGCAACTGCAGACCTCACAAAATTTACGGACTTACGAGAAAGAAATACGAGACGCGGAACTTAGAAAACATCGCAAAAATACGACCTTATTGCCCGAAACCCGAGGCTCGCAATGAGCGCCGAAGCATCTTGGAACACCAACAAAATGTACTCCCCTTACAATCTTATTGCCGTCATTTTTTGATGCGTATCACTGGGTATCACGCCAATAAAAACCGCACAGATCTTCAAGTCAACCGAGGCTTTATAGATTGGATGATATTATACTGAATATGTTTGAAACTATGTAAGTGGGTGGTCCAGAGAGGCCAAGTCGTTACCTACAAAACTTAATTGATCACAATGATTTTGCACAATATATTTACTTGCAGAATCTCAGTCCAGGATGCATCTTAGTGGCTTGAATCTTGTTAGCGCCAGATAGCCATTTTGTCCCAGGTTGTTGCTGGTGATGGTGTTTAGTTAGTCTATATAATAAATGTTGAAATGTTGCTGAAAGCCAATCTGTGATTGGCTAGTAGAGCTAGTAGTGTGGAGGAACTGTATCCATACAGCTATTTCAAAGGTTTCAATAAGATAAACAGAGCTTTTAAGCACTTGTTAATAAAGCAATGTTTAGATATACAAATATTTAGTAGGATGTATTAAAAACCATGGAACTTTCCAAATCCCATTAAAATACAAACTAAGTACCATATTTATACTAATCAGTTTAGGCCTGTACCAAGGAGAACCCCTCTCTTGCTTCTTTTCTAGTTCTTTGTGATGGACGCCCTACAAGTCCCATCTAACATGGGTTATCCACAAATCCACTTATCCAAGCTATTAGTCACCGACAGTGATTGTAAAAACTACCTACGCCCCAAAATCATAACTCTGCCATTTAAAGTATGGATGTTTTATTTTTGGTTTTGGGGTGTCATTGCAGGTGACTAATAGCTTGGATAAGTGGATTTGTGGATAACCCATGTTAGACGGTCTCTTGTAGGGCGTCCATCACAAACACCTAGAAAATAAGCAAGAGAGGGTTTTTTCCCTTGCTAAGCAGTGTGGGAAAACCACCAATAAAAATTATACAAAACACCAATTTGATCATAAGGGAAAACATAACTTTTTACACACTACGGTAATGTGAGAACTTAATATATTAATAAATGTAATATGTAAAAGTGCACAATATTTATAAATGGATATATTTAGTACAATCAGTTATTATTAAAATAAAACAGCAATAACTACAGTTGGACCTTAAGGGCACATGTTTAATAGTAAAAAATCATAGTTAGTGTCTTGACCGCTTTTGGAAACTCTTTACATGTAAATGGTTAGGAATGAAATATATACCGCGAAACACGGGTTGCTCAGACATCAACTCATTGCATTTCCCCCATTACTACAAATAAGCATCGTTCCCATACTGGAGCAATAGGTTAACTTGTTAGGGAGCCTCAGCCAGATGTGAGGATTGCAGAGCTTCATCAACGCAAAACACATTGTTCCAAGTCAGAAATTATACAGTCCAAAATCATCATCATGTATTTTCATCAGGATGAAATATCGGGAGCTGTGCTCAGTGCAAGGTTTTATTAATGATGTGCTGTCAGACGCTGGATGCTCTGCATATTTGCATATTAAACAGCTGAGTGAAGAAACATTCCTTTTATTGCTGCGGGGAATAAATCAGTTTAAAGCAAGTTTTCATCATTTATACTCCTTTCAGCTAAGTCTTCTTTTATTGAAATAAATTGTTGAAGTGCTTTGCTCATTCTTTGAATACTGATGAAATTTACCTTGATAGGGTTTTTTAAGAAAAACATAACCTGTACTAACTATATAAACATATACTATATTCACTCGCATACATATGTGTGTTTTTTTTTCAACCTGATTTTAAGCTTCAATTAAGATCAGAAAAGTGCGGGTTGACCACATCCATCAATAATTATATCATTTAATATTGTCCAATCAAATTGCAGACTGAGTTCTTTGATATTTATGCTATAGGGAGTAGAGGAACCTGCCTGTAGGGGGGCCTCACGCAGCATTTGTCCCAAAATACTCCTAGAATCTTATGCAATATTCATGGTATTCTACTTATAAGGACAAGGGTACTGTGTGGGACACCCTGGCACCTTAATCAGAACAATAAGGGACAGGGTGGAGCAGTGATTTGTTGGGACACTGGAAGTATGTTGGTTTTTGATTAAAGGGCTATGTAAGTGAGCTGGATTATGAATGCATCTTACAAAGTTATTTGCAGAAATGTCAAATCCAACTTTTCACACCCACAGGACGCTTACATAAGCAGGGTACACAGGAAATACAGCAGTGTACCCCCAGGAAATACAGCAAGATACATATTTTGACCTTTCTGGTACAGAGCACAGAAAGTAACTGTTGCAGTTCTTGTACTGAGCACATGCCAGAAGCCACGGAGGTGAAGAATGATACAATGTATTAGCCCGAGTCTGAATTCTAATGTTATGCTAATTTAGGTGGAGTTTTCTGGGGGTGTATACCATCAAATGCCAAAAAACATAGGAAATTTGACTAACTTAAAGGTAAGCTAATTAGTGTTTATTTTGGGATATTTTCATGCAAAAATGTTGTCATACACTACTAATTCTCCCCTATCAGATGCATCCATAATCCAGCTCACACATATCCCTTTGATTGATACATTGGGGAAGCTGGCTCCCCCAGTGCTAGACCTGTTGCACCTGTTCTATCTGTGGAGAGACCAATGGGCCCAAGAGACATTGGATAGGTTTTCCATGGTAGCCCGGGTCCCACAGTCTATGTAGGTGTACTATTTCCCTGTTTTCATATTTTATTGGTTATGGGGATACTTTTCAGAGTTTATTCCTGAATTTGAAATCTCCATAACTCTTTTTTTCAGAGTTGGTCACAGATGGAGAATTCCACAGGCTAAGAACAAATCCACGTGAAGTGCTTGTTCTCCCGTTGATAGGCCTTACATCACTACTACATATGGCAATATACTTATTAACATGAATATAAGGAATTCAAAACCTGTGTATAAATATAAAATATAAAAATCACTTAATTGGATTCATTAACGGTCTACAGATCAGAACTCTCTTACAGAAACATATCTCACAATTGTTCCATTTTGTTTTTTTTCACTGTCCATCTCTTAGCTTTAAATAATGTGTTTGATGTATTGGAACAAAGCCATCGACGTACCTGAAAAAGCGCCTCTTTGTCTGGGTCGTGTCTGATGGTGGCAGCCCGACCAAATACATAAACACAATCCATCACACGCTCACACATTTATACGCTAAACGTCATGATTTAAACAGCAATATTATCATGCGGATCTCCTCTTACTTGTGTATTTGATCTAAAATAATATACCAGTACATTGTACATTTACATCATATATGACGACTGCCCCCATATTTTCCCTGCAATTGTGTAGTACATATCTGCTGCTAATTTTGTGAATATATATTTTCTAAATAATGTTTTTCATTAAAATATTTAGCATATGATTTTAATAGACAAAAATAAAGAACAGGACATTTTTTTCAAGAAACATAAGACTTTGTTATGTTTATTACATTTTAGCTAACTTATTGTAGTGATGTACTGTAACTAACAGTTCACATATGTCATTTGTATTATTGTTTGCATGTTTGTTTATTAGGAAAGAGAACGTTGTCCTATGTTTTGTTCAATACAGGAAGTGGTCCTGGATGACAGTATACCCCCCCAGGTGGACTTCAGCCTGGGCCCTTACTAGATTTCTTCCTACATTCACCTAACTTGATCTGTTTTCTTATCACCTGAGTTTTTCTTTCCTCCTTTACTTCCACTGCCCATCTCTTTGTTTGTCCTGTCTGTCTCTGTTGTCCCCTCTCTCCTGCCTTGTGCTTCTCTCCTCTCTCCCCCTTGCCCTGCTCTCCTTCCTTTCTCTTCCCAATTGTCCTGCTCTCATCTATCCTCCCTTATTCTCATCTCCTCTTTCCTCTCTTGCCTTGATCTTCTCCTTTTCTCCTTTGGTTTCCTCTTCTGTTTCTTTTTTCCCTTCTCTCTTCCCTTTTCTGCTCTTCTGGGCTCTCCTCTCCTTTTTCCTCCATCTGCCATGTTCTACTTTCTCCTCCCTTCTCCCTTTCCCTGATCTACTCTCCTCTCACCTCTCTCTCTTCTCCTCTCTCCTCCCTTTCTTTGCTCTCCTCTATATATCTCCTCCTTTTGTCCTGCTCACCCCTCTCCTTTCTTATCATGTTCCCTTTTTCCTCCCTATCCATACTTTCCACCCTCCTTGTCGCTCTGCTTTCCTTTCCCTTCCTTTATCCTGTCTCTTTCATTCTTCTTTATCCTTTGTTGTCTCTCTCCTCCCTTGCCATTGCTATCTTATTCTTCCTTGCCCTTGGATGTCTCTCTCCTACCTTACTATCCCTGCCTCTTCATAGAGACCCATGCTGGACGAGTTTGACTGAATTGTTACACTCTCACAACCTGACTATTTTTTCTTGTTTCCATGTTGATATTAAATAAGAGAAGTACAAAACCACAACAGAAACTCTCAGTAACACAGCCTATCCATGTCCCTATATAAACAAGCTGTGTATTATTATTATTATTACTATTATTATCATTATCTTTTATTTGTAACGCACCAACATATTCTGCAGCCCCGTACAGGGGATAAGAAAAAGGAAGTATACAATGTTAACAAACTGCAGAAAATGGAGGGCCCTGTTTTGAGTTTGGAATCTTCGTAGAAAGTTTTTTTTATCCAAAGTACCCTACAAGACTAGAAACTCGCTACTTACAATCTAAGGGTGTATACACAAAGGGAAGAGCAAACGCTCAATAAATGCATTAAGCAAAAGGAAATTTGAATAAGATATTTTCATAGATTAAAGGGACACTGTAAAGTATAATAATAATTATAAAAATAAAAGCCAGATCTCCCCCAAAAAAGCTTAAATATGTGTACGCCATTGTTTATTTGTTTGCCTCTAGGGTAGTTGTCTCTGCTTGTTTCCTTCTCTTGTCTCATTATTATTATCGTTTATTTGTAACGCACCAACATATTCCGTAGCGCTATACATGGGTTAAGTTCAAGGTAAAAAACAACATATTATATACAATATTAAGACACAGCAAGGGATGAAGAGCCCTGTGTTTGAGCTTAGAACCAAGTGTCCATAGAGCCTTCCCCAGTGCACCTTGAAAACTTGCAAACTTACAATCTAAAAGGTTTGGATGTTATACAGGAGGGTGATAGAAGCGTTGTCCATGTTAAGGTGGAAGGTGATAGGTTTCTTTAAACAGATGTGTCTTTATTGAAGTTTTCAGGCTGGGGGATAGTCTAGTGGAGCGAGGCAAGGAGTTCCAGAGAATAGGGGCAGCACGAGGAAAGTCCTTAAGGCGGGAGTAACAGAACATAATAAGAGAGGAGGAAAGAAGAAGGTCTTTAGCAGAATGAATAGGGCTGGTGGGGGAGTATTTGGAGATGAGAGCAGAGATATAAGGGGGTGCACCGTTGCTGAGGGCTTTGTAAGTTAGCCTCATAAAAGTGCTTCTATTCGAGTCCCTTTAACGTTTCCCTGGATCCTTTGCGATTAGCTGTATACACAGGGAGGAGTGCAGAGCACTTAGGCCCATCTGAAACCACTCTTCCATATGACCTCTATCACTACACACCATTCCTTTCCTAGGTCCTAGTTGCCTTTTTCATTTTATCTCGTTCTTTCACATTATATTTGGTGGTATCTTGGGATCCTCTTTTTGGCTTCCACACAAAGGTGCCTTTCTGTAAAATGTGAGATTAAATCGGATACCTTGTCTGAACAGAACGGCTTTTGATCTTGAGTTAAACAGCCAGCAACAGCGAGCGATAGCAGTGATTTCCCGTGTACCTTACAACTCATATTTGCTTCTTCCTAAATTGCTTACTTATACTCTGTGATGGCCCCGTCAGTCTCCCATAAATTAATAACACGCGTTTGAACAGAAGGCAGCAGGTTTTAGAAATCCGAGTCTATTCCAATCCACGCTGTGTAAAAGAGGACAGTTACAGTGCGCTTTCTTTATTCTCTTTAAAACCTTCTCCCAATCTGAAGTCAAATGTTATTAATCTCGACTGCCTGCTACTTCCATTTACCTTGGCGCCGCTCGTGGGATTACACGCACAAAGGTTTCATAAATTTCAAATGAAATATGAACATTTGTTGTCAAAACACAGTTACTCTATAAAACCTCTGCTCGATGGATTCCTTTTTATTGTAATGTTTATATCCGCAGACACCTGTGTTTCTTTGGGTAAGAAAGTGAATCTTCTTTTTATTTTTATCTTATCAATTTTCCTCTATTAGATTTTGATCCAGGTGGTAGATAACAAGGCTGCAGACTGTAATATATATCTCATGTTGTCAGGCGTGTGGCACTTGTCTATAATTAGCTGTTGTGATAAGCTTTTCATTATCACAGTGTGTTCTTTTTCTCGCTGTTAGATACAGAGGTCCCCTTTAATCATGTTAAAGGGACTTTTTAAGCAAGTTCTTTTTTTGTTTTATATAAATGTTTTTTGTTCGAGGTAATTGCCATATAAATTACTCACTACCAGAGTAATGCTGCTGTGCACATCATGTTACTGCCTGCTTGCTGGTAGTATGAAGCTCCCCCCAGTGGTTGTAGCCTTAGGTTACACTTATACAAGATGGCACCATGCATAAGAAAGAACAGGAAGAAATGGGGAGGTTCCAGAAATTGATAAACTGTTATTTTGGAGACTTATTAGAATGAAGTGAAATGTACATTTTATATGAAAATTATATTGAGGAAGATGCAGTTAATTAAGTCATCTAATTAAAACATGTATATAATAAATAACTAAATAGTCCTTTTAAGTTCAAAATCAATGGATTAAGGGGGCATTGCAGCCCAATATTTTCTGTTATGCATTTTAAAGAGTTTGTTGCGAGTATTACAAAAGGTTTTGCTTGTTTTATTTCTTGGCATTAAAATGAGTGGACTGTAGTGTAGCAAATGTACCCTTCTGTAGAATGAAAAACATTCTAAAAGCATAATTAGCCACGTCATCAAACTAGTTTTTATTAGAAAGAAATACCAGTTAATGCCTCTTCTGGTATGTAGAAGCAATCCGTAGTACATTAGTGAAGGTTGTACGTGTAAGAGAGGTGTTTACATTTCTGGAGAAGCAGGATTTGAAGTCATTGTTTTAGCTGCATGAATCTGAGCAAGTGTGAGGGGAGGGAGTAGTTTTCAAATTCAGAAAGATCCGATTGTAAAACAAATCCTGTAAGTGTGGCGTTCGGTAGGAAATATACAATATGGCACCATACATAAGAAAGAACAGGAAGAAATGTGGAGGTTTTAGAAAGTGATAAACCATTACTCTTAGTGAAATGTACATTTTATATGATAATCTCATTGAGGACAATGTGATTAATGACGTCATTTAATTAAAACATTTATTTAAAAAATGACTAAAGCATTCCTTACAGCTTTTAATTTTTAACTATTGTTTTAAATGTTGTTTAGTGAGGACATTTTATCTTTGTTTATAACAGGATTAGAAATCTGAGAGTAATGGGAGGGACAGTACACACAGATAAGATCTGTAATTTTTTTACATTTTTTTAACATTTTTATTTTATTTATTACACAGTTTACAAACATTAAAATCCAAATTTCAAAACATCAATAGTTATACACAATTAAACAAACAAGAAAAGAAAAGAGAAAGAAAAAAAAACAAAAAAAAAAAACACGACAATATGGAACCGTAATTAAATTTAAACATTTAACATTTCAGGATATATGATAAGGAAAGGAGTTATTTTTCAGAATATCAGTACATATTGAAATTCAATTCTAGGGAGTAGAGGAGCAAAAGGTTTTCCTTTTCTCATAAATAGCTCACTATGTCTTCCAAAGAGACCATTTTAGGCCATTTTTTTCAAAGGACAATGTGAGTGTGTTGAGTACTCCAATTCTATTTGTTTATTTCTCTCTACAATGGTCACAAGTTCCGTCCATGTCGGTAAGGATCTGTATTGAACTTCTGTTAGTAACACCTGCACCCTATTGCCCCTTGACAGTGGTTTTCAGTGACTGAGTAAGGCATGATAGGTTAACCTGCCCCTCAAGCAATAGACTAGTAGTCTAAGAAGGGCTACCCATGACACAATCAGTGTCTTCTAAACATGATTTTCCCTGATATGCTCTTATGTCCCTGTCTTGCATACCTTTTAATGTTATTTCTCATACTTAACAAACATGTGACATGTTTACCAACCTATAGTGATCCTTTAAGTTAGTAGTTTACACATTTCTGAAATACTGGTGATTGCTTAGCAGGAGGAAGACCCACCAGATAGATAGATAGATACAAATATCCATCACACAGTGGTGCAGTTCATGTTTGCTTGAGAGTTGTCAATGTCCAATCTCTGGTCAAGGGCTGAGATTAGATATAAAGGTCAAAATTGTGGGGAGAAGGTCAAGTCAGGTGGCAGATGTGCGAAATGGTAAGACGAGCAGAGGGTCGGGTCAGGAACACAACACATAAGGTTTTAGGAGCTGTGTATTGAAGTTGAATTCCATTTTTAAAATTGTTTTTACTAATAGTTTGGGATTTCGGTTTCCATTTAATTCCAGTTTACATTATGTATTATATGCAGTGACATTCCCGGCTGTAAGTGTACCTGACACTCTCTAGTATACTGTAAAGTATCAAGGCTGTCTGGGTGAAACCCTTCAGGGGTAAAGTACCAAAGGATGGCAAGTCCGAAGTAACAAGTCCAAGAGCACAGGCAAAGAACAGGACCAGCAGAAATCCAGTGAGGTCAGTAACAGTCCGGGTCCGCAGCAAAAGATCAGTCCAATAGGGAGCAGGACAAGAAGACACAAGAACCTACAAATACACTGAGAGGAGGTTGGAGCAGCAATAAATAGTCCCTGATGAGGCGTGTTTGGCTGCTAAAAAAGACCAGGACTTAACAATAGCCAATCACCAGACAATGCATCTAAAGCTAGGAGAGGTACTTCTGACTGACCTGTCTCTAAAACACATAGCTATAGCAGCTGTGGCACGAGACTGTAGTACATGTCATCCTCATGCTAAGCCATGTGATCAAACCTGGGAGTGGTCCCTTTCATAAATCTACATGAACACACATATGTTTTTCATTTGGGATATAGGATGGGAAAAGGTGGCGTAAGTAATAGGCACGTGGCAGGTGCACAAGTGTGGATGGGTCTAGGGCACCATTTAAATACGCCCTTGGTGTTAGACATAGATGCTGAATCTTTGCATAAGCATCATCACAGTATCTTGGCCAACCGAAAGCCCAACCTTTGAGTTGGCCAAGAGACTGTTGTAGAAACAGAGCTTGTGAGAGCGGGGAGTAATCTACCTGTTGGCAGATTATTTCCAGACCAGAAATACAAGTCAATTATTCCCTGAACAGAAAACAAACCTCTTACTTCACAGAGATTTCGATTTCATGTAAGTTATTTGTAGGTCTTTATTGCTCTAGTAAGGTCGTTTTAGGTTGGACCCCAAAATATAGTGAGCTGATTCTTTTATAACATATTCCTACTTCAAATGTATTATTTTAAATCTTCTTTATGTCCCATGTACAAGTGGTTGAAATCAGTCACGCATTCCTGAACTGAGCAGAGAAAAGAGCATTTTGTACTCACAGTAATATGATCAAAAGACATAAACCAGTTTAATAGTAAGCAGATACATTTTCTGTCCGCACTGTGGAATACGCTATTTTTATGAAGTTGTTGCATTCAGCTGTTGGATGGAAACCATCATACCATACACCCCATGATCCCGAATTTGGGATAATCGGTACTTCTGCATAACTTGAAATAACATGTATAAAACTCCCAAGAAAGACACGTTTTCTTTTTGATGCCTCTTCATGACCCTGGAGGAATCTATAAAACATTAGTGGAAGTTGTGTGTGAGAGGGTTGCATCATTTGATACAACTTTCTGCTACACATACACACATACACATTGTGATAGAGTTAGAGGTTCATGTGAGCCACATATTCTGCAAAGCTCTCTTCCCCCTGCGCAGTTAATCAGCTGCGCCTGGGCAGACCTAATTTAAGACAGCTCCTGGAGTATGAGAGGAGCTGCGTATAGACTGATTGTTTGCAGTTTGTCTGAGCTGGAGAAAGACACACACAGTGAGATAGCAGCCTGGAGATTGTACTTGGAGAGGAGTGTAGACCTGGAAATCTGAAGAAATAACAGGCCAATGATTTTACATACCTTTGGACTGTTTATTTTGCCCAACCCAGGTTTAGATGGATGAGAGCTTGTTAGTGAGGAAACTGTATATTAGTTAAGGTAGTGCACAAATAAATGTGAAGCTAGGCCTATTATATTTTTTGATTTGTTTGGTTTATCATTTTTATATCACTTGCAAAATACTGGTAAAACTTGGAAAAGTATATACAGCCTTTTATATTATGTTTCTCCATCAAAGTGCCTGAAATGGACACAAGCCAGGTTTATATATAAACTTGGGTGGGGCAAAACAAACAGTCCTAAGGTTTATAAAATCATCGGTCTGTTATTTCCTTTAAGGGAGACCTCATCCAAACATCTCCAGCTTTTCTGATACAGCAACAACTTTCCTTTAAGAGAACTGAGACCCTGCCATAACAACCTTCATCCTGAATCAAGATACCACTTCCCATCCACCTCCAATCGTTGCAGGTATATAGCATTCAAATTACTTTGGAAAAAACACTTTCTACAAAGATTTTAAGCTCAAAACAGGGCCCTTCATTTTCTGCAGTTGTTAATATTGTATTCTTCCTTGTTCTTATCTTCTGTACAGCGCTATGGAATATGAAGTCACGCTACAAATAAAAGTGATATATATATATATATATATATATATATATATATATATATATATATAATTTATTTGTGTATTTGGCTGCTTAAGGAGGATGTCCCTTTAAGGAGATTTCTGGACTTTCTCTTAATATGCCATTTTAGAGTGAGATATCGTGGTGGGACATGCAGCCCCTGTACACACGCCTGTCACATCTCGGTTATTTGGAGTGAGTCTCTCCCAGCGCCTGACAGTATCACTCATTCCCTGGATGACTGAGCTCATAAACTTCAACACTTCCAGTAAAAGCATTTCTCTCATTCCCTAAAACTGACCATGTGTCCTCTGACAGCTATATGTAAGGAGCTTTCCATCACAGTTTATTGTCATATCCTCTGATGTCCCCCTCCTCCTGCTCTGTCTGACCTCGCTTTACCTCCCTCCTTTTTGTTTTTTTATCTGTTCTTGGAACTTAATTGTTGCACCCTCCAGATCCAGCTATTCAAATACCAGCAGCTGCTCTTGGCAAATAAAAAATCCCTGTTATAGAAGAAATGAAAAGTGCAACTTTATATAATTAAAAATGCAATTTAATTAATGTTCTTGTTTGTTACATCACTTCTTGAGTCCTGGATCTTATAGGTGTTTTTCTGTACCAGTAGAGGGAGGAGGGAAACATTGTTAAATAGATAAGATTGGTTTTGATACCACACTTCTTCCCCAGCAAGTTAATTAAATCAATAGATGTATGGATTCATGCAGGGTGCAGCAGAGGTATCAAATCTTTTTTCTCATTAAAAACTAGCTTTATGACCATTTTCTTGCTTAATTATGTTCTTAGATAAAAAAAATCATATATATATATATATATATATATATTTATTTATTTATTTATATTGTAGACTTGTCATTTGAATACCCAACTTTCATGATTAATTATTTAACATTTCCACAAAAAAAATATTAATATGTAAAGTTTTAATATCTGCATTAAAGGGCCAGCTCTGTGTAGTGAGCAAAAGAATAAGAAGAGTTAATAATTACTTAGAACATCTGTGTAAAGCTTGGAATGCTGGAATCACCTAAACAGGTCAGATTTGGGTTAAATGCTTTGTGTATTCCTGAGTTCAGGGTAAACTGCTATCAATCATTGTCTTCACTGTGAATGTGCTGTCTTATTAATCATGCTACAGCTAGTAAGCAGAATACACTGTTTGTAAACAGAATTACAACTAGATTTTTTAGCTGTTATTAGTTTAATTAGAAAAAATATATAATTCTAACATATAATCTTGTGCTCTTTCACACCACGAAGAGCACCTTCAGTGAGGCAAATAGCCCTTTAAGAAGGAGCTTTGCTGTGTCACATTACAATTCCCATCACTTGTAGTTTGAGGACTGTTAGAATAACTTTATTGGATGAAACTGGATAAAACTACTGTCATTTAAAATATAATTCCTGAGATAAATCTAATTTGTTTTATTATTTTTGTACTGGTTATTTTTGTTGAACAATTTGAAAATAAACACATGGTTTCTAAGGCTCACACTGTGAAACATGTAAAATGTATTCTAAAATTGAAATAAAACAATAAATGGATAATGCAAATGTTGATATTTTTTATTAAACAATATCAAGGAGTTATTCTCAAAGATGGTGCAACTCTCAGTAATATCAGTTACTGATTATTATTATTATAAGGTGCAGAAATCACATATATTTAAGGGGAAAGGATCAAGACTGCATTCCTAGTTAATCACACTATAAACATATCTACCACAGATCATAACCGATTAGATATCATCCACCCTCTCCCTGCACCTCCTCAATGATCATCACCCCTAACAGATCATACATCCACCCTCTCCCTGCACCTCCTCATTATCATCACCCCTAACAGATCATCCACCCTCTCCCTGCACCTCCTCATTATCATCAACCCTAACAGATCATCCACCCTCTTCCTGCACCTTCTCATTATCATCACCCCTAACAGATCATCCACCCTCTCCCTGCACCTCCTCATTATCATCAACCCTAACAGATCATCCACCCTCTCCCTGCACCTTCTCATTATCATCAACCCTAACAGATCATCCACCCTCTCCCTGCACCTTCTCATTATCATCACCCCTAACAGATCATCCACCCTCTCCCTGCACCTCCTCATTATCATCAACCCTAACAGATCATCCACCCTCTCCCTGCACCTTCTCATTATCATCAACCCTAACAGATCATCCACCCTCTCCCTGCACCTTCTCATTATCATCAACCCTAACAGATCATCCACCCTCTCCCTGCACCTTCTCATTATCATCAACCCTAACAGATCATCCACCCTCTCCCTGCACCTCCTCATTATCATCACCCCTAACAGATCATCCACCCTCTCCCTGCACCTCCTCATAGATCATCACCCCTAACAGATCATCCACCCTCTCCCTGCACCTCCTCATTATCATCGCCCCTAACAGATCATCCACCCTCTCCCTGCACCTTCTCATTATCATCAACCATAACAGATCATCCACCCTCTCCCTGCACCTCCTCATTATCATCAACCCTAACAGATCATCCACCCTCTCCCTGCACCTCCTCATTATCATCAACCCTAACAGATTGCCTACCCCCTCCCTGCACCTCCTCAATGATCATCACCCCTAACAGATCATCCATCGACCCTCTTCCTGCATCTTCTCATTATCATCAACCCCTAACAGATCATCCACCCTCTCCCTGCACCTCCTCATTATCATCAACCCTAACAGATCACCCACCCTCTCCCTGCACCTCTTCAATGATCATCACCCCTAACAGATCATCCACCCTCTCCCTGCACCTCCTCAATGATCATCACCCCTAACAGATCATCCACCCTCTCCCTACACCTCCTCATTATCATCAACCCTAACAGATCATCCACCCTCTCCCTGCACCTTCTCATTATCATCACCCCTAACAGATCATCCACCCTCTCCCTGCACCTCCTCATTATCATCAACCCTAACAGATCATCCACCCTCTCCCTGCACCTTCTCATTATCATCAACCCTAACAGATCATCCACCCTCTCCCTGCACCTTCTCATTATCATCAACCCTAACAGATCATCCACCCTCTCCCTGCACCTTCTCATTATCATCACCCCTAACAGATCATCCACCCTCTCCCTGCACCTCCTCATTATCGTCAACCCTAACAGATCATCCACCCTCTCCCTGCACCTTCTCATTATCATCAACCCTAACAGATCATCCACCCTCTCCCTGCACCTTCTCATTATCATCAACCCTAACAGATCATCCACCCTCTCCCTGCACCTTCTCATTATCATCAACCCTAACAGATCATCCACCCTCTCCCTGCACCTCCTCATTATCATCAGCCCTAACAGATCATCCACCCTCTCCCTGCACCTCCTCATAGATCATCACCCCTAACAGATCATCCACCCTCTCCCTGCACCTCCTCATTATCATCGCCCCTAACAGATCATCCACCCTCTCCCTGCACCTTCTCATTATCATCAACCATAACAGATCATCCACCCTCTCCCTGCACCTCCTCATTATCATCAACCCTAACAGATCATCCACCCTCTCCCTGCACCTCCTCATTATCATCAACCCTAACAGATCATCCATCCACCCTCTCCCTGCACCTCCTCATTATCATCAACCCTAACAGATCATTCCACCCTCTTCCTGCATCTTCTCATTATCATCAACCCCTAACAGATCATCCACCCTCTCCCTGCACCTCCTCATTATCATCAACCCTAACAGATCACCCACCCTCTCCCTGCACCTTCTCATTACCATCAACCTTAACAGATCATCCACCCTCTCCATACACCTCCTCAGTGATCATCACCCTTTACTCATCATCCACCCTCTCCCTGCACCTCCTCCCTCATTTGCATCAACCCTAAAAGATCGTCCACCCTCTCCTTGCACCTCCTCAATGATCATCAACCCTAACCGATCATCCACCCTCTCCATACACCTCCTCAATGATCATCAACCCTAACATATCATCCACCCTCTCCCTGCCCCTCCTGCCTCATTAGCATCATCCCTAACAGATCATCCACCCTCTCCCTGTACCTCCTCATTGATCATCACCCTTTACAGATCATCTACCCTTTCCATGCGCCCCCTCGTAGATCATCACCCCGTACAAATCATCCTCCATCTCCCTGCACATCCTAGACCATCCTTACAACATTTCTTTCCTTTCAGCCATTAGCTGTTGGGTGCAAAAATAATTAAAGGCATATCTAAGTTTCATAGGTTAATACAAGTCTGCAGTCCTTCCAGTAAACCCATCAGTTGTATATGCAGCACATTTTATAAAACATTTTATTTTTTATTAATATCTAAAAATCACCCCAATGATTATGTTGACACCCACATGGGATGTCTACACAAGCCCCTGCCCCCATCCTAATCGGAATGCAGCAATAGGGGAGCAACTTTCAACTCATTATATACCTTCTCAGCCAATAGGAGAGCACTGATGTCTCTGCCTTCATCAGCCAATAGGAGAGCACTGATGTCAGCCCTGAAGCCTCTGCTGGCATGTGCTTCCAGATTCAGTGTCTGCTGTCAGTCTATGCTGCCCAGCCCTTCACCACAGGTCAGCACAGTCACACTACATACCCCAGGCTGCTTTGTGGCACAAACCGGAACCCCAGAGAAAATTTAAATGTATCAGCTGCCTGAGCCTCCTCCTAATTGGCCAAAACAAATTATGCATTTAAAGCTAATTTAGCCTGGGTTTCAATGAGCTGTTTGCACTAACTTTTAAACTCAGAAATAAGAAGAAATTTTGCAAATTTCAAGGTACGTTTTTAAGTGTTTATGTTGGTATTTTTCGTGCAAAAAATGTTTGCATACACTACTAATTTTCCAGATACACTCGTAATCCAGGAAACTTTAATAGAAACATGCAGTTTTATTTTTATATTATTTATTTACAGGTACATAACAAGAATTACAGTTTTTTTTTTTTTTACATCAGAAAGAGCGTATTTGATAATGTGATCTTTTTCAAATGAAAATCCAAACTAATTTGAACTGCCCTCTGTCAGCTAATGAGATGTGCAGACTAAAGTTTGCTGACTTAATATTTTTCAAGCAAAAAACTACTTTTGGAAGGTTTAAAATGTGCTCTTTTAAATAAATGAAAAATAGTTGTGTTCCATGTCCCTTTCAACATGTGCATATCATATTTAAACACTAAGGGCCTCATTCTATTAACGGCCGTAGGAGATGCGTGGCAGCAAGGACCGGCCACAGGCTATTTTCCTATTCTATTCCCTTGCGGCCGGCGCCCTGTTGTCCCTTGCAGCCACACGCGCAGCAGGAAAGCCTTTGATCTTACACGGCCGCAAGAGTTTCGGCCGCAAGAAAGCCACGGTTGCTATTCAATTGCTATGTAAACCCTCTCGTCATGGCGGTAATTATCTAAAACCGAGCCGCAGCTTACTTGCACCAAAAAGGTCCCGCTAGCACCCAATTAAGCACATAATAAAGCCATCCTGCACTTTGATGAGACGATAAAGTAATTGGAGGTGTTAGAATTCATAGCACAACATTCCCCTACACTCAAATCTGAAAATCATTTTTAGTTAAATTCATGTCAAATGTCCGTGGACAAAGTTCCGAGGGTTTGGAGCACCTCAGACCCGCAAAGGCTGCGGGATTAGCCTCCGTCAAGTCAGTAAATGGGTAAAATAGACCTACGGGTCGTAAAGGGCTTACTTACAAGTCGTAGCATAGAAAAGCCATCTTGTACTTTTATTAAAAGTGAAAATGATGTTTGGTTTTAGAATTAATAGCTCAACATTCCCCTACTCTCAAATCCGCAAATAAAGATGTTTAACTTCATGTTCAATCTTCGTGTTTTATCTATCCTGCAAGCCTGCACAGGCTTGAATAAGGAGCTACGGGCTTGATCATTGAAGTCCGTGGGACTTGGACAGATTTTAAAATCAAAGTACAATTTGGCGATGTGCAAGCTTGAGAATGTTTTGCTATTAATCCTCATGCCCCGCCATTATGTTCCCCATTATTTACAGTGCTTTGCAGTGCTGGATTGAATATATATTGGCTTCTACAATTCTTTGTTTGCGGCCATCAACCTCCGAACCCGTACGGGTTTTAACAAGGACGAGCCCGCAGGACTACGGGATGGAAAGTAAACCGTAAATGATATATCGGATTTGGGCGATGTGCAAGCTTGAGAGTGTGTTGCTAATAATCCTCATGTCCCCCATTATGATGCCTAGCATTTACGGAGCTTTACAGTGCCATCTTGAATTTATATTTGCATTTACAGTTTTCTGACTTTGCGGCCGGAAAACAAGATTTACGGGCGCAGGAAAACGCGTGCAGCAGTTTGCATGATGTGCGGCCGGCCGTAAGGGGTATATCTTTGCGCCGCCGTCCATTTGAATAGCAAGGTAGCAGAGCTCTACACGGTTCCGGAAGATGGCCGCAAGGAATCGCAGCTTTGCGGCCATTTTACGGCTGTTAATAGAATGAGGCCCTAAGAAAATAAGTATCCTTCCAAATTGTCAGATATACTTATAAGCTTAGAAAGGAGGATGCTAGAGAGATATCAACTACAGGTTTTTCCTTATGGTGGAATCAGACCAGTGGCTTCACAATGAATATGAGCTTTTACACAAATATAATTATTACTAGCGACTTGCCCGTCAAAAATGACGGCAATAAATTGAAGCCTGGCAATGGTGTTTGTCACACACTGCGAGCCTCTCCCCCCCCCCCCCCCCCTTTACTTTATTGGCCTCGCGATGAGCGCCTTTGGCGCTAATCACGGGCCTCGCAATGAGCGCCTTCGGCGCTCATTGCGAGCCTCTCTACCCCTCTACTTGACGGGAGGGGCTCATTGCGAACCTCTCCCCCCTCTACTTTACTGGCCTTGCGATAAGCTCCTTCAGCGCTCATCTCGGGCCTTGCAATGAGTGGCTTTGGAACTCATTGTGAGCCTCTCCCGCCCTCTACTTCCTCTCCCTTCCCTCTGTCTCTTCCCCCCTCTCCCTCCCCTGTATCTCTTCCCCCTCTCCCTCCCCTGTGTCTCTTTCCCCCCTCTCCCTCCCCTGTGTCTCTTTCCCCCCTCTCCCTTCCTTGTTTCTCCTTCCCCCTCTCCCTCCCCTGTGTCTCTTTCCCCCCTCTCCCTTCCTTGTTTCTCCATCCCCCTCTCCCTCCCCTGTGTCTCTTCACCCCGTCTCCCTCCCCTGTGTCTCTCTTCCCCCTCCTCTCCCTCCCCTGTGTTTCTCTTCCCCCTCCTCTTCTCGCTCCCCTGTGCCTCTCTTCCCCCTTCCCTGTGTCTCTTCCCCCTCCTCTCCCTCCCCTGTGTCTCTCTTTCCCTCCCCTGTATCTCACTTCCCCTGTCCCCTGTTTCTCTCTTTCCCTCCCCTGTATCTCACTTCCCCTGTCCCCTGTTTCTCTCTTCCCCTCCCCTGTATCTCACTTCCCCTGTCCCCTGTTTCTCTCTTTCCCTCCCCTGTATCTCACTTCCCCTGTCCCCTGTTTCTCTCTTCCCCTCCCCTGTATCTCACTTCCCCTGTCCCCTGTTTCTCTCTTCCCCTCCCCTGTATCTCACTTCCCCTGTCCCGTGTCTCTCTTCCCCTCCCCTGTATCTCACTTCCCCTGTCCCGTGTCTCTCTTCCCCTCCCTGTATCTCACTTCCCCTGTGTCTCTCTTCCCCTCCCCTGTATCTCACTTCCCCTGTGTCTCTCTTCCCCTCCCCTGTATCTCACTTCCCCTGTGTCTCTCTTCCCCTCCCCTGTATCTCACTTCCCCTGTGTCTCTCTTCCCCCCTCCTCTCGTGTCTCTCTTCCCCCCTCCTCTCGTGTCTCTATTCCCCTCCTCCTCTCCCTCCCTCATGTATCTCTTCCCCTGCTTCTCCCCTCCTTGTCACTCTTCCCCCGCTTCTCCCCTCCTTGTCACTCTTCCCCCGTGTCTCTCTCCCTCGCCTCATTGCTGTAGATGCGCGCGCGCGCACGCTTATGGGACGTCTTCGCGTGAGCGCGCACGCTTGTCTGCCCGGCTACCCGCGCACCCGACGTCTTCGCGCGTGCGCGCGCCCGACTACACGCGACGTCTTTGAGTGTGCGCGCGCGCGCGCACGCTTGCCGGCTACCCGTGCACGCCTGCAGTAGGGCTGATGGGAGCCATGGTGAAACTGCGAGTTGTCGTCAGTTGCGGCCCTTCCTTTGCGAGGGCCGCAAAGCGTGACGACAACTCGCAGTTAGACAATTATAATATGTGATCATATATAAGTACAGAGTTGGATTTCTCATTATTGCACCGTCTTCAAAACTATAAAAAGATCTACTTTTACTACTACATGCAAACCCAATGTGTTCAGGAAGCCGGAGATCCTTGGAGTCGTCTTATCAGAAGTTCCTCATTGCTTTAATTCTGCTACCCATCTAGACATTCCCTCCATACATGAGATTCTGGTAATTACTTGGAATTCTGGGAGTCACAGAAATATTTAAGTCAGTAAGAAGTAATTTACAAAAAAAAAAAGAAAAAAGAACTCCCAGAATGCAAGTGGAAATTAAGGTATGGAACTCAAGTCAGTTATTCAGTTCTCTTCTGTAGACGGTTTCATGTCTAGTGGCATTTACAATTAATTTTCCATGAGGGTTTTATGAACTAATTAATAATGCAAAATATAATCGGGTTGATAAGGTGGTTTTATGGAATTTTTGCTAAGAAGGACCACTGATGTAAATCTGGGCCTTCATAAGCATGCAACATTTGGGTATCTACAGCCTTATTAAATTACGATTTAGCAAATTGAATAGGGCTCTATATAAGCACACAGCATATTTTTTTAACAGAGGTTTTCAATTGGCCGAATCGCAATTTAATAAGGCTGTAAGTGTTCTCCTTGGATTTTCTTAAGATTCATTTTGAAATGTACTTACATATTAAGGTGTTACAAAGATTGGGAAATACAACCAAACCTTTATTAAATTCTAGTTTAAAACATATTCAACATTATATTAAGTCAAAATTCTGGACGATTCTAATGTGATTTAACAGAAACGACAATTGGAGATGCCATAAATGCCAATCACATAAATAATTAAGTTGAAAACCCTAATTATAGGCTGACTAGGTCCTCAATGGGTGCCTCCTTTATTATCATTTGCATTTATGGCTTACAATATGTCCACTAGACTAACTTGTTAACTAATAATATTTGCTGAATTCACATATTTGGGCAATTTGTACATTAAGCGTATGTTGGGTCTACTGGACAAATCTGTCAACTAATTATATGTGTCAAGCTAATAAATATTTAATCAATTCTTATCCAATGGTAATACATATATTTTTTGTACTCCTCATTTTGCTGTATATGTACATTAGCAATTTGTTTGTAATAACTACCTATTATATTTTTAAAAATAGTCAGTCACTATTTTGAGTATATTAGTCTATGTTGAGTATATTAGTTTAGTTGTTATCCATAGTTAGTATTGGGATAAGCCAGAAGTGCAGCCTTCCAGGTAGGAGGCACCCATTGAGGTCCTAGCTAGCTTATAATTTAGGGTTTTCGACTTAATAATGTTATCTCCAATTGTCTTTTCTTTTAAATCACATTAGAATTGTCCAGAATTCTTGCTTAATATAGCGTTGAATACGTTTTAAACTAGAATTTAATAAAGGTTTGCTTTTAATTTCCTATTACCCAATCTTTGTAATATAATACAGGTGGTAACAAAAAACCTCCTCCTTTCCCAATATTAAGGTGTTAATGCTAATTATTTAATAAGTATTTATAAATTAAACAGCGCCATGTAAATTCAAACTGTATTTGCATAATTGATACCAAGGTTTGTATGCATACGGCAAATATTTCATGAGACTTGTTGGTGCATTTCTGTCTTTCGAAAAACCACTCCCAAACATTCCAGTTGCTTTCATGGTCAACTTGATCATAATCTGCCCGGATAATCTATCAAAAGGAAACTTACATTCCTCAAATTCATGTAGGGGGCCACATAAAACTGGCCCAATTATTTCTTAATGAGTGGAGGTCATTCCGATAGAGTGTTTTCTGAAAAGGTTTAAGGAAGCACAAATCCTTAACTGTATGCATTGTGTGTGTTCCTAAGAACCTCTATTTATTGGAGAAAAACTAATTGGTGACTTTAAAAAAAGATGAAGCCAAACAGACTCTTGACTATATAAGTTTGTGACTGTTTTTTTTCCCCATTTATAGTCGGTTTCCTCGTGATTCCATTCTTTTTAGTTCATTAGGAGAAAAAAAAAGACGTTGCAGTGAATGTTGAATTGGTTTGCTGAAAAGAGCCAGGCCTCCTGTTAACACAATACTTTTATCTAGTAATCACAGCCTGCGGGAGACAAAATAACAATTCATCTGGAAAACGAGATTAACTCATTTAAGGTAGGCAGTGATCAGAGAGAAACACGGAGCTGTTATCTGTCTGAGCGAGAGCGTACAGATTTGAGGGCCATTCCGGTTCAGAGGCCCCATGTTGTAAGCCAGGCTTGTTGAAAGTAATTGGGCCCTGTCAGGGTAGGCTTTTGTGAGATATGGATATTAGAATGGGATCCTATTAATCTCTGCCAAATCCCTTCTCATCTGATAAAGACTGTATACCGCTTTACTTCATTAGAACACCTTGCTATCCACTTGCAAGTCTCTGATGCTTTGCCCTTCACTTCTGTAACACACTACTGCCGAAAACAGGATCAGCATGATAATTAATAGAGTCTAATGTTGTAATCTGTTGTGTGGTACTCTCTGTGCAGTGCTGCTCTTAAAGTGACATGGCAGTACCCTTATTTATGCTATGCGTATCCAAATTTAACAGCTAGATGTGATAAAAATGTCTTGCATAAAATAATATTTATTAAAAAAACAGATTAAACTTCAAGTTTGCAGAAAATGCTTCTTAGACAATGAAGAATTTGTACTGCTGTTTTAGTGCATACTGTTTGACAAGCACACCTCATACAACTTTATTAGTGCTCACTGGCCAACGGACCCAACTCATACAGCTGTATTAGTGCTCGATTGTCTATAGACCCAACTCATACACCTGTATTAGGGCTCAAAGGCCAACAGAGCCAACTCGCTACAGCTGTATTAGTGCTCTTGGGCCAATAGACCCAACTCATACAGCTGTATTCGTGTTTACTAGCCAACAGACCCAACTACTATACCTGCATTAGTGCTCATTGGCCAACAGGCACAACTCATAGAGCTGTCATACCGCTCACTGGCAAGCAGACACATATCAGAGAGCTGTATTCATGCTCACTGGTCAACAAACTAAACTCATACAGCTGTATTAGGGCTTACTGGCTAACAGACCCCACTCATACAACTGTATTAGGGCCAATAGATCCAGCTCATACAGCTGTATTAGTGCTCACTGGCCAACACAACTCATACAGCTAAATAGGGCTCACTGGCCAACAGACCCAACTCATATACCTGTATTAGTGCTCATTGGCCAATAGACCCAACTCATATAGCTGTATTAGTGCTCACTAGCCAACAGACCCAGCTAATATACCTGCATTAGTGCTCATTGGCCAACAGGCACAACTCATAGAGCTGTCATACCGCTCACTGGCAAGCAGACACATATCAGAGAGCTGTATTCATGCTCACTGGTCAACAAACTAAACTCATACAGCTGTATTAGGGCTTACTGGCTAACAGACCCCACTCATACAACTGTATTAGGGCCAATAGATCCAGCTCATACAGCTGTATTAGTGCTCACTGGCCAACACAACTCATACAGCTAAATAGGGCTCACTGGCCAACAGACCCAACTCATATACCTGTATTAGTGCTCATTGGCCAATAGACCCAACTCATATAGCTGTATTAGTGCTCACTAGCCAACAGACCCAGCTAATATACCTGCATTAGTGCTCACTGGCCAACAGGCACAACTTATAGAGCTGTTATAGCGCTCACTGGCAAGCAGACACATATCAGAGAGCTGTATTCATGCTCACTGGCCAACAAACTAAACTCATACAGCTGTATTAGGGCTTACTGGCTAACATACCCCACTCATACAACTGTATTAGGGCTCAATGGCCAACAGACCCAACTCAGACAGCTGTATTAGTGCTCATGTAGAGCGAGAAAGTGTGTGATTGTATCACTTGTGCAGTGTGTGTGTCACTTGTGTAGGGTTTGTGTATAGAGAGAAGCCCAGGAGTGTGTGTGTTATCCTGTGTATGTATAGAGTAACTAGGATTATGTGTGTTCTGTAGTATATAAGTGCATAGAGACAGATCAGGAATTTGTTTAAAGAGGCCAGCGATAAATATGTTGTTCAGAACCTCTATTTACTGAAGAAAAAACGAATGTTGAAGCCCAACTGACTCTGTTGAATTCATACGTTAGTGACTGCCTTTTTCCTCATTATGTAGTGCATAGAGATAGATTAGAGATAGTGTATGAGTGAATAGAGATAGGTTAGGAGTTTGTGCACTGTACATAGGCCAGAAATATATGTCTAGAAAAAATACCAGAGATCAGTCTGTTGTGCAGTATATGTGTTTATAGATATAGGCCAGTAGTATCTATATTGTTATATAGGTGTTTCTATAGATTAGTCTACCTCTAACACTAAATATTATGGTGTTTGTCAACACTGTGTGTCCTCCTTTGACAACTGGAAAAGTCAGAAGGTCTGCCATACCTTGTATGCCAGGTGGTAAAGTATCTATGGAGCTACCTGCCTGCCTAGCACCATCCAGAGCTACCTGTCTGCCTGGCACCAATCATAGCGACCAATTGGTCTGGCACCATTCAGAGCTACCTGTCTGCCTGGCACCAATCATAGCGACCAATTGGTCTGGCACCATTCAGAGCTACCTGTCTGCCTGGCACCAATCAAAGCGACCAATCGGTCTGGCACCATTTAGAGCTACCTGTCTGCCTGGCACCATCTATAGCTACCTGTCAGTCTCCAGCCTACTGCCTGTCCGGTATCTTCTCTATCTACCGTTTTGTACAGTTATCCTGTTTATCCGGTTTTCTGTGACTCCCACTTGTCCTGCTGCTGACAACCATCCCCGGACAATATGTGTTTCTATTAACTTTTATTTGTATTAACTTTTATTTGTAACGCGCCAACATATTCCGTAGCGCAATACAGGGGATAAAAACAATAAAAAATACAGCATTAACTACCTTCCAGAAATGGAGGACCCTGTTTTGAGCTTAGAATATTTGCAGAAAGTGCTTTTTCCCAAAGCATCCTAGAAGACTGAAAACTCACCACTTACAATCTAAAAGGAATGGAAGGGGCAGAAATCAGGGAAATATTAAACAGATAAGGAATAAAAAGGGTCAGAAGAGAAGTGAAAGTTAGAAAGGTTTTTTATTTAGAGAGAGAGAGAAGGAACAGAGGTGAGGGCTCTAGCATTTAATATATTGTCTGCCCCTAGTAGTGAGATAATATTTGCAAGTAGGAAAGTCAGGTGATTCCCATTTCACTATATATTTTATCAGAAATGGGTTGGGAGGGTGAGGGTCAGGGAGGGAGGGCAGAACTCCCAGAATTCAGAGTAACTAGTGAGGTCTTCTGAAACCAGGATGCAGGTAAAATGTGGGGCTAAAAAGAAAACAATAAAAATACGGTATGAGGGACCAATAGAACAGGGAGGGAGAGAGAGAGAGAGGTTAGCAGAAAGGAAATGCCAAGACATGTGGAAAGGAAGAGATCTAGGCGAATTATACAGGCCATAAAAGGGGGAAGGGGGGAGTAAAGCCAGGCAAGATAAAGTAAACATTTGTAAGAGTTTGAACTAATGTTAGAAATAATTCTATGTCATTAAATATAATAACAAGCATATAGTAGAAATATTAATAAAAGATATTGGCTCCTTGGAAGATGCAGCTTTCAAGGTCTTCTCCATACCTGATGGTGTGTATATAACTCCCAGAATTCAGAGTAACCAGTAAGGCCTTCTGAAACCAGGATGCAGGTAAAATTTGGGGCTAAAAAGAAAACAATAAAAATACGGTATGAGGGACAAATAGAACAGAGAGGGAGAGAGAGAGAGAGAGAGCAGTTAGCAGATTAGTACACTTCTAACACCAAATAGTGTGTGTCCCTTTGACAACTAAAAATGCCAGGAGGTCCGCCATACCTTGTCTGCCCAGTGGTAAAGTGTCTAAAGACATGTTAGCAACATCCACCTGCCATATCAAATGTGAGAAGTTTGATTGGCAAGTTTTAAAAAAAACAACTGTGTCAACATTTTGCATTTCATCTCCTGCACCTTTTTTGATTTGAAAATGCTTTTGATGACAATAAGCTTCTTTCCACAGAACTGACTAATTCCTCCTGCTTCAGTAGGATGTGGGTTCAGACGCATCAAGCAATATGCACAGGCATTTAGCATCTCATCTGGACAGACCACGCCATCCCTCGCCTCCCGCTGGGCGCAGACACATCAAAGTCACACACAGACACTGATGTGGTCTTTTCCTACAAGTCACGATCTTTCAGGGCTGTGTGTTTGAACAAAAAGCAAAGCTCTTCCTTCTGTCTTAAAACGAAAAGTCCACAGAGAGAAGAAAACTAGGTGCAGAGAGCACTAATGAATTTCTTTCTAGTTCTCTCTCCTTTAAGTTGTCGTATTTACATAAGAAAGTAAAATGATTTTTTTTAACATAAATACTACGAGTTTTACAAATAGGACATTCTGAAAAAATGCTGACAAAATATACATTTATAAAACAGAGTTTGTCATCTTTGAACTACTAGATGTTCCATTTATATGTTAGTCTGTCTTCATTTTGTTGGCATATTTTCTCTTTTTTTCACCCAATTTTAATTTGAATGATATCTATGATATTTAAAATAAAGATTGTTTTCATCTCAAATATATTCCTTTCACAAAAAGCTAACTTTTAACTTTAATATTATTGTGTTCTTATGTTCTGATCTTCATTTATAGGTAGAAAACACTATTAATTATTTGAAAAAAATTATATTTAGGTAAAAAATGACTTGTCTGGATATCTTTTGCAAATTATTATTATTAAGGGGTTTGATAGATTCCAGATCTAATTAATAAAGGACAAAGTCTGCCTCAAATTTGTCTTTCAAGTCACTCCCCATGCTCTGTATTGGAGCAGATCTGGAAGCTAGTAGGGCAGCTATGTTCACATTTCTGTTACAATTTCATCATTTTAATGACCGCCCATCCTGACCATCCAAAACTTGGTGAGAGGGGGTATTATAATAGCTATGTTTAGATGTCCGATACATATTAAGCCCAGATATTTATTTTTTATTTTTTTACCTAGCGATGGCCCTATTACTATTATTTTATTTATATCATCAGGTTTTAGCATCAGATAATATTCCAGATTTGATTCCAAATCTACTCATTCCGCCATTTTTATTTACATAGAAATTAGTGAATTTGAAAATGTTATGAACTTTTCACAGTTTGTTCACAAAACTATTGACAGACATTGTGATAGTATGGGAGCAACATCAAAAATATTCCCATATTACATAGGGAAAGAGACCGTAAATACTTCTGGGAAGTATAGTAATTTAAATACCTATTAAAAATGTATTTTATTTCATAAAACAAATGTATTTCCCAGCTCTAGACATTGTGTTGTAACATATATTTTTGTCCTTTTCATCAAATCGGTACCGATCTTTATTGGCTTGGTCAATGTGTGAAATATATATTTATTACCGCCATTAAATGGCAGTTACGTGCACCTAAATCCTTTGGCTCTTTTGAAGAATTGAACTCTCTTGCTGATCATTTCACTTACAGGAGTTTTACTGCATTCTGTGTTTTGAATGTTGAAACCTGTTCTTTGGGGTTTTATAGTAGTGTGTAAATCTCTTTTGACCAGTCACTTTGTCTCCATACTATATCATATCTTCTGAGAGTTATAGCTAAGGTCTAGAGATATGACGGTACTATATTTGTGCGGCAGCGCTTCGCGTTATTGGGTTTTTGCTGTGAAGGAATTGGTCTTACCCTAAAAATATTAGCAAATTTCATGATTGTGAATAGTGGATTTAGTTATAATATTGGTTATAATATCCAGGGAAGACAGAAAAGCAAACTATGAGTAAACAACATTAAGTATCACCTAATAACATAAAGACTGTTTAATGGGGCCTTGCGATGAGCGCCGAATTGCAAGCGTCGTCCAACCCGCAACTTTTGGGCCTTGCAATGAGCGCCTCTGGTGCTCATTGCGAGTCTCTCCCCACTCTCTCACCCCTTTGTCTCTCTCGCCCCTCCCCTGTGTCTGTTTCCCTTCTCTCCCTCCCGTGTCACTTTGCACCCTCTCCCTCCCCTGTGTCTCTTTACCCCCTCTCTCACCCCTGTGTCTCTTTCCACCCTCTCACCCCTCTCCCTGCCCTGTGTCTTTCTCCCCCCTCTCCCTCCTCTGTGTCTTTTCACCCCTCTCCCTCCTCTGCACTCCTACGGGTGTGAAACCATTTGCGGGCTTGGGAAATTGATCATTTTCCCCAAGCCCGAAATGTGTTTCGATTTACGGGCTTGAAAAAGAATTACGGCTTTATGGCCACCATTTTTTTTCTCGCATAGCCGTTTTGAGACCGTCCAAAAACACCAATTACTTATCGAATTAGCTTGCAACCTCACTTACAGACTCCCTGCCTCTCCCACTGTGCTTCGGGTGAGGTTGTAAGGTAATTTGTTAATCAATTGTCATCTTTTGGTGGCCTCCAAATGGCTTCCGAGTTACAATCATTGCAGCCCCATCAAGCCAGTAACATATGGGCCTCAGGATGAGCACTTTCGGCGCTCATTGTGAGGCACGCAATGAGCACCTTAGGCGCTCATTTCAGCCCCAATCAAACCCGAAACTTTCGGGCCTCACGATGAGCGCCTTCGCACAAGCCCGTAACTTTTAACATAGCATTACCAACAAACTCGCAATTACAACAACTATATATGTAATTACTAAAGCCCAGCCATTGGAGTCATGTATGTAGTGTGAGTAGGCAGTACTGTCACTATGATTCCTTATGAAACACTGTAATTGTAAGTATAAAAACGAGGCTGAAATGTGCTACACGTCCATGCAGAAGAGACTTGCATGGCATTTTGTTCTGACTGGGTTAGGGACAGGTAACATCTCATATGATACAGATGGCATCAGCCCACAGTTCAGGTTGTGATGTGGTTTCCAATTTTCAGACATGCATTTGACTTTTGTTTTAGCATGTAATTACATGGTCACCTTGTTTTATTTATATATATATATATATATATATATATATATATATATATATATATATATATATATATATATATATATATATATATATAATTTAGAAAATGTCTACCTGTCATTATAATAATGAGAAATCTTGATGAATTCAACAAAAAAGAGTTGAACTTCCATTGGTACCCTCAGCTTATAAACACATCAGATCATTAGCACTCTAGCCCTAACTTTACTTCTTTTTTCATGTTTTGCTTTCTTTCTTTCATTTGTTTGTTAGTTCTTTTGTTTGTGTTTTCTTCTGTTCTTTCATATTTTCTTTTGTTCTTTTCCTCCCTCTCGCTTGCTCTCTCACTTTTACTCTCTATATCTTTCAGCCACCCTCCCCTTGTCACTCACCCACCCTCCCCTCCTCTCCCTCTCCTCCCTCCCTTCTCTCCCTCCCTCCCTCCCCTCCCCTCCCTCCCCTTCCTCCCTCCCTCCTCCCCTTCCTCCCCTCCCTCCCTCCTCCCCTTCCTCCCTCCCTCCCCTCCCTCCCTCCCTCCCTCCCCTCCCTCCCTCTCCTCCCTCCCTCCCTCCCTCCCCTCCCTCCCTCTCCTCCTCTCCCTCCCCTCCCTCCCTCTCCTCCTATCTCTCCCTCCCCTTCTTTTCCCCTCCACTCTCTCCCCCCCACCCTCCTTTCTCTCCCCGCCCTCCCCTCCTCTCTCCCTCCCCTCCTCCCTCCCACCCCTCCTTCTCTCTCCCTCCCCTCCTCTCTCTCCCCTCCTCTCTTTCTCCTCTTCTCTCTCCTTCTCTCTCTGCCTCTCCCCCTCCCTCCCATCCTCTCTCTCCCTCCCCCCCTCTCTCCCTCCCCTCCTCTCTCTCCCTCCCCCCTCTCTCCCTCCCATCCTCTCTCTCCCTCCCATCCTCTCTCTCCCTCCCACCTCTCTCCCTCACATCCTCTCTCTCCCTCCCATCCTCTCTCTCCCTCCCATCCTCTCTCTCCCTCCCATCCTCTCTCTCCCTCCCATCCTCTCTCTCCCTCCCATCCTCTCTTTCCCTCCCTCCCGTCCTCTCTCTCCCTCCCGTCCTCTCTCTCTCTCCCTCCCGTCCTCTCTCTCCCTCCCGTCCTCTCTCTCCCTCCCGTCCTCTCTCTCCCTCCCATCCTCTCTCCCTCCTGTCCCCTCTCTCCCTCCCGGTCTCTCTCTACTCTCTCCCTCCCCTCCCCCTCCCCTCCCCTCTACTCTCTCCCTCCCCTCCTCTCGCTCCCTTTCTTCCTTCTACAAACTTAATTTTCCATTCCCTCCCTCTCATCCCCACTCTCCCTCTCTCAATCTTCTCACTCTTTCTCTCTCTCATTCTTGCTCTTTCTTCTTCCCCTCTCTCCCTTTTCTCTCCTCTCTCTTTCTTCTGTCTCTCTTGCCTTTTTTTCCTCTGTCTCTCTTGCCTTCTTTCCCTCTCTCTTTCCTTCCTTCATAAATTCATAGATGAAGAATTCTCTCCTGTAATTTTTCTCCTTTTTGCCATCCTTTCATACACTGGGATAATCATTTGTATATAAAGCACAATTATTTAGTCAGTATAGAAAAATAAAAAGATGAAAACGTCAATTTGACCAAAAATTCCTCCCTTATTGTTCGGAGCCCTTTTACAATTTGTTTCTTGTTCCTTTTATGTGTTGTTGCTCGTTATTGTGCTGATATAGTGCCTATTTGTTCCTTTCTCACAGGTGGTAATGTAGCAGAGGACCTCATTAAAGGCATCTGTTATCTATGTTCATATTTTATTCTGCTTTTAAGAGCATTTCTTCTTGAGGGATTAAGTCAAGAAAGAAAATACCATCAATTTTCTTTTATTGTTTTTTTTAGAACAAAGCACTTACAGTGTTAGATATTCCCTGAGATTTCCTGCATGTACAGTATAACTTTGCAAGCAAAACAAGAGCCATTTTTATTGCTGAGTCTGAGAAGTTCAGCAGAGGTTATATGGCCAGAATCACCTTACATCAGAGTTTGCTTTGTTTAACACTTGAGTGATCTTTATTTACATTTTATGGTACTTGTAATGGCTTGTTTCTTCGGACCAAATGGATCTTATCTGCCTTCAGATTCTGTTTCCTATCAATTTTTATATAGTAAAAAAACATTCTGAGTATATTTACATGTACAAGCATGTACAATGTGTATTATTAGTATGATACACATGAATTATCCACAGTAATATGGGTTTTCCCCTACCCATAGATCCTTTTCTATATGTGTGAGAATACCCTGATCTATTTCTCATCATCAGATGACATTTATATACCGTATATACTCGATTATAATCCGACCCGAGTATAAGCCGAGGCACATAATTTTACCACAAAAAACTGTAAAAAGGTATTGTATCGAGTATAAACCGAGGGTGGAAAAGAGGGTCTTTCCCCCCTGATCATCCTCCTCCTTCCCCCCCTTATCATCTTCCTCCCCCCCTTATCATTCTCCTCCTTCCCCCCTTATTATCCTCCTCCTTCCCTCCCTTATCATCCTCCTCCTTCCCCCCCCTTTCATCCTCCTCCATTCCCCCCCTTATCCTCATCCTCCTTCCCCTCCTTATCATCCCTCTCCTCCTTCCCCCCCTTATCATCATCCTCCTCCTTTCCCCCTTATTATCATCTTGTTTCCCCATAACCTCCTCCTTACTACACCCTCTCCAATCCTTATCCCTCTCTCTCCTTACTTGCTACTATGCTCTGATGAGCTGATGCTGATCCTGACGCAGCAGCACATCTTTTGTACCGGCATATGCTAATGACGTGACGTCACGTGCGCGTCACGTCATTAGCATATGCGGCGCCAGGATCAGCATCAGCTCATCCGAGCATAGTAGCAAGTAAGGAGGAAGGGGGATAGGGTTTGGAGAGGGTGCAGTGAGGAGGAGGTTATGGGGGAAACAAGATGATGATAAGGGGGAAAGGAGGAGGATGATGATAAGCGGGGAAGGAGGAGCATAAGGGGGGGGAAGGAGAAGGATTTTTTTTTTTTTTACTCGAGTATAAGCCAAGATGGGCCGTTTCAGCATTAAAAAATGTGCTGAAAAAGTCGGCTTATACTCGAGTATATACGGTAGCTATTTTATAAACAAATTACAATATACCTTCATTATAGGGATCTGGTTATTAGACACTTGACTATTTAAGATCATTTTCAGCACAAAAAAAAACAAGTTCTGCCTCTATGTTGACTTAGTTCTTGAAATCTTGAATATTAATGTTTGTATTAAAATTCACATTTTTGAGATCTTGGACCATTTTCTATTTTGTGCAGTAAAATTTGGACGTATTATAGAGGCTCAAAATCAGCTTTGGAAATGATGTAAGATTACCACTACAGGGTATGAGTGGAAATTTGTATTGATGAAATAATAGTTGTTTTCTAGATACCTGTAGCGGAGAAGCCTTTTCTTTTTGTAGTTTTTTTAATAGACATCTTCATTCAGCAAATGATATATTTATAGCTGTCTACTAAAGAGCCAGGTGTTCCATGGGATATTAATCTGGCCTTGACTGAAATAATAGAATCCCACACCAGCCTCTTGACCTTCATGAGTCCAAAAGCATAACGGAGCGTGTTATTTTTTTAGCATTATTAAGTGACAGTAAGAAAGGACACGGCTTTCATTATTAACCTGTTCTCTCTGCGTTTTCTTTCTGGTACAATGTTAGTTCTCAGCATAAACATATAATATACAATTCCCCAGGGCTTTTGTACCCCAAGACATCTTGAAATGTTTTTTGGTATTAATTCACCCTGTATATTATTTCTAAATGTGTATTCTGTTAACTTTAATAAAAATCAATAATTTCAATGAATACATTGATACTAAATAAGCATGTACCCCTGCCCTACACCGAGGTGACCTGCCCTTGTGTTGGGAAGAAACCTAGCAAATTAAGAAGCTTCAAATAAGTGGACTTGTCCATTTGGTTTGGTATAATTGCAATAGTATCTCTCATTACTTCGAATCACTGATCTCATAGCCCATGGTTGGAATTGTTCACAAATCTGACATATTGGAGACTTTGATGAATGGCTCTTTTTTCAAAGTCCTTTAATATAATGAATTTTAGGGAATTGTCATTATTGCACATATTGCATATATAGAATGGCCTTACCCTTAGTACTGCTGCTTTATGAGAATACTACATTTTGACATTTTAGATTCCAATATGGAAACAATAGGAAATATTTAGATAATAATTTTGGCATACTTTAATTTTAGGATGCTTTTCTTTCTTTAATAGTTTTTAATGGCATGTTGCTGATCCAAAAAGGAAAATAAAATCAGCTGAGCACAAATAAAAAACTAAATCCATTAGCCTATAAAGCTCATTATATTAAAATAAAACATTAAAAGCACAATACTGCATTAAACTATTTAAACTACCTAAAATCATATGGTAGATCAAGATTAGATAAGACTGTCCCAGAATGCTGATTTCTTAGTGCAGTTATTCAAAAGAGTATATTTTAAATACAAGACCCAAACTAGTACTGTAACTAACAAATATTTTCTGACATATCTTATTATTTTCCTCTCTGTAGCTCATATTTTTTTGCCCTTCTGTTTCAGAAGTTATCAGATAGCATAATTTATAATATAACATATTGCCTTAGCCACACTATTGCTTTAATAAGTGATTGGCCAAAAAAGAGAGAGAGAAAAAATAGAGTTTATAAATAATCTACAATGAGCAGAAATATAATAAACTACTCAAAAGTATTGTGTAATGTTTTGCTAAATTTTAGGAGGCCGGAGATGAGCGCCAAAGGAGCTCATTGTTAGACTCGCAAGGTAGAGGGGGTGAGAGCCTCCAAGCGGCTTCTGAGTTACTGGCTTGGGGGGAAAAAAGCTGACATTTTTTTTCCAGCCCGTAAATCAAATTTAACCACCACCACCACTTTTTTCAAGCCTGTAACTCGGAAGCCGTGGGTTTGAACGCTAATTTGCTATTCAATTGGTGTCTTTTGGCGGCCTCCTAACAATTCCTGAGTTACAGGCTTGAAAAAAAACGGTAGCCGTTAAAAATTTAACCTTTTTTGAAGGCCATTACTCGGATCACTTTGCGGGCTTAGAGAAATATTTATTTATAAGTTGTGCATATAGTGAATATCCAACTTGCAGTGTCAGTCAATAGAGACGGATCGTCCTGAGACAATTGTGGATCTTTTACTTTATCTTTTTTTGTTTTTGTTCTTTTTGATCCATTGTGTGGCCATGTTTGCGGCTCTCAGCTAGAACAAAATATATACTACATTGGCCGAGTGCTGTCTTGTTATATTGATGAGCGCTATTGTAATTTAGTGAATGGGTTGAGCATTTTTTAAATGTTGGACTCCTCCAAATCCTGTTGTTTTTGGACAAAGCAAGTTCTCAAGCCAATGGTTTTTATTCCTTCACTCGCCATGTTTTCATGCCATTCGGTCCAACAGCACATTATTTAAAAAAAAAAAAAACATGTGGGATCCCGCCCCATGCTGATGATAGGCAATAACCTTGAAATGACTGTCCGTGGGTAGGATTCACAGCTTGTTTACAATCCAACCTTGGCTTTGCATAAAATCTGTGTAATGCAGCGGGCATAAGCTTATAGGAAGCCATGTTTAAAATGGTTATGGGTTGAAGAACGAAGCATTTGTGGGCATATTTGCATGTCCCTGCTCAGCTTCCCAGGATGCGGTGTAATAACCGTATTTCTCTGAATTCTGAGCAGAAAGCAAGTTTTTTTAAACTGTTTTAGATTAGTAATGAGTATTGCAATATAATTTGATACCTTTTGTATTGGACAATTTTTTTATTTATAATGACAAGCTTTCGAGAGGCTCAACCTCTCTTTATCAAGTCTCAAGCATTACTAACATGAGATGGAGCCCTCAGTTTAAATAATAACAGCAGATGCAGAGAGAGTGGGGACAGCAATCTGACATCATCATGTAAATACATATTTTGGGAACAAACACATCATAGCAAAGGAAACATATATACACATATTATATACACATATACATCAATATATACATGAAAAAGCAGAGCACTGTAGTCCACAGTGATATCTTTCCTGCTGGACAAACATCTCACTAAGAGTGCTAAGGCTGTTATGGTATAAGAGGAAAAAAATCACATGAAATTCTAATAATGTGTTAGAAAACCCAAGTCCATATTAAGTCCTGTATTTTTAGTGTTGAAGAATGTGATCATCTTTATTTCAAATGCTGTATATATATTGTTAAATATTGTTATTTTCAAAACTCCTCAAAAAAAACAAAATCCCAAAATATATTAGATTACAAGCTGACGTCTGTGGTGTAGACAGAAATTTGAGAAAGTAGACAAGTAGACCATCAAAGTTTTTGCCTTATAGGCTTAGCTAATATTTCCTGAAATGTTGGGCATAAATCTATGATTTCTCAAGATCCCATTAGAATCATAAGTGCAGATATTTCTTGAAAACAAATAAAACTGGACTAGATAATTTATGAAATGAAGAACCACTGTTAATACGGAAGATCGCATTTCAAGCTATTTGCCTAGGACATTTTTAGATGCCCTTAAATCTTGTTGTTCCAAATTTCCAAACAACTAATTGCAGAGTTAGATGCAGGACGTGGAGTCAGAGCTCCCAAGTGGCCAGCTTGGGTTGGAATAAAAGGCACGATAACAGAGTTGCTGAGACCTTTTACGCGCCAGCGTACGGAGGTTATTTATATCCTTAGCAGGTAATTGCTTTGACAGGAGTTTATGGAATCATTTCAAGCTGTGGGGCAAGGTCCTTTTAAGATTTACATATTTTTAAATCTCTTTCAAGGTGAAATGTATTTATATTGGAGAAATGATGACTTTTCTTAAAGGGAATGTTTTGCCAAGCCATAAACTATAAGCGCACACTTCAAAAATAAAATATTTTTGTATTTTTTGTCCTAAAGTATTTACTCCATTGACACTTATAATTTAAAGCTGTAATCTAGTTGGCTCGATTCAATGTTTGGTTTATTTTTTTCTCTGAAGCTCACATCATCTGCAACCCCTTTTGAAATAGTGAAGAAATGTATGTTTACATGATAAATAGACTTGAAGAAAATTGCAAGCCAAGATTCTGCCAAATACATGATATCGTCTGCTTGGTCCTTATCATGAGACATAACCAATGTGTAAGTCTTTATGTGGAACTGGTCTAAGCTATCAAACAAAATGTGGCTCTCTAGGACTAGAGAAATGTGATATTAATAATTTGAAGTCAGGACAGTTGTTTTTTTTTTTTTAAATCAAATAATAAGGATTTAGAGAATTTCCCCACTCCATCATCAGTTTTATTGACCCATACACATCTCCACCTATTAATCCCGGAAGAAGTTAGAAAGCTTTAACTGTATACAAGGTTTTATGGTTTACACAACTTCCTTATACAGAATGTATATTATATTTACAGTCTGAAAAGGTAATACATTGAAAATGATATAATGAGTCCAGCTAAACAGTGATATGGGTTTCCTCCACCCACAGGTACTCTTTTCTTTGTTTGTGGTTGGCATTTTTCATACATTTAATAACAACTTCTGTACACAATGTCTTGTAATTGCACTGCTCTGTATCTCACCTGTTCCACTCTCAACATTTCCATGTTTTCTACCTTTCATAGTTGTCCTCCCACTAGCCATTGCTGACCTTCACAAAAACTGAACTATTTTCCCACAATCTCCAATGTTCTCCAGCTCTTGAATTATGACATCAGCATATTGAGTCCACTTTCTGAGCATGACCGTCTTTTCTTCATTTTTTAAAATTTGGTCGCTCACCAATTTTGCTTTGTTCATGGAACATTTTTAAATTCACCTTTTTCTTATTCAAGAACAAACTAAAACCCAAACCCACCATTATCGCTTTGCATTATCGTGTTGCTCTTCTGATCTCAATGAAACTGAAATGTTGTTGTGCACCACTTTTTCAAATATACACCTAATGGGTTGCAGTTTTTTAAAGAAATAAATAATTTTTTTGTATGCCAACACTTTCTACCCTGCCCCTAGAATTACTCCTACACATCTACAAGACCGGACACTGCACCCCACGTCAAACCTTCATTCTCACTCCAATGTTGTACCACCAATAAGTGTTTAGGTAACAGTGGAGGGGGAAGTGGGACTCAAACCATGGTTCAAGATCAAGTTGAGGTTGGGGATTTAGAGGCACGGGGGATGTAGATTCTTATTTCTTTTAGCTAGCAAGCAGAAGACAGCAAGACCAAGGATCATATTTTAGATGGATCTTTATTTCAATGATAATGTGAACAGTAGTAGAAGGCCGTTTAGGTAGATATTATTTTAAACACCTCTACCAAATATTTGTAGGCAAGGAGGCATTGCCACAATATGTGATAAAAAGTACCTCTTGATTCACATCTGTGCCAGGAGAGTTGGCTAGCACCATGTGACGTAGCATTGGAAAAGTACCTTGTACGCACCCTCTTGTAGAATAACATTCATGTCTTCTCCACTGGTAGATATATTATTCTACTAAATGTTATTGTAATATATGTCCATGCTTTTCGATTACCACGGTTTTATTGTATAACATTTTGTAACTAGCAGAACTACCCCCTTTGCACTCCTTCTAGCCTCAAGGCTCAATTTCTCAAATGGGGTGACACTGATCCTGCTTTCTATTTGTGTTTTTGGGGTATGCCTAGTTCCCGATTTCCTTTGTGCATTGTAAACCTTGATATATTTAGTAGCATGTAATCTCAGAATTACATTAGGAAATTAATTTTAAAATTCACTTTTTATTTTTACTTAAATTGCTAAAATAAAAAGAGTTATAAATCACAGAAAACCTATAACGGCGTGGTTTCACTGTAATGTATAGTAATCACAGCTACTTGTGTGGCTGAGCCTAGCGGTAATGTCAACACATTCTGGTGTAATAGTTTTATGTGTAGGCTCTTTGCACACAGCGCCGCTGGTTTGCTTTTTCTCGTGGGTGGAGGGTTTAAGCATTGGTTTATCACCCTCCAGCTCTTGGTGTGGTTATTTCTCTTGGTCTCCCTATATCTTCTCCCCATAGGCTGCACGGTCTAATTGCTGCTCTGTGGTTTGTGGTGTGCTAACAGATTTTGACCTCAGAACTTTTATTAGTCTAGACAAGTGGTGTTGATTTTAAATTGTTTTTTCATAGTTAAGATATTTTAGGTCAACTGGGTCAAGTCATTTTGCTTTAAAATATGTGCATAACCTCAATATCTAGCAGTCTGTGCCACTTTGGCAATAAAGTGAATAACGTATCCAAGAAGTATTGAATTGATGTTAAATGGGCAAAGAATACATTTTTTATTTACTGTTTCTTTTTGCAAATTGTTGCTTCAGAATATACAATTGTGGTTATTTACAGTGACAACTTGAGGCCCTAGTTGTTGCAGAAATAGTACATATAAATATTTATATAATTGCAGTTGGTTGTTAAGGATTTTGCACTTAGATAATTGAGCTTGAAGAATAATTATTTTAAGCATAAATTATCTGAAAAGGCCCTCCCTTTGTCTAACTATATATAGTGCCATTAATTATCACAAAGTGAGGAATGAGAAGCCAGAAGAGAATGCCCAATTGCTGTCAATAATAATTAACAATTAAGACTCTCTATGACTATTATTATTTAACTAACTTGGCATGTTGTTCTTCCTTATCACCCCCACTGTGAGAGTTAAATAATGGTTTCAGGTAAAAAGAGTTAGAGTAACACCTAAAAAATAATCCAGTTTTGGTAACAATATAGGAATAGTGAGGGAAGAGGATGGATATATATGTGAAGTACAATGTCTAATTTAGCAGGATGGATCCACTTGAGAAGTTGGCACTCACATTTAATTTCTGTTTAAGGCTACCCCTTCTGGATCTCTACCTTGTCGTGGTGAAGGGGCTTGTGTACCTTAAAGAAAGTGTGAGCTATACCATGTAGGGTCACCCAAGATGGGCCGGTCATAGCAGAGAGGTTAGATACAGTTGTCCTCAAAAGTTTGCATACCCTGGCATTATTTTGAAATATTGGCATTTATTTTGAAAATCTGACTGATCGTGCAAAAAAAAAAGATGTTATTGCAGGATGGTGACCATATGAAGCCATTTATTATCACATAGTTGTTTGGCTACCTTTTAAATCACAATGATAACAGAAATTACCCAAATGGCCCTGATCAAAAGTTTACATACCATTGAATGTTTGGCCTTGTTACAGACACATACAGGTTAAAATAGCAATTAAAGGTTAATTTCACACACCTGTGGCTTTTTAAATTGCAATTCCTGTCTGGGTATAAATAGTCAATGAGTTTGTTAGCTCTCATGTGCATGCAGTGAGCAGGCTAGATACAGAGCCATGAGGAGCAGAAAATAACTTTCTAAAGACCTGGGTAACAATTTAGTGGCACTTCTTAAAAATGGAATAGGATATAAAAAGATATCCAAAGTGTTGAAAATGCCAGTACTGTTCAATCCCTTATTATGAAGTGAAAAATTCTGGGATCTATTAATATCAAGCCAAGGTCAGGTGGACCAAGAAAGATTTCACCCACAACTGCCAGAATAATTGTTTGGAATTCAAAGAAAACCCCACAGGTAACCTCAGGAGAAATACAGGCTGCTCTGGAAAAAGACGATGTGGTTGTTTCAAGAAGCACAATACGACAATACTTGAACAAAAATGAGCTGCATGGTCGAGTTGCCAGAAAGAAGCCTTTGCTGCGCCAATGCCACAAAAAAGCCCAGTTTCAATATGCCTAACAACACCTTGACACGCCTCACAGCTTCTGGCACACTGTAATTTGGAGTGACGAGACCAAAATAGAGCTTTATGGTCACAACCATAAGAGCTATGTTTGGAGAGGGGTCAACAAGGCCTATAGTGAAAAGAATACCATCCCCACTGTGAAGCATGGAGGTGGGTCACTGATGTTTTGGGGGGATGAGCTCTAAAGGCACTGGGAATCTTGTGACAATTGATGGCAAGATGAATGCAGCATGTTATCAGAAAATACTAGCAGACAATTTGCATTCTTCTGCATTAAGGCTGCGCATGGGACGTTCTTGGACTTTCCAGCATGACAATGACCCTAAGTACAAGGCCAAGTTGACCCTCCAGTGGTTACATCAGAAAAAGGTGAAGGTTGTGGGGGGTGGGACATCACTGTCTCCTGACCTTAATATCATCGAGCCACTCTGGGGAGATCTCAAGCGGGCGGTTTATGCAAGACGACCAAAGACTTTGCATGACCTGGAGGCATTTTGCCAAGATGAATGGGCAGCTATACCACCTGCAAGAATTAGGGGCCTCATAGACAACTATTATTGAAGACTGCACGCTGCCATTGGTGCTAAAGGGGATACACAGAATTAGGAACTAAGGGTATGCAAACTTTTGAAGAGGGTCATTTCATTTTATTCTTTGTTGCCATGTCTTGCTTTATGATTGTGCCATTCTGTTATAACATACAGTTGAATATGAATTCCATATCTCATGTTTTCTTTTAAAATGGTACATACATTAACAATTCGCCAAGAGTATGCAAACTTTTGAGCACAACTGCATATTGCTGTCCGCTGGAGATGGAACTGGCAAATCACTCCAGTATCTTTGCCAATAAAACCATATGGATAAGCACAACAAGACACAGACATGCTTGGCTTGTACCGCATCAAATTCAACCAGAGCTACGCTGAAATGAACAAGGGTTCTGAGGACCATATGGTCACCAAGAGTTGGGCACAACTGAAGGACTGGACAACAATAATATTAGGCTAAAAGGAGTCAAAATCTAAAGCTGCATTTTTCACATAAGTTTTCGAAAGCGTTAACATCTCTAACGCTGAGCTGAATCAAATCCTGGATTGAAGATCCTACCTGTAGGATGAGGCGATGGTGGAAAGCGTCATAGGAGGAAAAACCACGTTCATAGCCAGGAGTGATTTTATTATCGTTCAATGGGTATTATTTTAACTTTTTATAGTATGTATCAAACTTTATTGGATGTGTTAAGTCTACACTAGTAGAAGTATGCATAAGGAATGTATATATATATATTTTTTAATGACTTGATGGATATAGCAACCGCTTTTCGTCATTTTTGTATGTAGTGAGTATACTTTGATTTGTCTTCCTTGCATAGCCCAGAACATATTATTCTTATTATTACATCCGAGATTAAGAACACTCATTTTGATTAAAGTTTCCTTCTGGTGACCCTGTATTTTTATCAAAAATGCTATGTAGAAAAATACAATTTATACTAGTTAGAGAACTGTGAATATAATTTAGGATAATAACAAAAAAAATTATATTTCCAGGATTTCTTCCTTCTTATCTAGATATTGCAATCATTTTAGCCTGTAGTAGTAAATCGTTGATGAGTCTCCCCATTATATATTCTAATGTTGTTGTCCATGATACTTCCACCAGTTTCTTCGTAGACACAGAAGAGTCTTGGAAAAACTTGTTTTTTGCATCCATTTATTTTTATTAATAATAGAATACCATAAATAGTCATAGATCTGCTCAACTTAATATTTTCATAAACCGTATACAGAAGACAATCCGTTCCACATTATGGTGACTTCCCTTTCATGTTGTGACTCATTGCGCTGACAAAACTTGTCTGTGCAAATATAGTTTTGAGAAAATTCTTCCCTGTCTGAAATCCCTTATGGAATTATATGAACTAAGGATCAATCTGTAATGTAGACAAGAACAGAACATCCGTCAGCATTTGGTGGGGGGCTGTAGTATTCACTGTCTGCCACTGAGATAAATTAAAAATGTAGTTATTTAATAATATTTAATAATATTTTAAGGTTAAAGAGTCATATTTCCAATCATTAGATGAATTTTGATTTGGCACCATGTTTTTTTTTTGGGGGGGTACTATTTATTTTCTTTTAAAGAGAAGACTTTAAACATTGCTCAATTGGTTATCTTCATGAAAACCAAGGGCCATATCAAATTCCAAGCCTGTAGCGGCAAAGGTACACCCGCAAAGCCTGCGGGCTTGAAATTATGTGTAGTTACAGAGCTAGTACATTCAACCACTTCAACCATGCCGTGACCAACAGGCCATAGATGCAAGCCTGTAAACCCTTCACGCACACACAAAAGCTGTCAAGGGGCTGGCTGAGATGCGATCGGCCGTTCCGATCCAATCGCGGTATAACATAGTGCGACACATGCCTTTCAGCCAATAAAAAGCAGACTAGCCGCAGATGCTTGACAGAGGGAGATTATAAATTTTCGTTCCACCCGCCCATTCTGTTCCTTGGTGTCATCCGTGGCCGCCCGTGATTCTTCCAGCGGGGAGGGAAGTCATGGCATGGAAGGAGGTACGCAGGTGGCACAGCACCAAGTGATGTGAGGTCTGTCGAGCACCGTTTTGTCGACATCAGGGCCAAGGTGAGGAGGATGATGGCCAATGAGAATAATGTGACTGTGAGCTATAATGAGTGGGAGAGGGTCCCCAAGGACCTTCTGAGCCAGGTGCTCCCAGTTCGAGCTTCAACCCCCTGCCCAGCAGGAACCGGCGCAGGGAGAGGAGGAGAGAAGCAGAGCCGAGGGCCCTAGTTCAAAAAAGGATGATGTAATATGGCTAGTGGGGTCACCATCAGGACCACCGGCCACACCGCCAGGATTCGACCCCACTATCCCCCTCCTCCAGAGACTAAGCCTATCGCCAGGGCCCTCCCACTGGAGGGCCTGATAACAATATGACAGGTGATACTGGAGTGGGTTGCCAGCTCCTTCTCTAGTGGACTGTGATTTGTCTGACCTCTCTGCTATGACCTGCCCACCTAGAGTGACCCTACATGGTATAGCTCACAGCTTCATTGAAGTACACAAGCCCCTTCACCACTTAGCAATGCTGAAGGGGACCAGGTGAAGATACACCACAGTAATCTACTCTAACCCATCAGGAGGGGCCTCAAAAACACATGGAGGCTGTGCAGAGGCATGTGGATCAGCAGCCAACTCACTGTCATCAGGGATCATCTCCGCTATGCCCATCCTGGAAAGTCTCTCGCCATTACTGGCGGCCATGTGCCAAGATGTATACCCATTCCCATTTGGTGACCTCCCATTATGTTTTGCTATCCATCAATTTACAGTAGTGTGGTGTATGTTCCCCTGGACCCCTTGTGGTGATGGTGAACGAGCTTTTGTACCTGAATGAAGATGTGAGCTATAATATGTAGGGCCACTGTAGATGGGCAGGTCATAGCAGAGAGGTCTGACAAATCACAGTCCAGTAGAGAAGGAACTGGCAACCCACTCCAGTATCTTTGGCATGCAAACCTTGTGGAACAGCACAGGCAGAGACCTAGCTGCATGTGCTGCAGTCCATAGGGTCACAGAGAGTCAGACACGACTGAAGGACTGAACAAAATATGTTCCCCTTCTACTTGATATATGTGATGTGGCTGTGTAATTTGGCCACTATTTATTTTGCCAATGTAGAATAGCGATTTGCGAACGTAACATTTACGGACTTGACAGATCAAAGACTTTGCGCCTAGGGAGTTCCGATTTTGACAGCCTGTACGGTTTTCCCGTCTGCAGGTAACTTTAAGAAGACAATTTAATAGCCCTAAGTCTTGCAGGATCCGTTACGGGCTACATGTTTTCACATTAGGGGAATTTAATAGGGCTGCAAGTGTAAAATGTACTGTGAAAATCCAATGTGAGGACCTCCCACTGACAACTTTGGGAGAGTCAGCTGCAGCTAATCAGTGTGAACTGTAGCAGAAGTAATTGGTTTCTCCATAGAGCTCCATAACTCAGCTGGTGCAGTACATTGATACACCCGTGATCGAGTTAGAGTGGTGTAAAAACTACTTGTGGGATTAAATGTAACATGCCCTTATGAAAAGGAAATCAACTGAAAGTAGTAAAAATGCCCCCTTGTAGCGCATGGGTATAGGAACTGGGGGGGTCGAGGGCTACAAGACAAGCGGGTTTCAGACAATTTTTGCGAGGTTGTAACGTGTCTCGTATTTTGCTTTCAGAACTACGTAAATTTTCCGAGGGCTGCAGGCTCGCTGCTCGTGCCCGCAAGCGTTAGCAACAGCCCACATGCTCACAACTATATATGTGATGACGTTATCAATGTCAATTAACCCTGACATTACACAATCAAATACATTTTTTTTTCTCTCTTTCACTATTATAATTGTTTCACCTGGACATGCTTAGCTGCTCCACTACCCCCCCCCCCCCCCCCCCCACTGTTAATCTTAATTAATTGCTGATAATCAGACCATCTTTCAGTTAATTAATGCATAAAACAATGCTGCCTTCTATATCAATATCATGTTGCGTGTCCGTATGTAGTAGCATTGCACTGGCAGTGTGGAGCCCCGCCCCTACAGGCGTGGCTTTAGTTCACAGCTCTGAAACATGGCACACTACATGAGAGAGAAAACGAAGAAACGTACGATTCTCAAAAAAAGTATCCATTATACTTGGGGCTTCTTAGAAGTAAGTTATGACAATTTACGTCGAGGAGGATAAACTTAAGTAGTCACCTAGTTAAAACATTCTTATAAGATGCCTAAAGAGTCCTTTTAACTTTTTTCCTTTCATTTGAATCCGTTCACGTAAAACATGGATCTGGGGAGACCTAAAATTGTTTAACTGTTTAGAATTATTACGTTTCCAGCAAATTATGTTTTACTTTTAAAAATACATGTAGGTTGTTATTTCCACTCGCGCTTTGTGACAGTTTAGTGTTAATATGGATTATCTTTTCCCCTTTAAGATATGGGTGGAAATAGATCCCAGGCCAAAATAAGGTTTTGCTCTTTAGGTCAGTAAAGAAAAAAAAACTCTTTCCTGTTATTTGTATCTGTTGTGTTTTTGTTATTTCCAGCCGGGTGTAATCTTACTCTGTCGGGCTGCCCTCCTCGTTAGTTTAAAGCCCACAAAGCTCCCAGTGTATGTGAAATGGACGGCAATTACTAGCCCATAAATTTTAAGTCCATTGGGACTTGGCAAAGCTGCGGAGCTGCTCTGCTAAGCTTAGCGATAAAGCACGCTCAGATATAAAAATGACCTGGTCAAAGCTATATTGAAAATAATATGTTTGGCTCTTGTAACGGCCGCTCTGGCTACATTTGTGCAATGGCCGAGCGTTGTGTGCTTTATTGCTTGGAACGTGGTCATTTAGGGCTTTTTATAGAGCTTAGGAGCCTAAGTATTGTGCAGTTGTAAGGTCATTAGTATTTGTAGCTTATAGTTTTCTAAACGTATTTGATTTAGACATAAGTCAGCGCCAGTGTATAGAGCGTAACACATACTAAAAGCTGTCACTTTACATTATTTTACCATAGATTTCACTCACAAGGGTTTAATGCTGCAATGTCAACTAATATAAAATAAGGAGATTGACATTAAGGAGTTAAAGCCTCATCTGAATATAAGTGAACCCTTTTGCAGACTACTTGAAGACTTTTCTGAGAATTATTTAACAGTTATAAAGCACTTAAGATGTGCTCAGATATACAATAATATCCATTGTCTATGTTCTGCACCGCCTGTTCATTACTTTTATTAATTTTGCTTCATATTGTTGTGGTAATTCTCTTGCTTTATTTTCTGACTGAATGACTATCTATCTATCTATCTATCTATCTATCTATCTATCTATCTATCTATCATCTATCTATCTATCTATCTATCTATCATCTATCTATCTATCTATCTATCTGTCTGTCTGTCTGTCTGTCTGTCTATCTATCTATTTATCTCCGCCTCTATCTATCTATCTATCTATCTATCTATCTATCTATCTATCTATCTATCTATCAATCAATCTATCTATCCCTCTATCTATCAATCTATCTATCCCTCTATCCCTCTATCTATCTATCTATCTATCTATTTATCTATCTATCTATCTATCTATCTATCTATCTATCTATCTATCTATCTATATATCTATTTATCTATGTATCTCTCTATCTATCTATCCACCCCTTTATCTATCTATCTATCTATCTATCTATCTATCTATCTATCTATCTATCTATCTATCTATCTATCTCCCTCTATCTATCTATCCCTCTATCTATCTATCTATCTATCTATCTATCTATCTATCTATCTATCTATCTATCTATCTCCCTCTATCCATCTATGTATCTATCTATATATCTCTATCTATCTATCTATCCCTCTATCTATCTATCTATCTATCTATCTATCTATTTATCTATGTATCTATCTATCTATCTATCTATCTATCTATCTATCTATCTATCTATCCCTCTATCCATCTATGTATCTATCTATATATCTCTATCTATCTATCTATCTATCCCTCTATCTATCTATCTATTTATCTATGTATCTATCTATCTATCTATCTATCTATCTATCTATCTATCTATCTATCCCTCTATCCATCTATGTATCTATCTATATATCTCTATCTATCTATCTATCTATCTATCTATCAATCCCTCTATCTATATGTCTGTCTGTCTGTCAGTCTATCTATCTATCTATCTATCTATCTATACAAAGGATTAGTTTTGTCTTGCACTGGGAAAGCTAAAATAAATTAAAGGCATATTTAAGATTCCTGGATTATGCATCTGATAGAGGAGAATCACTAGGTTATGATAAAAAAAAAAAAATTGCATGAAAAGAATCACATTAATAAACTTACCCTGGTATTTTAAAATGTCTTCAGGTTTCTGCCACTTGATTTTGAGAAGGAATGCCCCTTGAAAACCTTAGTTCATTTAGCATAACATGCATAATTAATTTTGGCCAATCACAGTCAACTATAACATTGTTTCAAAGACTACATAGTCTGTCTGTGCAGAAAAGCATCATGGGATGTATACTCTTAGTTTTCTCTTCGACAACTAAGCAAGGGGGAACTTAGACATTCCTATGTGGAATTTTACATTTTGCTGCTGTTGGCTTGAAGGTTAGTATATGGCTAAAAAACATACCTGAATGCAGTGTTTTTATTGGTCGGTACCAACTGCCTATTTAAGCAGCTCTGGAGGTGTGGAAACCAAATATTCTTAAAAAAAAAAAAAATCTGTATGTGTATAGAAAGACTCAATGTAATGTGTGTTTGTGATATGAGCAGCAGGTGTTAGATTAAAAAAGTTACAAACAAGGAAATATCCTCTATACATTTAAGTGACTAGCTGAGTGTTTTACCATACCATCTTATTCGTCTAGAAATCCATCTATTCCACAGCCTTATAGCTATAACTAATGTTTAGGAATGTCTGTGTTATTAGTATTTTATTAATAATAATAATACTAATAATAATTTGTACTACATATACTCTCCTATCAATGTAGTGTGTGATTATAAGACATAATAAATATATTCACTAATTAGGTTCTGTCTGATTTTGGGGTGTGTGTAACTTTGCGATGACCCTTCTAGCCACACAGGATCCGTGTCAAACTGTGGTCTTTCATTATCTTTACTGAGCTGTTTTCTGAGCTGCATTCTCATGTTATTCTAGTAAAACAATGAGATTTACATTTTTCATATAAAAACACTGGCATTTAGCATTGCCACATTTCAGTTGTAACTATTGCCGATCAAGGGGCATTCCCACCTCTAGAAGCAGATTAGGAGAAACCAATGTAGGCTCCTACTGCAGGCAGAGTAATTGAACATAATAGCTACTAATGATACTAAATTAATACCTGCGTTTTTCTGCTTTCTAAAACATTTTGTCCCTTATAAAGTGTTGTTTCTTAAAGCAGCAAATTATACATTTCAACATCATTCCCTTTTCTGAATTTGCAGTAATCTGGTTTTGCCGATCACATAACAAGTATTTATAGATATTTTCAAATTAGGAATAATATATATTATAATATTGAACATGTTACGTGCACAGTATTTACGGTGCAATAAGAAAACATATGGTTTTCCAGAGTAATGACTGATTTTCTTCCAATGGATATTATTTAGGAGCCCGTGAGCACAGGTGCGTTTTGTTAAAAAAAAAATTGGCAGATACAACCGAACTGTAGACAAATGTTTTTTATCAGAATGTGTTTTTTTAATGATTTTTATTTAATGCATCACTCCCTCACAAATGTTTGAAGGCAAGGACATCTAACACAGGCTCACCCACATCATGAGAGATCTCTTGTAATTTCTATCACCTAATCACGATTAATTTAAAGGGCAACACAGACTCAACTAAACTAGATAACGAGCAAAGCTTGAAAAATAAATAACTAAATAAAATAAAACATCTTGCTTGTTTTTAAGTGCATTATATTTGAAATATATAACCACAGTGGTCCTATAAATAAAGCAGAAATTCTATATTACTTCTGAGCACCTAGTTATACACAGATTCTAATGGGGTGTTGGACATTATATATTAACCTCTATCACATCTATAGAATGGGACCTCAATGACAGTAGTTCCTAAACTTGGTCCTCGAGTTTCACTAACAGGCCAAGTTTTATGGATAACCATGTAGCTCTCTCAAAATAACCAAGCCAGTGATTAGCACCATGGACTAAAGTAGGGATATTATTGAGTTCTGGTCCTGTTGGTGTGTCTTGAGGACAAGAACTGGATGCCACAGCTCGATGGGGCCTCCTAGTTTCTTCGTCTATACGGGTTTGGAAAGGACAGCTGTGGGTGTTTGCCTGATTCCATCTGCCCCCCTGCATTGTTTGACCCAGCACTTTCCATGCACACATCACTGCCTTGCATATCTGAAGACGCACCACTGCATTATGTTAGTGCAAAAAATACAGTAAGAGACAGTGTGACGAAAGCTATGATGGAGGAGAATCTTGAAGTGAAGTGTTGTGAGTTTCCATGGCAACAGTCATAGTTGAAAAGTGAACTTTAGTTTTCTGCATGAGAAAAAGTGCTGTTTGTCTTGAGACATAATGGGGAAACATGATGCATTAAAATAATATCCAATTCATTGTTTGGTACAGAGTCACTTACTAACTTCCATCTTGCCCAAATCCTGAAGCAGCCTCCTTCCAGGGAATCCCTAGCACAAATGCACAGAAAGCATTTATTAATGCTCTTTAAGAAGAACTTTATTTTAGGATGGAAGTCACTTTAAAGGTATAAAGAAGTTTCATTGATTACAAAGAATGCATCTGAGGATAATTAGTAGTGTATGAAAAAAATTGCATGAAAAAGATCCCAAAAAATAAACTTACCCTAAAGTTTGCAAATTTCTTCAGTTTTCTGGCAGTTAATTTTGAGAAGGAATGCCCCTGAAAATCTAAGCTAAATTAGCATAAAATTTATAATCCGATGTGGCCAATCCGAGGCAGCTACAACATTGTTGCAATGTCTGGGGATCAGTCTCTGCAGCAAAGCATCATGGGATGTTCTTCATTTTGTTCCCACAGCAAGGAAGCTGCTCAGACAGTTCTGCTCTGGATCTCTGCACTGTGCTGATGTTGGATTGAATGTTGATATAGGGTTAAAAAAGTACTTGAATGCAGTGTTTCTATTGGTTAGTACGGGCTTCCCATGTAGGTACCTTTGGGGGTGTGGAAACCATTTTTTTATAAAATAAATGTGTATGGTTATTGAATAAATGAATGTAATGTGTGTTTGTGATGTAAGCTGTATCTGTTAGATTAGAAAAAGTTACAAACGGGGAGCCTTCCATATACCTTTAAGGAAACTGACACTGATTTGAATCCTCAGCTATAATCTGAATTTTAATTGAAAGTTGCTAGCCATTTTTCTACATTTGGAAAGTACATAAAAGCCAACTGGTGATTTGAGCTGATCCATATTTGGCTCTAGGGCCCTCGAGTGCAGACTCCTGTTCTAAAATATAAACTAAAATATATTTTCTTATGTGAACTTTGTTAATGTTCTCACAGTTGTGTAAACTTTCACCATTAATTGCTACACAAAACCGTAAATACTATTCTGTTTTGATAGCTAATACTAAACAAACGTCCTCGGTTTGAGTTTTGTTACTTTTTATTCGTCTCGCTGCTCGTTTTCTACAATAAGTGAATAAAATGTTGATTTTTCTCATTTGATTTGGAGTCTTCGGGGCGCCTGGAATGAGACAGGATAGACACACCTGTTTGTGGACACATAAGTACTTTTACAGTTACGGTAAATGAAGTTTTTAATACTCTCCCCAAACATGAACTCTGGAGGGGGGGTCCGGTCCAGTCCAATCCTGAGAGTTCATAGCAGGGAACCCAAATGTTTCTCATCTCCTTCTGTCTTCAGCCAAGTCTCCATCTGGCAGTGGTTAGTTTTTTTGTTATTAGGCAGGGTCTGCGCTCGCCAGACTGGGCTGCGCATGGGACTCGTTCCCTTCCATCATTCTAAGCTGAGATACTTGGAGCAGCTGTTGTATGGCGCAGGTCAGCTGATGACCCGCGTGACTTCGGAAGCGGCCTCTGCTCTCGCTCCAGACAATAGGATCGCATTAACATCAAGACATCTGTCCTAATATCTTATACACAATAATGTGCAAAATGCTTATTCTTTTAATTATTTCTATATTTTATTAAATTAATAATGTGCAGTTGCTATGCATCATCGTCTGGAGTTTACCCAGAATCCTCTGCCAGTTTTGGTCTTGGATCTTGTTTGTGTTGCCAGAAGCAATATTTCCAAGTACAACCAAACACTTTACTCCCAAAAGGTGTGTCATAGATTTAAAAGAGCATGTTTTATACATTGTGTGAGTATTATATATATATATATATATATATATATATATATCACAAGTTAAACAACGGATTTCCTTCTAAGAATTCCGAGAAATACAGTTATTCCACTGCATTCTGGGAACCTGGGCAGGGACATGCAAATGTGCCCACAAGGGCTTCACTCTTGTAAACCAGTTCCATTCAAACCATTGAGCATATGCCTGCTGTATTACACAGCTTTAAGCAAAGCCCAGGACTGATTACGCACAAGCCAGGAAACATACATATATATATACACAGTTGTTGAAAAATATCTAAAACTTGCGAGGATTTTTTAGGACACAGCAGTACTAATTGTAGGACCTCAGGCTCCCAGGAAATGTCCTTCCCTGTGTGTGTGCATAGAGTGTTTTTTGGATTTAAGAATGAAAATTGCATTTGTGGGCTCATTTACATGTCTCCACCCAGTTTCCCATAGTGCAGTGTAATAACTGTATTTCTGGGAAATTAGAGTAGTAAATATGATTTTTTAACTTATTTTTAGATATACAAATGGGATGACCAATGTAATATTTATGTTTTGTACTACTGTACTTTGTATGGCGGAGGGCTTCTATCATTCTTTTGCCCCCTGTAAGTTAAATGACTGCTGTGGTGTATCTATATCTGTTTTTATATATATATATATATATATATATATATATATATATATATATATATATATATATATATATATATATATATATATATATATATTTATATTATATATATATATATATTATATATATATAAGTACATGCAAAAATATTGTGTTTGCTTGTATTTTTATTGTGTGGGTTCACAATAACACTGAGTGGTATCTGGTACTTTCTTAGGAGCATCTTTCCTTATAAACAGCACTTATCACAGTAACTAGCAGAAAATACAATGGTAGGATGCACAACAGCATTATTATTGCATATAAAAGGTAAAGACTATATTATTATTCTAAAAATAAGTGTAGTTCTTCCATATGCAGCACTATATTGATATCCTGTTGCTTCTCTCACAGGGGTCTTATAAACTGTAAAATATTTGTTTTATGTGCATTGTATAAACATTATGTTTTATTAAATTTAGGCTTTAGTCGTTTCTAATCCTTTGGCTGTACTTTTCTGGAAGATGCCTCTATTTTTTCTTTAATTTAATATTATTAGGAGCAATCCAATAAGTGTGTGCATATGAAACCCATTACATCCCAATTGGCAGCACATGCGCTCGGCGCTGGCATCATTTGTCCTTTATGGGTCCTGATAACCGAGTCTCTGAAGTGTTAACTGCTCCCTCCCTAAACAATTTGGTTTGCAAATGAAATCATTCGCTCCCATAGATTTCTTTTAGCCAGAACATGCATTTGACTCCATTGATTGAACAGGACGGATCATTCAAGGAAAAAAACAGCACCTTGGGAGAGTCTTCTGGTGTGGTCTCTGACGAGATCAAGACATGAGTCCTTCCAGAAATAATATGTTATATTATAAGTATAATACCTGGTATATTTATAGATTTTATCTCTCTTTTATTTTATTCTTAATTCTACTTCCCAATCTATTGGACACACGGTGTGATCGGCGTGACCCAGTACACACTAGTCAAAAAATAATGGTGCTGTAGAGGCTTAAGGGACTCTGTCACCCCAAAAATAAGTTGATTTTATTTTAAAGAACATAAAAAACTGGCTATATATTGTACTAGCAGTTTTTGTCTATGATAAGTTATTTCTGAAATATTTAGAATTGATTTTGCAGCTCCAGTATGCTAATGTGCGGCTCAGTATGCTAATGTGCGGCTCAGTATGCTAACGTGCTGCTCAGTATGCTAATGTGTGGCTCTGTATGCTAATGTGAGGCTCAGTATGCTAATGTGCGGCTCAGTATGCTAATGTGAGGCTCAGTATGCTAATGTGTGGCTCAGTATGCTAATGTGTGGCTCAGTATGCTAATGTGTGGCTCAGTATGCTAATGTGTGGCTCAGTATGCTAATGTGCGGCTCAGTATGCTAATGTGTGGCTCAGTATGCTAATGTGAGGCTCAGTATGCTAATGTGTGGCTCAGTATGCTAATGTGCGGCTCAGTATGCTATTATGTGGCTCCGTATTACTAATGTGTGGCTCAGTATGCTAATGTGTGGCTCAGTATGCTAATGTGTGGCTCAGTGTGCTAACGTGTGGCTCAGTGTGCTAACGTGTGGCTCAGTGTGCTAACGTGTGGCTCAGTGTGCTAACGTGTGGCTCAGTATGCTAACGTGCTCCCCAGTATGCTAACGTGCTCCCCAGTATGCTAACGTGCTCCCCAGTATGCTAACGTGCTCCCCAGTATGCTAACGTGCTCCCCAGTATGCTAACGTGCTCCCCAGTATGCTAACGTGCTCCTCAGTATGCTAACGTGCTCCCCAGTATGCTAACGTGCTCCCCAGTATGCTAACGTGCTCCCCAGTATGCTAACGTGCTCCCCAGTATGCTAACGTGCTCCTCAGTATGCTAACGTGCTCCTCAGTATGCTAACGTGCTCCCCAGTATGCTAACGTGCTCCTCAGTATGCTAACGTGCTCCTCAGTATGCTCCTCAGTATGCTAACGTGCTCCCCAGTATGCTAACGTGCTCCCCAGTATGCTAACGTGCTCCTCAGTATGCTAACGTGCTCCTCAGTATGCTAACGTGCTCCCCAGTATGCTAACGTGCTCCCCAGTATGCTAACGTGCTCCCCAGTATGCTAACGTGCTCCCCAGTATGCTAACGTGCTCCCCAGTATGCTAACGTGCTCCTCAGTATGCTAACGTGCTCCTCAGTATGCTAACGTGCTCCCCAGTATGCTAACGTGTGGCTCAGTATGCTAACGTGCTGCTCAGTATGCTAACGTGCTGCTCAGTATGCTAACGTGCTGCTCAGTATGCTAACGTGCTGCTCAGTATGCTAACGTGCTGCTCAGTATGCTAACGTGCTGCTCAGTATGCTAACGTGCTGCTCAGTATGCTAACGTGCTGCTCAGTATGCTAACGTGCTGCTCAGTATGCTAACGTGCTGCTCAGTATGCTAACGTGTGGCTCAGTATGCTAACGTGCTGCTCAGTATGCTAACGTGCGGCTCAGTATGCTAATGTGCTGCTCAGTGTGCTAACGTGTGGCTCAGTGTGCTAACGTGTTGCTCAGTATGCTAACGTGTGGCTCAGTATGCTAACGTGTGGCTCAGTATGCTAACGTGTGGCTCAGTATGCTAACGTGTGGCTCAGTATGCTAACGTGTGGCTCAGTATGCTAACGTGTGGCTCAGTATGCTAACGTGCTGCTCAGTATGCTAATGTGCAGCTCAGTATGCTAATGTGCAGCTCAGAGTGCTGGATAAGGGTGGGAGAGGGGTCCAACAGCCAGATAATATTGCAGATCTTCATTTTGGCCACTACAGAGACAACCAATCAGACCTTATTCCTAATTAGCACATCAAGACATTTAATATGCAACTCATTTGCCTATAAATACAGCAACACCAACAGAGAATTTCCCAGCATTGATTCACTTTAAAATAGAAGGATAAAACAACACATAGTAAGTTGGTCAAACTGTTTAAGAATAACCTTTCTTTTTTTTTTTTTCCTATAGTGTAAAGCCTCATTGGCTACAGGTCACTTGGGGGGTGGGGCTATGCGATGGACAATGATGGAGGAGTAGCCGCAAGGAAAAAGGGATCTGTTTTGGGGAGGGATCTTGGGTGTTATCTGCTTTGGGAACAGGTCAGGTGGAGTGGACCTGCTTTGGGAACAGGTCAGGTGGAGTGGACCTGCTTTGGGAAGAGTCAGGTGGAGTGGACCTGCTTTAGGAAGAGGTCTGTTGGAGTGGACCTGCTTTGGGAACAGGACAGGTGGAGTGGACCTGCTTTGGGAAGAGGTCTGTTGGAGTGGACCTGCTTTGGGAAGAGTCAGGTGGAGTGGACCTGCTTTGGGAACAGGACAGGTGGAGTGGACCTGCTTTGGGAAGAGGTCTGTTGGAGTGGACCTGCTTTGGGAAGAGGTCTGTTGGAGTGGACCTGCTTTGGGAAGAGGTCTGTTGTAGTGGACCTGCTTTGGGAAGAGGTCTGGGAGGGTGGACCTGCTTTGAGAAGAGGTCTGGGAGAGTGGGCCTGCTTTGAGAAGAGGTCTGGGAGAGTGGGCCTGCTTTTGGAAGAGGTCTGGGAGAGTGGGCCTGCTTTGAGAAGAGGTCTGGGAGAGTGGGCCTGCTTTGAGAAGAGGTCTGGGAGAGTGGGCCTGCTTTGAGAAGAGGTCTGGGAGAGTGGGTCTGCTTTGGGAAGAGGTCTGGGAGAGTGGGCCTGCTTTGAGAAGAGGTCTGGGAGAGTGGGCCTGCTTTTGGAAGAGGTCTGGGAGAGTGGGCCTGCTTTGAGAAGAGGTCTGGGAGAGTGGGCCTGCTTTGAGAAGAGGTCTGGGAGAGTGGGCCTGCTTTGAGAAGAGGTCTGGGAGAGTGGGCCTGCTTTGAGAAGAGGTCTGGGAGAGTGGGTCTACTTTGGGAAGAGGTCTGGGAGAGTGGGCCTGCTTTGAGAAGAGGTCTGGGAGAGTGGGCCTGCTTTGAAAAGAGGTCTGGGAGAGTGGGTCTGCTTTAAAAAGAGGCCTGGGAGAGTGGGTCTGCTTTGGGAAGAGGTCTGGGAGAGTGGGCCTGCTTTGAGAAGAGGTCTGGGAGAGTGGACCTGCTTTGAAAAGAGGTCTGGGAGAGTGGGTCTGCTTTGGGAAGAGGTCTGGGAGAGTGGGCCTGCTTTGGGAAGAGGTCTGGGAGAGTGGGCCTGCTTTGGGAAGAGGTCTGGGAGAGTGGGCCTGCTTTGAGAAGAGGTCTGGGAGAGTGGGCCTGCTTTGAGAAGAGGTCTGGGAGAGTGGGCCTGCTTTGAGAAGAGGTCTGGGAGAGTGGGCCTGCTTTGGGAAGAGGTCTGGGAGAGTGGGCCTGCTTTGAGAAGAGGTCTGGGAGAGTGGGCCTGCTTTGAGAAGAGGTCTGGGAGAGTGGGCCTGCCTTGGGAAGTGGTCTGGGAGAGTGGGTCTGCTTTGAGAAGAGGTCTGGGAGAGTGGGCCTGCTTTGAGAAGAGGTCTGGGAGAGTGGGCCTGCTTTGAGAAGAGGTCTGGGAGAGTGGGCCTGCTTTGAGAAGAGGTCTGGGAGAGTGGGCCTGCCTTGGGAAGTGGTCTGGGGGAGTGGGCCTGCTTGTTTTTGGAAGGGGTCTGAGGGGGTGGAGGGGAGATGCTTTGGGAAGAGATCTGGGGGAGTGGGGGGGGGGTACTGGTTTTGGAACGGGTGTTGTGGGGTATTTAGAGGGGCCAGGGGAGAAGGAGTGAGTTGGCACCTGGGCGGTCCAGATCTTTTTTTTGCACCGGGGCCCTCCATTCTCTGCTTTCCTACTCTATAGTCTATATATAAATTTCCACAAAAAAAAGTAAAACTTTGCGTCTGCAGTGTCTCTTTTAACGCTGATTTATTTTATCAATTGATTTATTCTGTTCCCCAAGAAATATCTATATTTCCTTTAATCGTTTGTGTTCTCTCACAGTGGCAACTTTTTTTTTTTTAGTTGTTTAAATTGATATTTGAATTGATTGTGTCTCCGGCGTTACGTTAGACCCGTTTGCCTCTCCCCCCTTCATCTCGCCAGCAAATAAATATATTACAATAAGAGGTGAGATGTATAGTACAGTGTAACAATGATAAATGATGTTGTGAGTAATTTTTCTACTATTAACATAAAGTAATATAAACCTGAAGGACACTAGTCTATTCAGAGCGTTAGTAACTAATGTTCCATATCAGATGTGGACAGTGTCAGGACTGAATACAGATTAGATAGTGTCCTTTCCTCTCTGGGGGAATTACACTCTGAGACACCGCGGCTGCCAGCGCCCGCACTGCATTGTTGGCGCATGGGCTTCTTCTTTGGTCTATTAATTCACAAGCCCTAAATGACAATGTGAGGAAAAAAGCAATATTATTTATTTTTAGTGGAAATGCAATTTATTTACATGTTTATTAATCCGCAGTCACTGCATTTTGTCACGCAAACGGTTGAAAAAAATAAAATAAAATGTGTATTTTGTAATTGGCCAAAGCAGGTCCTTGTTAAAAGAGATGGCCAGGTAAGGAAGGAGAAGACCGGAAAGCCAAGTCACGGTGGCTTTCAATCTTGATGGATTGTTTCAAAAGAGCAGTTCATCAAATGAAAGACTTTCTTTATATGTATGTATCTATGTGTGTATATATATATATATATATATATATATAAGTAAATAAATAGTACATCTGTGATCACATTTGAATGTCTAAAACAAGTTATAAAACCTGCTTCCTGCTCAGAGTTCTGAGAAATACAGTTTTCACGCTGCATTCTGGGAGCCTGGGCAGGGACATGCAAATGTGCCCACAAAGGCTTCGCTCTTGTAATCCATTATCATTTCAAACATGGCTTCCTTTAAGCATATGCCTGCTGTGTTATACAGCTTAAAGCACAGCTCAGGATAGATTATACATGCTGATGAGAGGCAGTAACCTTGAAACAGCTGTATGTGGGTGGGTTTCCTTGCTTGTGTATGGATTTCAAGAGTGAAGCCTTTGTGGACATATTTGCATATCCCTGCCTAGTTTCACAGTATGTAGTGTAATAACTGTATTTCTTGGAATTCTGAGCAGGAAACAAGTTTTATTTAACTTGTTTTAGATGATCAAATGTGAGCAAATATATATATATATATATATATATATATATATATATATATATATATATATATGTATGTATGTGTGTGTGTATATATATATATATATATATATATATATATATATACAAATAAATATATATATATATATATATATAAACAAATAAATATATATATATATAAACAAATAAATATATATATATATATATATATATATATATATATATATATATATATATATATACATATACACATACATATATATATATATACACATACACACACATATATATATATATACACATACACACACGTGCAGGTGGTCCCCGGTTCAAGATCTTTTCCTGAGAACCTTTTCTTAGATTTGTATATAAGTTGGATCCCTGATGAATAATAGTGACAATAATAGTAACAATACTATAGTGGCTCATATGGTAATACTAATACTGTAATTAATAATAATAAGAATACCCTTATTCTGTAATAATAAGTTACAGAAACTATTGGGCTCTTTTGTTTAATTCAAACAAACAAAACATAAAAACAAACTCATACAGAAAGCCTTTGGAGCCCGTTCTTAAGTAGGGGTTGTCTGTAAGTTGGGTCCTAGGTAATAGACATACAGTATGTATGTTTATATATATTCATTCATGCATCTGCTTTTTATCAGTTTGTTAATATCACTACAAACTTCATTAAATGTGTTATTATAGCTCTCTAGTGGGAACGTTTCAGTATTAAACATTGATATTGAATCTTTAAATAATAATAAGATCTGCAGTGAGGACATTTGTGTGGAAAGTGATTCTTCTTTTAGGGTGACGCATTTCCAGGCTTTTCCAAGTTCCTATTTGGCCGTAGTGTTAATATATAACGAGACTTAGTATAAGAAAGCCATTATAAGTTTTGCTCTAGTTATATTATTTTGATAATTATATTTTTAATGGGGACAGGACAATTTCTAGTTGTTGATAAAATGTCCCTTAAAGGACCATTCTAGCACCCTACAACAGGAGCTAGGTGTTTAATTAAGTATCGATCATTAATGAAATTCATATAATAAACTTACTTTCAAAGATTAGATTCACCAGCTGATATTCTCCACTCACTATATGGCCAAACGTTTCTGTCAGTACTAAATTGTTGTGCTCAATGTTATATCAACACAATGCTCTTCATTAGCTGGATACTTGCTGTGCTACCCTTGGTAATGATTTTCTAGGTTGATGTTGTGTCTAATTCGATGGCTCTTAAAGCCCACTAAACATGTCTCCAACAAGACCTTATCGGTGAGGAGACAACAGCTTATGTAGGGGCTGATTCTTCCACCTTTGAAAGTAAGGAAATTATTATTATTATTTTTTTTTTTAATCACTGAATCAGAATTTTATTAAAGGGATATGGAAGGTTCCTGAATGTTACTAGGTATATAATATCCCTGTGTATCTATTCACTTTTATGTACTTTATTATACTACGATGTGTTTATAATCTCCAAAATCAGACACACAGTCCCTGTATGTGTCTGCCCCCTGCAGCATATGCAAACACAGACTCTTTAGGGCTGGATGGGCCGTGTAGTATCCTAGCCAATCAGAGACCACATATCAGCATCATTTTGCTGAGAAATGGTCACTGATTGGTTACTATGGGACATAGCACGCCCAGTACTAAAGAGTCTGTGTCTGCATACGCTGCTGAGGACAGACCCATTCAGGGGCTGTTTGTCTGATCTTAGGCAGATCTTATAAGGCCTTCTTACTATAATAAAGTAGATACAATTAAATTAGATACACAGGGATGATATATATCTAGTAACATCCAGGAACTTTCATGTCCCTTTAATAATCAATGCCTAATTAGTATAATAAAGAGAAATTTTAAGTGGCCATAATTTGAATTTAAAAAGTATTTCTGAGCCTAGTGCGATCATGTTTTTAATATTGTGTTTAGTTGTAATTAGTATTTGTCAGGATATTTGGTGGATCTGCCTCCAGGTCCCTGGGACTCTCGTATATTTAGTTTGTGACCCATACAAAAGCCCAAATCACAGGAAAGTATTTAATAATTGCTCCCAGTATTACACCCAGAAAGCTCATGTAAGAGGCTTCGGAGCCTGGGAACCCGCGCACATCATTATTCTTGGGGTGGGCTTTGATATGATGTGTTTGTCATGCTTCATAAATTTTATCTTACCACTAGAAACAGGAGAGCATATCTTCAATGCAATTATAAAAATGTATTAGAATCAGGAGCGAGAAATAAATATGGTGCCGGATGAGGTTTTAATGGCTCTCGACTTGTTTGTCATTCATGGGTAGACAGTTGCTTCCAGGATCGGATCGTTACGTTTGCTAAAAACATCACATTGTGTTATACAGGAATATTGTATTGTTTACTGTTATCAACACAAACACCAGTTGTGGGGCTATGTGTGTGTGTCGCTCAGTTGTGTCCGACTATCTGTGACCTCATGGACCGTAACACACCAGACACATCTTTATGTTCATGGTCATGCTTATCCACTTGGTTTTCATGGCAGAGATACTGGAGTGGGTTGCCAGTTCCTTCTCCAGTGGACCGCAATTTGTCTAACCTCTCTGCTATGACCCTATATGACTGACCTCTCTGGGTAACCCTACATGGTACAGCTCACAGCTTCATTGAGGTACACAAGACCCTTCACCACGACAAGGTAGTGATCCAGACAGGGATTTTATGACTAGTTAGTCCTTATTAATGCAGCTAATTTAACCCATTTTGTACCTGGAGCATCACACTTCATTGTGAAACCAATTTATTTTTAAAGGACCACTACATATTTATGTCATATTTATAGCATTCTCTTTTCAAGAACTGATGACTTGAACTTGATCATTTGCAGAATGTTTTTACACTTTAAAATAAACTAGTCGTATGCCCGTCATTAAAGACGGTATAATATTAGATGTGTCTCTTCCCGCCCTCTCCTTCCCCTGTGTCTCTTCCCCGCCCTCTCCCTCCCCTGTGTCTCTTCCCCGCCCTCTCCCTCCCCTGTGTCTCTTCCCCGCCCTCTCCCTCCCCTGTGTCTCTTCCCTGCCCTCTCCCTCCCCTGTGTCTCTTCCCAGCCCTCTCCCTCCCCTGTGTCTCTTCCCAGCCCTCTCCCTCCCCTGTGTCTCTTCCCAGCCCTCTCCCTCCCCTGTGTCTCTTCCCGCCCTCCCCCTCCCCTGTGTCTCTTCCCTGCCCTCTCCCTCCCCTGTGTCTCTTCCCCGCCCTCTCCCTCCCCTGTGTATCTTCCTTGCCCTCTCCCTCCCCTGTGTCTCTTCCCCTCCTTCTCCCTCCCCTGTGTCTCTTCCCCACCCTCTCACTCCCCTGTGTCTTTTTCCCACAATGTCTCTTTCCTCCTCCTCCCTCCCCTGTGTCTCTTTCCCCCTTCCTCCTTCCCCTGTCTCTTTCCTCCCTCCCCTGTCTCTTTCCCCCCCTTTGGCGCGGCGTTGTGCGCATGCGCACTGCGGCATGTACGGAATCGGTACAAATAGTTACTTCCTTCTCCAGTGGACCACAATTTGTCTGACCTCTCTGCTATGACCTGCCCATCTTGAGTGACCCTACATGGTATAGCTCACAGCTTCACTGAAGTACACAAGCCTCTTCACCACGACAAGGTAATGATCCAGAAGGGGAAAGCTCATTAGTTTTAGGTAACAAAGTAGCAGCAATATCATCTTAAAAAAAGAGAAGTGAAATATAGTAAAGAGTATTAATACTAAATAATTGTATATTTTTGTTTATTTAAAGGGCAAAACAAACAAACAAAAAATAATATAAATCCATGAAATAATTAAACTTGATAATGGCCAAAATATTTTTAGAAAGCAAATTATTCATGGACCACAGGGGTGCTTTAATAATACCCCCCGGTCACACTGCTCGCCCTCTCATGCCTCTGTTTTTGGCTTCTTTAGCCCAGTTCCCCTTCCGTTCCTTTAAGTCCATTCTGTTTATTTATACCACAACATAAATATGTCACTTTGATGTAATTTTCGGTGAGAAGTCATAAAATCCGACACGCCATTGTTAATTAAAGTACCGCGCCATGCGCCCCCACCCGCGTTTATCTAACATTAGGATAAAATACACCACATTTCCCAGTGTTTAATGTTGCGCCCTCCAGTATCCAGCGCCCCTCCTCTGTGTATATTCTGGAGAATACATTGCACCTCCATCATAAATCCCCGGGCCTGACACTGTCTAAGTCTGCTGCTCTCTTGCCCTCAATTTCAGTGAGATGGGCCATTGAAAACTCATTACAAGCTGTTTAGACTCTGACTTTGACTTTTGCTCGACAGCGAACAAAAATTAACAGCTCTTGGAGGAACCGAAAAAAAGGGAGGCAAAGTGCCAAATAAATAATAGAGAGAAAGAATCGCAACAACAGAAAAGTGACTTGATATTAGTGTCATATTCAGTGCAATGGCGGCGGTGACGCGGGATGCGGCGGGATATTGTGCGCTCTCCGGACGCGTAATATGTACATACAACTAATCCGATTGTAGATCTTGGGGAACCTTCTGTTTGATTACATTGAAATTCAATAATAGGTAATTAAACAAATCCAATTTATGATACAAAGGTATTTATATTGGGGAATACAATGGAGTCGATAGAAAATCTTAATTGGGATTTGGAACAACATGTGTGAGAAGATGTCGGGGTGTCCTGGATCTGTGGGGGGGGGGGGTGCTCTACAGGAGATGGTCAGGAGATTGTGTAATTGCTGAGATGTTGAGAGGATTGATGATCTGGAAGGGCTGATGATATGATTGGTTATTAGGTGGATGATTTGAAGCATATGATGATCTTTCAGGTAATCCAGGGAGATGGTGGTTGAATTATAAGGAAAAAATAATCTGAGAAGAGATGCTGGAAGAAAGGGTTGATAATCTGTAATTGGTGATAGTCGATTAAGGGATGATGATGGAGGGGATGAATAATATGTACTTGACTAGTCAATTGCCTGTCATAAATGACAGGATAATATTTAATGTGTCTCCTCCCTCCCCTGGGCCCCCCTCCCCTGTGTCTCTTTCTACCCTCTCCCTCCCCTGTGTCTCTCCCACCCTCTCCCTCCGATGTGTCTCTTTCCCCCTCTCTCCCTCTGATGTGTCTCTTTCCCCCTCTCTCCCTCTGATGTGTCTTTTTCCCCTCTCTCCCTCTGATGTGTCTTTTTCCCCTCTCTCCCTCACATGTGTCTTTTTCCACTCTCTCCCTCCCGTGTCTCTCTCCCCCTCTCCCTCCCCTGTGCCTCTTCCCCTCCCCTGTTTCTCTTTCCCCCCTCTTCCTCCCTTGTTTCTATTTCCCCCTCTTCCTCCCATGTGTCTCTTCCCCCTCTCCTTCCCCTGTGTATCTTCCCCCCTCTCCTTCCCCTGTGTCTCTTCCCCCTTCTCCTTCCCCTGTGTCTCTTCCCCCTCTCTCCCTCCCCCATGTCTCTTCCCCCTCTCTCCCTCCCCTGTGTCTCTTTCCCCTCTCGCTCACTCCCATGTATCTCTTTCGCCTCTCTCCCACCCCTCTGATGATCTTTAAGGAAATTGTTAGAGAAAAGCTGGTCTATCTGAAAGGGGTGATCTATGAAAGGATCCAGAAAGGTTGTGGATGACCTGTGAGGGACGATGATCTGTCTATATGGGAAAATGATCGATGTGGGGTTCAGGAAGAGGGTGGGTGATTTCTAAGTGCTGATAATCTATGATGAAGGTGATCGAGCAGCGATTGGATGATCCATAAGGGGTGATGATCTATGATGAATGTGATCGAGCAGCGATTGGATGATCCATAAGGGGTGATAATCTATGATGAAGGTGATCGAGCAGCGATTGGATGATCCATATGGAGTGATGATCTATGATGAAGGTGATCGAGCAGCGATTGGATGATCCATATGGGGTGATGATCTCTGATGAAGGTGATCGAGCAGCGATTGGATGATCCATAAGGGGTGATGATCTCTGATGAAGGTGATCGAGCAGCGATTGGATGATCCATAAGGGGTGATGATCTATGATGGGGAGCAGAGAAAAGGTGGATGATCTGTAAGGGATGATGAGCTATTAGATGAGCTACTAGGTTGATTGAATACTAATTTCATCATCTCCCCATTGAAAATAAAGTAATCCACCTGTGCTGTCCACTTATCTTTATAGCCGTCCCAGGTCTCTCTCTCGGATCCCATTCACACTGTACTCCTTTCTCTATTTCATTTCTGCCGCACAGACTCTCCTGCACCATATCCAAAACTTTGTGTACGTGTAAACCAATGAGCCTTTGAGAGCCGCTTCATAAATTTAACTGTATCTTGTTTAAAAGCAAGGCAGCTTTTTAATTTAGTGCTTGGTAGTTTTTATGTGAAATGTCTAAGGAGCTATTTATAGCAGACGTAACCTTGGATGCACATAGGTAAAAAGACAATGGAAGTTTGGATGTCCCTGTTTCTCTGTCAAGATAAAATAATATTTATTGTTATGATGTGTGTGTATATATATATATATATATATATATATATATATATATAATTTCTCTCTATACTTATGTATACTTGTAGGGATAGAGGATAGTATCACAGTACAGAGTCTATGGTGATGCCACTCAATAAGAGCTCTGTGATCCAGTTTAGACATCCACAAGGCTCACTGTCCTTTTGCTTCCTGTAATATGTCAGGGCAAAACAAGAAGCTAAATAAATTGTTGGGGAATAGTTGTTATGTTGAGCTTTTATCCAGCTGAGCACATCATGGCAAAAACCGTCATACCTAGGAACTCCTGAAAGCTCTTAAGTAGCACTCACTCAAGAGGCTGACAAGGAAGGAGACTCTAGTTACAGTTAAGAAAATACAGTTTTCAAATGAAAATGTCCTGCGTTAGATGTACCTAAAACAATAAATAATGATGGCAGAGAGTGAGTATTTGGTTGTGTCTGATAATAAAATTGGCAAGGTCAGCAGTTCTTATGTGCCGTGACATACCCACCAAATGTGCCAATCTGACCAAAAAAATAGCTCTGTAAAAATCTCATGTGCCCTCTCATATTCACAAGACAGATTTACTAAATTGCACCAAAGACAAGTGGAATGCAAAGAGGCGCCATATGCCAAGCACGACAGGAGGGAAAGAGTTAATCACTCCTATAAGTAATTGCAACCCCACTTGAAAGTCCATTTTCGGCACAGTAAGAAAAGAAAATCCAAGAAAGTGAGACCTAACTTACTGTTTTAGCTTTGTATACTTTATTAAGTTGTTGTGCAAAGATAAATCCCCTTTCATACCACGGTAATTGTTCTCTGCAGAGCTTACACTTATCTTATCTATATATCTCCGTTATACCACTGCGGTGACAATATTTGAGACTGGTAGCTGCCAAACCATGGTGTAGAGTGGAGCTTAATACAGTGCAGAGGTCAAGGGATGCAACAAACAAGACAGGTCCAGGCTTTGCTTTGGTTGACTACACATCTATCTGGCATCTAACCATTGGCTTGATCTACTCCCTTCTCTACCTTCAGGCTCCTGGCCCCTGGCTTGTTTGACTATTCTACTTACTGGTGTCTGACCCTTGGCTCTGTCCCTTACCCAACATTTGCTTTCTTGAATTACATGACTTGGGTTAACAGAGGTTGGGTAAGATCCAAGAGACAGAGCCAAGGGTCAATGTATAGAATAGTCAAACAAGCCAAGAGTCGGGTACCTGAAGGTAGAAAAATGATTGGATAAAGCCAATGGTTGGTTTCCAGAGAGAAGAGTAGTCAATGAAAGCAAAGGTCGGATCAAGCAGGATGCAGTAATGGCAAGATGCATTTCAGGGCACCGTTGTTAAAGGGACTCAATCACAGGCATAATCACTTCACTTCAATCAATAGACATTGCCTTGGTTTCCTTCCATTCTGAAGATATAAGCAGTCGATTGTACAGATCACCAACGTCGTCCTGTAAATGTGCGGCTCCGATCCCGTGGCGCCTACCCAGCACTTGTTTGAGTGACATGTTCGGGTAAAGGTAACCCCTCTTTTGTGATGTCAATGGGCGTACTTGTGCTTAAAGGGGAGGTTTATGATAATTTCTACTTTCTCTGGATGGCCCACAGGGGAGGAGAGGACAGCCCACATTCCAAAATGGATGCCTTTATGTATTCTGATATAGCGTTTTTCAGTCTTAGATTTCAGATACATCGAACGTCTTATTTGTTATCTTTTGAACACTGTATATATTGTTAGTGTATAGTCTTGCTAATTCGCTAGTTTCTTGGAGGGTATTTTCCCATGATTGTGTCCCTTTAAGTTGCTGGCACCAACAGTCGATCAGTAATGTGTTTGCATGCCAGAGTCTGGTGTGCACACCATTTACATCTAACACCAAGATAGGTATTAAGGGTGGTATAAAATAGATGCAATGGGTTCCCTGGCGGTCCAGTGGTTAGGATTTGGTGCTTTCACTGCTATGACCTGGGTTCAATTCCAGTCAGGGAACCAAGAGGTCACACCACCCTATAGCCAAGCAGGGTTGGTCAGTACTTGATGGAAGATCACCTTGGAATACCAGGAGCTGTGTGCTGTGGCCACTCCAGTATCTCTGACATGGATCCCAAGTGGATAAATCAGGTGTGTTGCGGTCCAGGAGGTCATGGAGAGCCGGACATGACTGTATGACTCAAAGACAAAATAGATGCACATGCTCACGCTGGAGCTGACATTTGCGGCTTACAGCGCAAGATGTGGCTTGGGTGCGCCATAGACATACAGACCGCAGATTATAACAATATAATATTTTGATATTGTGCTTTTTATATTCCTTAAAATCCTACAAATTAATAGCTGTAATATTCTCTGATCCATGAACTATCCACTTTAATCTGGATTACAGCATTTTTTTTTTGCCATTTATTGTTGTGCAACTCCCAGACAGTGCTGAGGAGAGTCGTGTTTCCTTGTGATAAGTTTGGAATTCAACACGGGAACTTTGGATAATTAAAAAATTGAAAAGAAAATCTTTTTCTTCTAAATCAAACCAGTGGCCTTGATTTTTATGGCTATTTTAAGGCCCATTAATCTTTGAATCATGGGACCATGTAAAAGCTGACAGACTTAACAGTCATTTCCTGGGTTTATTTGGAAGGATTTAATGTCAACAGCAATTTTAATTATTATCGTTGTAGCACTAACCTCGTTTATATGTATGGAATATTGCAAAGTATACAGATATCTAACCTTGTAGTGTTTACTATGGAAGCTGGGAATTAGATTTCAGTTCTAAGACTGTATGTCGCGGGGTCCTCGGCAGGAATCTGGGGTGCCAGTGATTTATATATGTGGGTGCCCACACACACTAAATGCTATACAGTAAGTTTAATGGTTAAACAAATAGTGTTAGGAAGAAGTAATAATAAAGATAAAAAAAAATAAAGATGAAAATAATAAATATGTAAATAGATTTGTGGACATTCTTATATTAGATAAACAATTGAACACAGGAAAATGAACTTCAATTAATAAATACTAAGTTTTATTAGGGCTAAAGATGGAAATTAAAAAAATATATATGTTGTATGTAGTATGTATTGCTAATAAGATATGGGTAATAAAATGATTAAATTAAATTATAGAAACTACGGTAAATTAAAAAATTATTCCAGAAATACAACTGATCACTTATCAAAATGCTATATATTTAGAACATCAGAGTCAAAGAGATATAAAGGGCACGTTATTCAATATTAAAGGGATATGTAAGTGAGTTGGATTATGAGTGCATCTGATAGAGGAGAATTAGTAGTGTATAAAAAAAATGGCATGCAAAAAATACCAAAATAAGCATTTAAACACTTAATTAGAAGTTAGCAAATTATTTTAAAAATTTCTGTCAGTTGAAATGTAGGGTTAACACCCTCCAAACCCAGGCTAAATTGGTATACAATTTGAAAAATTGGTTTAGCCAATCAGGAGCAAGTAAAGACTGAAACATTTGTATCACAATCTGGCAGTTTTCTCTCCCTGCCTGTCTCCTAATGGGCAATTTCAGCTGTGACCCCACCAATCATCATTTCCTTTAGAGGTCACACACTGTACCCTGCAGGGTACACTTTATGTAAGCTTCCTAGGGGTGTGCACTTCTAGATATCAGTATCTAGCATATAAATATGTAAGTACATTCAACTTTTCGGTATATTACAATTTTTTCTACTAATCAGTAGCTGTTTATTAGGAAACATTTGAAACCCAGCTCATTTACATATCCCATTAAATCATATACTTTATCATACTCATCTTTGCAGGGACCTTTCCTGTTTTCTGATCATCAACAGTAGCGGCCAATGGCTGCTAGGTGACGCGGCCGAGCTTTTCTTCAGTTTACTAGGGTTACATTTAGGGTTAGGTTACTGACAGATGATAAGCAGTGCCGCTATTTACTATGTAAAGCTTATCATCTACAACTACACTTACTCTACCAGTAACTCTAAACCCTAATCCCTAATATCTAAATCTAACCCTATGAAATATAAGAAAATCTTGGCCGCGCCAGCACTGTTGCTGTTTTGTCTTGTAGTCTTTTTTTTGCATTTGTGCAAAAAATGTGTTTGAATTCAGAAATTACAGTCCGATTCAATTGAGCAATCATACGTTACTGGAGCCTGTAAGTGAGGCCGTAAATTAATCTGCTATTCAATCGGCGTCTTTAAAATCCTTGCGATTGTGAAACCTGTAACTTAGTCTCCCGAAGCCTTTGATGTTTTCCTCCCGCCAGAGGTACGATCGCTAAAATCATAAATCGCTGTTTAATTGCTACAATTCCCCAAGCCCGCAAATGTTTTCACACCTGTAAACGGCAAATGGAGGAGATCCTACAAGTGCTAGAGAAAAAAAAAAAATAGTTTCCACACCCCAGAGCTGCTTACATAAGCACCTGTACTAACCAATAGAAAGACTGCTTTCAAGTATGTTTTTTAACCCTATACTATACTGTCAGCCAGTAGCAGTACAGTGCAGAGATCCAGCACTGCCTGTGTTGCATCATTCAAGCGAGGAGAAAGATGTGTGGTGGGAGCAAAAGACTACAAATCCCATGATGCTTGGCTACAGAGACTGAATTCCCCATACTGCTACAATGTTGTACCTACTTCTGATTGGCCACATTAGTTATGCTAATTTAGCTGGCGTTTTCATGGTCATTCCTTCTAAAAATCAACTGCTAGAAAACTGAAGAAAGTTTTAAAACTCTAAGTTATTGCTTTGGTCCTGCACAGAGCAAAAAATAGATAGATGCAAAGTCCTATCAAGTGGAAAATGCAACCCATTTTGACACATTAGGAGGGAGGAGAATGAAACCGAGAGAAAAACAAAACATGGAAAAATGCTAAAGGTAGGTAAATTAACCCTAAAAAAACGGAGTCAAACTAATAAAAAATGTTTTAGTGGGTGACACAAATGTGAGTGTAATTGTTCTTAATATTACCACTCAGATTGTTATAGTGTCAGTAGATGGTCTGCTGTCCTCTGAGGGCGGTGATCCTCACACTCCCTGTATGTGAAGGTCACCATGTAGTCCATTCCCTGCAGACCTGGAGTGTGACGGCTGCAATATCTTAATCACAGCCGGTCTGTGGATAGTGACCTGTGTAATAACTACCTGCTAATGTGACGGCTGATGAGAACCATCCAGTCTGCACATGTCCCAAAACATAGAAATACTTTGTAGCTAAAGATGGTCTCTTGTCTTATTGTTTATAATATCTTCTAAAAATCTGTGAAATCTTTTGAGATCACTTTAAAAACAATGTTTTGTGCTAAGCAAAGTTACAACTGTCCTTTTGGTAACCTTCAATCCATCCAGTTGGTAGCTGCAGGTCTCGAATTCTGCTGATGAGATGGGGTTGTTACATGATGATGTCAGTTATGGCAACATGTTAGTAGCTATCACTGTGGTAAAGTCTGTAAACGTTTCATCCAGTATTATATACTAGTAACATGCCCATCATAAATGACTGTATGTTATGTTCAATTGTCTGTGCTGCCTCTCCCTGTGTTCCCTCTCTCTATGAGCCCTATTTCTGTGCACCCTCTCTCCCTCCCTCTCTCCTGCCTCCCTCTCTTTCTCCTCTCTCTCTCTCTTGCTCTCTCTCTCCCCTCCCTCTTCCCTCTCTCTCCCCCTCCCTCTCTTCCCTCTCTCTCCCCTCCCTCTCTCCCCACTCCCTCTCATCCTCCCTCCCTCTCTCCCCACTCCCTCTCATCCTCCCTCCCCTCTTTCTCCCTCTCTTCCTCCCCTCCCACTCTTCCTCTCCTCCCTCTCTTCCCCTCCCTCCCTCTCTCCCCTCCTTCCTCTCTCTCCCCTCCTTCCTCTCTCTCCCCTCCTTCCTCTCTCTCCCCTCCCTCCCTCTTTCCCCTCCCTCCCTCTTTCCCCTCCCTCCCTCTTTCCCCTCCTTCCTCTCTTTCCCCTCCTTCCTCTCTTTCCCCTCCTTCCTCTCTTTCCCCTCCTTCCTCTCTTTCCCCTCCTTCCTCTCTTTCCCCTCCTTCCTCTCTTTCCCCTCCTTCCTCTCTTTCCCCTCCTTCCTCTCTTTCCCCTTCTTCCTCTCTCTCCCCTCCTTCCTCTCTCTCCCCTCCTTCCTCTCTCTCCCCTCCTTCCTCTCTCTCCCCTCCTTCCTCTCTCTCCCCTCCTTCCTCTCTCTCCCCTCCTTCCTCTCTCTCCCCTCCTTCCTCTCTCTCCCCTCCTTCCTCTCTCTCCCCTCCTTCCTCTCTCTCCCCTCCTTCCTCTCTCTCCCCTCCTTCCTCTCTCTCCCCTCCTTCCTCTCTCTCCCCTCCTTCCTCTCTCCCCCCTCCTTCCTCTCTCCCCCCTCCTTCCTCTCTCTCTTCTTCCTCTCTCACCCTCCCTCCCATTCCCCTCTCTCTCACCCTCCCTCCCCTCTTCCTCTCTCCTCTCCCTCCCTCCTTCCTCTCCCTCCCTTCTACTTCCTCATCTCCCCCTCTCCCTCCCCATCTCCTTCCCTCCCCCTCTCTCTCCTCCTTCCCTCTCCCCCTCCCTCTCTGCTCCCTCCTCTCTCCCCCTCCCTCTCTCCTCCCTCCTCTCTCTCTCTCTCCCCCCTTTTTCTCTCTCCCTCTCTCCGCCTCCCTCTCTCATTCTCCCTCCCTCTCTCCTTCTCCCTCCCCTCTCTCCGCCTCCCTCCTTCTCCCTCCCTCCCTCTCTCCTCCTCCCTCTCTCCGTCCCTCCCTCCTTCCCCCTCAGTCACATAACAAACACATGCGCAGTTGTGCGTTTACCTGCAATTAAGGGCGATCAGCTTGTGAGTAATGACTGTACAGAACACATCTCTCAGGCGTCACTCATAACTAACAACTATTATAGGTGATACCTGACTATGGGACCTGATTGTCTCGTGTTACCACCTAACTTCCCTGTGTATCACACCTGCTGTTTAAAGGTCATTTGCTGTTTATTTCTTCCACAAGGGCATCAGAACAGAACAATGTGGTGACAACTTGCTCCAGAGATAATCAGCCAGATGCTGCCACTTTGTATCCCTCCTCTTATAAGTTCCTCTAACGATTCCATCCCTCACGCTGTATCCTCTCTATTATGTCTGACCTGTATCAATCTATTTCCCTGTCTGTGTCTTCACCAGCCGCTGTACATTAGGTTTCATGTGTCAACATTTATTTAATTTGTCATGTGTCACACAAATTACATAGCAGATTTAAATTGTGTTTTTTTTTCTTCTTTCCTGCATGTTCACTATTTTACTAATTTTGAATTATCAGCAGTTTTCATCTCATTTGCAGTTGGGTATCTGTCTAAGTCATTTGTCTAGATTAAAATCTGAAGAGGCCGAGCCGCTAACCCCACAACTTCCCCGAAGATTTTCTTGATATATTTCGCACACTTTTTTTTTTTTAGCAAGCAGTTGATTCTGTTGTACATAAAGCAACATACTGTAAATTATTGCAGTTTAATTAAACTGGTAGGATTGGAAATAGTTTAATAAGATAATTTTGATACTTATTACATTGAATAAAGTGCTTACATTTCTGGATGATTGTACATTGGCACTGTCCTCATAAAATGGGTGTGTGAAAGGGTTAACTACTATCACCCAAGAGCAATAATATAATGTTGCCAACACTGAGACAATTTGACATATAACAATCTATGGAAGCCTTCAGTTACCCTAACCCATGGGTGTAGGAACTGGGGGGTGATGAGGGGGACAAATCCCCCTCAGATGTATCATTGTGTGTATGTGTATAGAAGCTCTGTATCCAACCCAGAATTATTTTGGTTCCTACACCCCTGCCCTGTTCTATACAATTTATACAAAACGCTAATCTGGTCACAAATGAGAATTTAACAATTTACACACCATAAAAATATATCCCTAGTAATGTGCGGTCATCCACATCACAAAGGCCGGACTTAATCAATTAATATATGCATAATGTAAAATTACACCGTATATTAATAAAGGATTTAATAAAAGGATGTACATTAAATTTATTATATTCTAATATTACAAAAATAAATCAGGGTTAAAAAACAGACTTAGAATTATGCTATAGTTACCAAGCTGTGAAATAGATAGATTTTCAGGAGAATGAGATGATATGGTCAAGCACTTAGCACACAATATATTCTTTATGATCTCCAAGCAAGACAATATTTGATCCTTTGTTTTAAAGTTTAGAAGCTCTAAGGTTTTAGATTCCAACCTTTCTCTTGATATTAACTTTTTCTCTTCACTAACTAGGCTTGTTTGTTGTTGTTGTTGTGTCCGACTCTCCGTGATCCTATGGATAGCAGCATGCCGGGCACACCTTGTTTCTGGTTGTGCTTATCCATGAGATTTTCATGGCAAAGATAGCCAGGTTCTTCTCTAGTGGACCAAAATTTTTCTGACCACTCTGCTATGACCTGTCCATGTTGGGCGGCCCTACATGATATAACTCAGAGCTTCATTGAGGTACACAAGCCTCTTTACCACGGCAAGATAGCTATACAGAATAGGTTGTTGGGAGGCCCTATATTGTGTGGATTTTATTCTAGCAAGCGTGCTTATCTGAAAGCCCCAAGCATCTGATGTTGCTTATCGATAGAAGTGACAAGGAATGTGTAAGACTTTAACTATCCAGTTGCAGCAATGGTTTAACATCTTCAAGACTTATTTGTGACCAACGCCCAAAAATACTTCACAATATAGATTTCGACACCTAGAAACAACAGATCTTGAGGGTTCTACTCATGATGTTGTACAATCTAGAGTCGATAGAAGTCATGGTGGTTAAGAAAATTTGAGTGGAAGATGGTCTGGAGCGATTTTATGGCAATGAAGGTCATTGCAAACTGTCCCAATGCTCATTTGCCAGTGACTTTGTGAATGCAAATGGCTGAAAACACTGAGACCTCAAACCTGCCTAGCTTTAGGCTGACCAGGCTTTAAATGTCAAGCTGTACCTTACAGGTTGGGACATTTCTCCTGGACTGATCCCGCTCTACATACCGAATCATGTGAATCATTGATTGCCCACCTACTAACTTTCAGTTTGTCGGTATATTTGGTCCACTTCTTCCCAAACTGGAGCCCCCCAGTTCTGAATTAACATGGAACTAGGAAATAGCTGTGTGTCTATTATGTATTTATCCACACCCCTGTTGTCTACATAGAAGTATAAAGGTAACAGCTCTATTGTAACCTGCTTGCAGCTACCTATTTAGCCCCACCCACTGGCAGTGTATGAGCCATCATAGCTCTGCCCAGTATACTGAGTATGCTTAGTCTAAACCTAATCTAGACTAATCAGACTTTTTTTTTTAATCAAGCCCCAGCCAGAGCTGGCAAAGCCCCCATATATCCACTGGGAGGTGGAGAGAAGTGGCTCTGTTTGAAGCAAGAAAAAATAATAACTTTTATATAGTCTCTGCCCAACAAATAAACATATGAGCATTAGTTGTAAATTCACTACAGGGATCCTTTAACTCACACTTTAATTTAAGCCTATTGTTGGTTCCAGCTTTCAATAGAACTGAATAGACATCTTATATGTATCCAAGGTCACAAGTGACAAATCAAGTTAGGAAAGTGAAACAAATATCACTCTCCATAAAGCAATATTGAATGGAATCATTAAGAATGAAAACTGTTTATTTGTGTATATTTTTACAGCCTAAAACACATCATGCCCATTATCAAGCCTAGTTCTTCAAAAGAGCCAATATAATAATTAGGTGGTCCGTTAAGTCTGAATTAGAAGCTCCCAGCAGTAAACTGCGTTGTTATTTTTGGATGTCATTAGCATAGCCTTGGTGGTTTGCCCATATTACGACCCAGAATCCTCAGCTCTATGTATTTAGGCAGGACCGTGGACCTGTCTGAACTAAGTGAATGTGCTCATGTTTGTTTTTCTTATAATTTTCTTGGCAGTGAACAGGTTAAGTTACCAGCTACCCTAAAGCAGGCCCATGTGGGGAAGTGTTTAAGGAAGAAAATGAATATAGGGTTTGGCTGGACCGTGCATGGAATCTGCCAATGAAAATGTGCAAGCTGCAGGCAGCCAAGTTGGCCACTGAAAGGGCCTCTTGAGCCAGCTCTAATTATGTCAACAAGTAGTTCATGCTTAGCCCTTGTTAAGCCAGGCACATCCAACCGATGAAAGCTGAACACTGCACAGTTGTACGGGGAGCTCCTGCCTCAGTGCTGGATCATTTAATAGCAAGAATGTCACCTGTAAACATGGTATGGGCTCCATCTAATGACCACCTAAGGCTTCTTCCACTTAAAGGACCACTATGGTCAACTTTTGATAATGGCAAATATTATTTTAGAAAATTTAAAAACAAAAGAAAATAATGCACAACTTTTAAATCGAAATGGAAGATTTCTGTTTTGTTTTTTTTACAATATCTGTATCTATTTATTTGTATGTACTTTATTGTAATCAACGGTCATTTCCTTCACTGTAAGCGCTCTTCGGTGTGTGAAAGTGAACACAATTTTAATGACTTTTTTTTTTTTATTACACTGATAATCTAAATTAAGTTTACATAGGTGTATCCTGCCTACTGGATGTTGCATGAGTAAAACAGAAAGCTTGTGCTGAAGACGGTGATTGATAGCAGCTTTTCTCTGCACTCAGGAATGCACCAAGCAGTTAACCAACCATAAATAATCCCAGCATTCCATGCTCGGCACAGATAGATATGTTAAGGGTTAACTCTTTTTTTCTTTTGCTCACAGATCGGCAGCTGTGGGTCTGGCTTGGGGCAGTCAGTGACACATGTAAATACAGATTGATGTTATCTGATTTCTCAGTGAAAAATGCATGTACTTCAAAAATGTAAAAAGTATTTCAAGATGCTTTTAGGGGATCTTTACTGTGATGTGGTTCAAATTGTGCTGATTCAAGAAGAGCTTATAAACTCTGTTTTTGCTGCCTAAAATCAAACCAATAGTACCTGCTTGGGTCTGCCCTCTGCAGTGCACGAAGACTCAGACTCTGTAGTATTGACTGTGCAGTGTCTCATACTAGCCTGTCAGGGACCATTTAGCCCTACAGAGTCTATGTCTGTATATGCTGCACTGGGCAGTAAAAATAGATATTATAAGCATTTCTTATTAAAATTAAGTACATAAACAGAAATAGATACACATGGATAATATATACCTAGTGACATCCAGGAACCTTCCATATCCCTTTAACAATCATATACAACTATTTTTCTGCAGCGTTGTGTTCTCTTTCTGAAGTTTAGTTTGTCTGTTAGCCCTTATAAACTAATGACCATCCATTTATCCTGGTGACAGCACTGACAATTTTAATTGACACATTACAACAGTACAGATAGAAGCTTCCTCTATGCATTCAAAGTCCAAATTGATCAGCATAAATAAAATGCCAGATGCAGCATAATTATATAGAAGATGTAATAAAGACCCTTATTTTGATTTTATTTTTGCATTCTAAAAATATGTTGTATATTTTCACGTGTAATTCTTCATATTTATAGTATAACTATAGGTGGTTGGCGGACACTAGGTTGCTAGTCAGTCTGATATAGGGTAATGTAATCCGATACAGCGCTCGTCATTGGGACTGCAACACTAGGAGAATGATAACCTTGCAACAACCTTATGACATCATCACTTTCACCTTGCTGATATCATGAGGCGCATCCTCTGTGGGATGTGTGCGGTATAAAGGTTTCACGCTATGACGGCAGATAGCTCGCATGATAAATGGACTGAGAGTCAAATGATTTTTTTAGCTAATCGGCACAGAAATCGCTGGTCACCTACTTGGGCGGCCATTTTCCTTAACCCCTTTAATGCAGGAGAGGTTATTGTGCAATATATTTTAAATAAATTAATATTATTAATTTTAAAATGTTAAAATTGTTCTGGTAGATTTTTATTAAACTGGCACATTTTTGCGTGCGAAAACTGAGGCCATTTTTTCTGCAGCTCGCAAACATTAATAAATTAATATAGCGTATTATTGAACAAGAAACATATTGATTTTCATATTTAGTGAAGGATCATATTAGAGTCCATCACTCAAAGACATTGATGGAGACCTTCTGAATAAGATACTTCAAGGACCTTCTGATTTAACCCATTTATCACCTCGCTCTTCTGCAGAGGATGTTTCTGCAATATGTTATTGTTAGTTATTTATTTTATCGTTTAGATAACCTACATTGTGAACTCCCTAATTCCGGCTTCCTCTCACACCACAAGACTGCCCTCTTGGAGTTGCTGAGATATATTTATACAGTGTTCATCCGGTCACAAGGCTCTATTGTGACATAAAACTCTATGCAAAGTAAAATATTTATAATTGGATGACAAGTTTAGAAACAGCTGACACAATTGAGTGTTGCCCTGATGATTTATGGTGGCTTTTTCTTTTTTATAATTAACATTGTAATAAGTAAAAATACCATATGTTTGTGAATTATGAACTAGCATCGGTGGAAACCATGAGCATACAATCAATTTTAGAGAAAATCTGCCTGTGCCCAAGGTAGTTTATGTTTGTGCCTTCCACACTTAACTCAGTGGTTGATTGGATATGCTTTTGACATCTTCTGCCTACCCATTGGTTGAGCTAAGGAATGGGGGACCCTGAATCAGAAAAAGAAAATGTATTCCCCTGCATACATATAATATCTCTACATAGCAGCCAGTCCCTTTCTGCAGCCATCGTTACATAGCCCCCACTCCCTCTCAATATCTACCCCCACACAGCACCCATCCCTCTTAGCATATATACCTACATAGCACCCAGTCTTTGTCAGCATCCATCCGCTCTCAGCATCCACAGAAACACTGCACCCAAGCCCTCTCGGCACCCACCACAATTAGCACACATTCCTATATCTTTGCTTCCCCTCACAGAACCCATTCCCTTGTACTTTGCTTTCATCCAGCCATTGTTCTCTTACCTCTTCCCTGATACACATCCTGCATGCTGCACTTCCCCACACTGTCACCTATTGGCGCTTCAGGAAAAAAGTTATTTTTTAAACGAGGATGGGCAATTCTGGCCAGGGGGTGTGTGCCGTCAAAGAGGCCCGGAGGTTCCAGGGGGGTGAAGTGTTGGTTTGGGCCGTGTCGAGGGACCTTACACTAAAGAAAATAAAATTAAATTAAATAATAAATTACACAGCACTGCCCCCCCCCCCACCCCCCCACCCCCCATTGGAAAGCCCTGGTGCACTACATGTAGCTCAGCCCCTGCTTCTACCTCACAAATATGTTGTAGAAGACAATCAAAAGTAAGCTTACAAGTACCCATCACCTTAAGCAAGTACCCGGCCCCTAATATCTCAGAAAGGAAATATTACATAGCAGCTTCCATGCACATATTCTGCTAAAACTAAAATTGTCTCTGAAAATGCTTTTCTAGCAATCCCTGGAGGACAGAATTAATAAAAAAAAGTGGCATGTCCTAAGCTGGGAGGGCGAGGAGGGAAGAGAAAGTAGAAGCTGAAAGGTGTTTTAAGGACTTTTCACAACTTCCTCTTTTTCTTCAGAAGCTGTGACCAAGAGCAAAAAAAGAAAACAGCTACAGTAATGGAGTAAAATTCCCATCCTGCCTACCCTATAAGTTATGGTATATAAAAAAAAGTGAATTATTTGTTTGTATTATTGTCACAGAGATAGAGGTGGGCATTTGCTGCCAGGCGCCTAAGATGAGGAGAGACCATGCACCTGGGCAAGGAGCTGGCTTAAAGTGCTGCCATTTATGGGGTTGAACCCGGTCCAGTTAAGATTAGTAGGCGAAAGCATGCCTCTTACTGGTCATTCCATGGGGAATTACCTGACCCCAGCCTTGTGGTTGGCCGTGTGACCAGTTAGGTATGTGTCATGTTGACAGTTATTTAATAAAAGTGGCTGTAGCTGGATTTACCCAAAGATAGTGTGGTTTACTGACTAAAGGGGAAAATGATGTGGTTGACTCCAGTGACCTTCTCTACCATGCATGGTCATGCTCATACCTTTCACATCGGCTCATGTTGTTAGTTTGTTGCATACTTCATCACATTTTTCTAACTAAAAGTGCAATATATCCAATTCTATAAGTATAAGAGGTATGACGGAAAGTGTTTAAGAAATTATAAGATTTAGTTAAACTTTACTAAAAAAAAGTTGAGCTTTTATAGACATGACGTGATCACAATTAAAACCACTGGATCTGCTCACCTCCAACTTTTAAGTTGCAAATGAACCAATATGGTTACGTATGATGATGACTTTAGTGTCGATTCTTTGTGTCGTTGTATTGCGTCCTCCTATATCTGAATATTTTCTGTTATTTCGTGTCTCTGTAGATCATTCAAACTGTAAAAGAAAATGACTCAATATGACAGTGTTTTCCAATGAGCTGTGACCAATACTGGGAAATGACTGTCATAATCATCTTGTGTTTGATACGAGTTATCAGGTATTTTCACTAATTAGCTTGGTTGGAATTTCACGAGAACCTCATGCTGTGGAATGTGGAAAAAAACAACTAAATGTTTAATATGTGCAAATTAGGAACATAATTAATAGAAACAGGGTGACAGGTGGATAAAACGTTTGCATTATGTTGAAGTTATTAAATGATAAAAAAATTTGGATGGACTTTCCGATGACTGTACATCAACTCTTAAATCTAAGACCTGATGCTATGGGTAAGGCTGGCACAGTAAATGTGGCATATCTACATTTTAGTAAATCAGTAATACTGCCCAATCGATTAATTCTACAGGAAATGAAGCCAAACTGTTTACTGGAATGTTTGATCAGGAAGCTAAAGATCAAATATTTGGGCCATATCATGAGAGAACATGATTCCCTAGAAAAGACTCTGATGGTGGGAAAGATTGAAGGCACGCAAAAAAGGGGATGGCAGATGCGTAGATGGATAGATGTGTTCATTGAAGACATGAACATGAGCTTGAGGGTGCTCCGAGGGGCAATGGCTGAAAAAAGGACCTGGCTTGCTGAGATAAAAAGGGTCACGAAGAGTTGGACATGACTGAATTATTAAATAATATTCCAAGTCATGAACTGTCTGGGAATGGACACAATATGTTTGAATTTCGCTGTCCACTAAAATAACCATTTAAGAAATGTTAAGGAATTTTACGTACAGATTACATTAGGTGTGTTGACTACAGCTTCACATTAAAGATTCACCATTAAGAAGTGTATTTTTTCACTGGGTTTTGTAATGATAAAATTTACAGCTAAAAGCAACCAATATGAATAGTAATTTAACAAGTGACATACTGATAATAAATTACAAAAGTTTACTTCATCTCCATAAGAAAAAAACAAAGTTCTGTGTATGTTGTAAGGAATGCCAATATATGTTTTTGGGCTCATGTATGCTTTGAGCTCTTAGTGTATAATAATGATTAATTGCATGGAACAGACACCAGTTATTGCCTTTTGGTATGAATGTGAAGCTGGTAAAAGACTGTTCATTTTCTATGAGTAAAGTTAACATTAGAGCAGCCAGGAACAGGCAATTTGTAGCAATTCTAATGCGAAGCTGCAGATAGGACAAGTTTCACTTAATGAGTGTTTTTGTTTTTTATTATAAAGGTTGATGTACTGTTACTAATGCAATCAGATATATAAAGGTAGTTGAGTCACTAGAGTACTGGCTAAAGGATAGGAAGTGGAATATTATAGTGAATGGGATGTGTACAGAGGAAGGTGAGGCCCTCACTGAGCTGAGGAATTGTTATTTGCTATCTATCCCCAGGAAGATTTTATAGGAGCCAGAAAGGCTATTTCTAGGAGCCTGGAAGGAATCCCTTCATGGAGATACATTACACAGTGGAAAAATAGTTTTTTGTGACTATTTCTTGCAGATAATTTAAAGTGTGATTTAGCAGTAGGAAGTATTGGAGTGGGAGTAGAAGGAAAACAAAGGTTGCTACTGGGTTCCCTGGAGGTCCAGTGGTCAGGATTCGGTGCTTTCACTGATGCAACCTGGGTTTGATTCTAGTCAGGGAACGAAGAGGTCCCACCACCCTGAAGCCATGCAGTGTTGGACCTGGCCCGTGCTTGGATGGGGGACCACCTAGGAATACCAGGAGCTCTATTCTGTGGCCCACTGGAGAAGGAAGTGACAACCCACTCCATTAGCTCTGCCATGAATACCAAGTGGATCAGCATGACCATGGACATAAAGATGTGCCTGGTGTGTTACTATCCAGACGGTCACAGAGAGTTGGAAATGACTGAACGACGCAAATATAAATAAATAAATAAATACATAAATAAATAAATAAATGTCCCTCTATAGACCCAAGTCAGACCTCACCTAGATACAGAGTCCAGATCTCCAAAAAGATATTAATAAATTACAGAGCATTTAAAGTAGGGCGAATATCTAGTGTGAAGGAATGTGCTGTCTGCAAAGCAACGTGAGGCTAAAAGTAACTCAACTACTCGCCGTTAGGTTGGTCAGCAGAGATTCTGGTTATGGCAGAAATTAAAACACGTATAAATCAATATAATTCAGTTAGTTGTTATTACATTTTTTAATGAAAGTGTAAGATAATTGGACTTTAAAGTAAGCATAAATTATCTGAGACCCCTCTCTTTCTCTAACAGTGTTTAGGGCCTTGTAAATGTAAATGGCGTTGCTCAGTCGTGACCGACTCTCTTTGTCCCTATGCTGATCTACTTGGTTTTCATGGCAGAAATACTGGGTTGCAAGTTCCTTCTCCAGTTGTCCACAGCATACAGCTCCTGTTATTCCTAGGTGGTCTCCCATCCTAGTACTGGCCCATGAACCTTTTAGGGCCATTAGTACATTTTATATTGAGGGGTGATAATTAAGAAAGAACAAGTCCAATTGGATAAATAACAGTAATCTCAGACCGTTTTAAGTGTTGAAATCTTATTATCATTATTTTTGTATTGACGGGACATGCCCTTTTATTTTATTACCATCCACTGTGAGAGCTCATTAATAACCCAAAATACTGACAGCTACAGAGAGAATGGTCTTTTTGGATATTTTATGTTTTTAAGCTCAATTATCTAACACTTCATCTCATAATGTTTAATAAAATCCAACTGTAATCCATAGACCCAATTTACAACGTGCTTGTTCTATATGATTATTTATGTTCTATTTTACGCGTGTTGTGCTGTGCAATAGCGAGGGGGCGCTCAGATATACACGCTGGTACACAAGGAGATGAGGGCTGTGTTTCTGTTATAATCTGAAGTAAATGAGGCGTAACGCTGAGACGGAGGAAGTAAAGTGCCCGAGGGTGAGGAATGGTACAGCCATGCGACGGGTCCCATAAGGGACGTCTCTCCTTATACATCCTATTACTAGAATGGCTATACTGATAGTCATTCCAGATGTTCTATACAGTAAGGGAAGGAGTTTGGCGTCGCCTCCTGTTCCACACAAGGTTTCCGAATTGTCTAAGTCAGTGGGATGTCCAGTGTGAGGGCTCCAGATACCATTATCTGGGTGTGGCTGTGGTACTTGGGTTATCTCTAAAAAAACAGATGAAACTAGTGGTTACCAGGAATAAATACACATATAGAAACATAGTATTGGCAGCTGATAACAACCCAGAGTCTGCCCATTCTATCTACCATCAAAGGTTTGGAGGTTAGCCTTGTGCTTATCCCAAACGTATGTGAATTCCCTGCCACTTCCATCGGACAGGTGTCCCACTTATCTACGACCCTTTCTGTAAAGTAGTACTTTCACATATTACCTCTTTATGCTGTAAATCATGAGCTCTTGTTCTTGCATTCCTCTTTTTCTTAAGTATACTCCTCTACAACTTTATCAACATCAACTCCTTTGATGTTTTTGAGAGTTTCTATCATGTCCCCACTTCACCATCTATAGAGTGTTTGGTACTTTCCCCATCTTCCTAGTCAGAGGCCAAACTGCAGCTCTCAGTATGTCCAAGTTATGGAAGTGGGTTGTTGTTTAGTTGTTCAGTCATGTCCGACTCACAGTAGTTATATGGACGGCAGCACACCAGGCACAACTATCGTTATATCTCCGGTCGTGATTATCCATAAGGTTATCTTGGCAAATATACTGGAGTAGGTTCCCAGTTCCTTCTCCAGTAGACCACAATTTGTCTGAGCTCTCTGCTATGACCTGCCCATCTTCGGTGACCCTAAATGGTATAGCTCACAGCTTCATTAAGGTATACAAGTCCCTTCACCACGACAAGGTAGCGATCCAGAAGGTGGTGGAATTGGGGACATACCATTAATCTCATCACAAAGCTTGACATGGGGCCATGTTGTCTATACCATGTCTCTGTTATATCCTGGATGAATGTAACATTTCTTAGAAGAAAGATTTCTTGGTTAATGTGAGGAATTAATTTACGAAAACGACATAATTATATGAAGAAGCCTTCCATTGTTTGTAGTTACAGCTAATTTTGTAAATAATTAAAACATTGCTTGGAATATACAGAAAATCTACTATAATAATGAGCAACGTGTGTGTCTCTGCGGATGGGCGCACAGGGGAGAGAGGTGAGCGAGAGAGAGCACAAAGAGGGCACAGAGAAAGAGGGCAGAGAGAGAAGGCACAGAGAGAGGGCAGAGAGAGAGGACAGAGGGAACAGTGACAGGGCAGAGAGGGAGAGAAGGGGCAAAACAGAAGGCACAGAGAGAGAGAGGGCACAAAGAGGGCACAGAGAAGGCACAGAGAGAGGGCAGAGTGAGAGAGGACAGAGGGAACAGAGACAGGGAAGAGACAGAAGGCACAGAAAGAGGGCAGAGAGAGAGAGAGAGATGACAGAGACAGAGGGAATAGAGACAGACGGCACAGAGAGAGAGAGAAGGGGCAGAGACAGAAGGCACAGGGAGAGAGAGGGCATAGACAGAGGGTACAGAGAGAGAGACATAGCACACAGAGAGACAGAGGGCACAGAGAGAGAGGGCAGAGGCAGATGGCACAGAGAGAGGACAGAGAGATAGAGATGACAGAGACAGAGGGAACAGAGAGAGAGAGACAGAGCACACAGAGACAGAGAGCACAGAGAGAGAGAGAGCAGAGGCAAATAGCACAGAGAGACAGAGGGTACAGAGAGAGAGGGCAGAGAGAGACAGAGCGCACCGAGAGAGGGCACAGAGAGGCAGAGGGCATAGAGTGGGCATAGAGAGAGGGCACAGAGAGACAGAGGGCATAGAGAGAGAGAGGGCTCAGAGAGAGCACACAGAGAGAGAGAGGGCAGAGACAGAGGGTACAGAGAGAGAGACAGAGCACACAGAGACAGAAAGCACAGAGAGAGAGAGGGTACAGAGAGCGAGGGCAGAGAGAGACAGAGCGCACCGAGAGAGGGCACTGAGAGGCAGAGGGCATAGAGAAAGAGAGGTCTCAGAGAGCACACAGAGAGAGAGGGCAGAGACAGAGGGCACAGAAAGATGGCAGACAGAGTAAGAGGCTATGGTAGGTATGGTAGAGACTGAGGGAACAGAGAGAGGGTAGAGAGAGAGAGAGACAGGGCAGAGACAGATGGCAGAGAGAGAGAGGACACAGAGAGAGGGCACAGAGAGACAGAGGGCACATAGAGCGAATGATACCGACATTCATGGCGGGCGAGTTACTAGTTTACAATAAGCCAATAACCCGATGGTGCTGAACAAGATCAGAGATTGTGCCGTGTTTCTAAGAATTTCTGTATTTATTTTCTGTCCTTTTCGGTGTCAATAATAATCTTTTCTTCGGCCAAACTTAGTTAATGTTATCTCTTTATTTCTAATATATTCAGTGTAAATGTAATTGTGTAATCAGAGGTAGGTTTCATTTTGTCCATTTCACACTAAAGTCTGAACATTTCTAAGATGCATGGCCGGGGCATCTCTCTAGAAAGCATTTTCTTTCAGGTATATAATCTCATTTTTGTATAATACCCATGGGTAAGCGTCTCTAATCGAGGGAAATCGCCTTGCTAAATTAAAACATTGTGACTTAAATGAAGTAAAAAAAAAGAAGCATTACCCTTAGTGTACAAAGTGCAGCACCATGAACAAGGTTTACAAATTATTTAATAAATCACTTGAAGAAATTATATGCCGGGATTAATACTTCATGAGAGATAGAGAGCGCTGTGTTTTATTCGCGCTCCGAGTTTGAGTCGACTCCCAGTCTCTGTTAGTTATCTCAAATTAAATCTTAAATTGAGCCTGTGGTTGTGAGAATTAATACTCTGGCCTTTTTGCTGAGGTCATTTAAATCTAATGGTTGAGATATTCTTTAGGTCAAGACTTGTTATGTAGATTAAGAAATACTTTAATGATTTCAGCAGATGTCTCTATCTTGTATGTGGAGTCTTTAACGCGCCAAGAGAGGAATCGTACAGAATCGTAGCTTTGCTGAACGGAGCATATGCACGCCATGGTTCATTAATTTCATAGGATACAGTTAATCTTAGTACTGGGTTTATAAACTATAATGAAGGGACTCTAACACTAAAAAAACCTAGCTTCGAATTTGGTGTTTGACCTATGCGTAAGTGACACCCCTCCCAATGTCTTCTATTGGAGGCTCTTTCCTAATTGATATATGGCGGTTGTGTCTCGGTTTTATCACAAGTATATATTATAGAGCGGAAGAGTCTGATCATTTCACGTGAGAAGACATTGAGATCTTCTTCTCGTATGGAGGGTCAATGAGACAATTTCAAAAACAGTATTATTAATAGGAAATATGTGTATTTATATGAAATTAAACCCAAAATTAGAAAATAATACCACTATGAAAGAGCACCTGAAGGGATATGGATTTTGCTAGGTATATTTTATATATGTACTTTATTTTATTAAGAAATGTTTATAAACTCTGGTTTTATTGCATTAAAGCATGCAAACAGTCCCTGTATGGGTCTGCTCACTGCAGCGTTTGCAGACAAGGGTTACCAAAGGTTCCTGGATGTTACTAGGTATATAATATCCCTATGTATCTATTTACTTTTATGTACTTTATTTATTTTTTTAAGTGCTTTTTAGCTCTTTTTTTGTGTATACAATCAAACAATTATTATCTGCTTGGGTCTGCCCTCTGCAGCTCACAAAATCGCAGACTCTGTAGCGCTGTAGGACAGGATGTGCAGTGGAGTGTCCTTAGCCTGGGAGTAGGAACTAGGGGTATGGGCGGGACAAATCCCCCCAGATTTTTCTATGTTTGTATGTATGTACTGTAAGCTATTTTATGGCAGGTGTTGTACCCCCCATTATTCTTGCTCCTGCACCTCATGTTGCTGAGACATGGTCACTGATTGGTTAGTATGAGACAGAGCACATCAAGCACTCAATTACATTGTGGCGGTAGAACTGAAGGGCAGAACAAGCCTCAGTAGGATAATCCTTCCCCTCAGGATACAGGCAGTCTAACTAGTCCACAATGGAAAACCAAAGACACAGATTTATGGAGACCTGGCACACTTTTTGGATACTTTGGCTTTCTTTTTTGTTCTGATGATACAGTGTTCCCTTTAGGAGTAAATAATAATAACCATTGGAGGACCATTGCTTTTTCTGAGGCTTCATCCTATTATAGCACCCACAAACATTGCAAGTAGAGTTGTCCCAGGGTGCACCCGGGGCATTGCACCAAAACCCTTCTCCACCCTCTATTAAGTGTTCTGGGCAGGACCACCATTAGGAATCGGACCCGATACAGATGTAATTAGGTGACATTGTAATAAGTGTCTCCCGTTTGCAGGAGTGATACCGATAGGCTTATGCTTTATAAGTTATGATAATTACTAATGTGCGTCACATTGTTTTTCACCGACAGGGTTAATGTTGGTTGCACAGACCCTGAACATGAAGCCTAAATGCTCCGCGACCCCAGCATGCTCTGGGCCAGTCGCGGGTTAGCTAATCTGCGCTGCTGAGAAACAGATGGGTCTGCATTGTCTACCAATATTTCCAAGTGCACTGCCAGAAAGGGTCAGGGAACACATGTGTCTGAGCTACAAGTAACTTGTTGTTTTTAGTCTGGCCAGTAACCAAAAAAAGTGATCCCCCCGCCCCCCTTCTTTGGGATTACGATGCATAAAAAGCGAGTGTACGTATGACTGGAGCCAGTGTTGGATGGTTCGAGCAGCCCGTAACTTGCACCCCATTCCTAATGTGGATCTTATAAAATCCTTGGCTTGGGAAAGCGGCTAATGGCTGAGAGGGGCTGGAAACTAATTGGCAATGTGTTCCTTTGCTGTAAAACTTGAGATTCCTAAACATGGTACTGATTATAAACACCTGTTTATTAACCCTGCGCTAGTCACCCGTAGCATAACAAGTCGTTTTATTGTGTATGTGATACACAGGACATCGGCTCTGCACCATGTACTAGAAACTGGCATACTCAGTGCGCCATCCCTGGCACACCAACACAGGCTCCAAGTCCAGTGCCAATCACATAGGCAGCCCTCTTAAAGGGATTGCTCAAACTGAAAAGGCGTAGAAATGTTCTATTTGAAGCTTGTTATGGTTATTTTCTAACCTTCAGTGTTGGCTTTTACAGCCATCAAACTTTCTATTGACCTTGAGTAATTGAGAATAAAGGATTTACTGAAAGGACCATAAATGTCAAGCTCCATCTTGCATTAATATAGAAAATCCTAATTTCTCCCCCACCCCTTCCTCAATATTCAGGATCCAAGCTGTATAGAAGTAGTAGTCCATATATACTCAAAATTAATTTCTATATTTTTTTTTTCTTTATTATTTTGTATTAACTAAACACGATAATGGGTATATGTTTTTAGAAAGCAATAAATAAATACATAATTAATTAAATATCTCAACCTTTACATTTTGCAACTTTTATAAGCAATTATTCTTTACTGACTTGATCCATTTCTTATCTTCTTTGCTTCTGCCTGTTACTTTCTCAGGTGGGTATGTGCTCGTTAAATAATAAACGTTTGTTTATTGCTGCACTGGCCAATGTAACTGCCACATTCCCATTGTGGATACTTCCTATGTATACAAAGTCCCATCACAGGAAGTTGACCTGCTGAAGCCAAAAATGTGGCAGCAAATTTGTGTATAAAAGGTAATAATTATTATTCTGTTTTCTTTACATGTTGCTGTTCTTTAAAACAGTAAAATTAAAAAAATCTGTCCGTACTGGCCCTTTAATACAGAGGTGGTCTTAGAAAGTTTGGTATTGTTTGTTTAGATGTAAGTACCGCATTGTAGGCTATTATTAAACAGATAAATACTTTTGTAAATATAAACTTAAATTGGTTTGCATACTCCAGCGAACTATAATGTGATCTGCCTAATATCTTTGAATAAGCAAATTAGTTTAACCCCTTCTTGGCAGGTATTACGCTATCTGGGTCCCTAAGCTCTGTTTCTCCTGTAAAAATAAAGTATTTGCATCTCCTTTGAGTATCATTACTTGGGCAATCCTCAAGAGCGGCAGAGATATCCTGAGCAATGTATACCTAAGCGAGATACTTGTAATTAAGTCTATCCTAATTGGCTTATTAGAGGCCTGGTGTAATCCAGACACTTAAAGATTGAGGTAGAGCTGTTTTGTTTAATGATGGAGACTGTACACTTAGGTCTGAAGTCTTTTATAATTAAAGGAACACCGTAGAAGTCATACAATGGCGTTTCATTTATTTATATATATATATATATATATATATATATATATATATAATATATTATCATTATTTAATAAAAATAGCTTTTAAAGCTTACATGTGAACCTTCATCAGATCTGCTTCTTTCCACCACCCATCATGAGTCAGGGAGCATGTCCTGATAGGAGTCTCTATCTGCCACCTGCCCCACAGTCGCCCCTGTAGGTAAACCTACGCAGGTCATACCAATCTTATGGCAGCCTCCTAATCCTCTCCCACCTCTCTACTTGGCTAGTTGCTGAAACTCTAAACTTCAACTATAAAGTTGAAAGATACATTGATTTATTTCTCTTTATGTGTTGTTTTTGTTCAGTCGTCTCTGACTCTCCGTGACCCTATGGATCACAGCACGCCAGGAACATCTTGTGTCTGGGTGTGCTAATACATAAGATTTTCATGGCAAAGATACTAGAGTGGGTTGCCAGATTTACCTCAATTTGTCTGAACTCTCTGCTAGGACCTGCCCATCTTGGGTGACCCTACATGTTAGGACTCACAGCTTTATTCCAATCAGCAGTATCTGAGCTCCCTTATGAGATAATTGACAATGTTTCAGTAGGTTCTTTATGTGTCTTCCTCTGGACCAATTAACCCTTGTGCACATCTAGGCTTCTTCACTCACAGCTGCATTTTATCCAATCTTTGCACTGCTCATACATCCTTCCCTTGCCATATTAGTTGAGCTGTCAATTCCTATACACAGATCCGCACTTTTTACAAATGATTCAGTGTCCCTACCTGGTGTACGTAATATGATTGCAGCCTCGGGAATATATTGTACACTCACAAGGTAGTTAATTATTATTCTATATCTGATTGTGAATTAATCCATCTCTCTCATGTACACTATTACATTTAATCATGTGACTCTTGTCAGATCTCTCCTGGAAAGAGTTATCATTAAGATACTGTTCCAGGCAAGACGTACACAAGGCAGAGCACTGAATACCTTTTCCGATGATATATTAAAGTCTTAAAACCTATCAGTAGCTGCAATTTCCGCCGCAGACCCCGCGCTCCTTCCATTCTCTGAAGGTAAACACGCAAGGTCACCAAACAAAACATTGTTTTTATAAAATTGAGTCTTGGAGAATCCTCGTTCCTAATGCAATTTCTGTAATACGTATTGGTACTGACAGCTATGGTCACAGATCTGGATTGTGCTGTTCAGTTTTATTTAATAGTGCGAGATGTCATCAGTATGGATTGAAGGTAACATCTGAAGGCGGCGCCGGCCCTCCTGGGGTTTCAGTTCACTGTCACTTCTGTACTTTGTATGTGCCGACTTGTTTTTTCCTTGTCCTTCAACATTTGTTCAGAGCTCTTTGTTCAAACAGACCCGCGGTATACACACTCGGTTATTATTTAACATTAAGATGTCATTGTTTCATGGTTATAGGTCTCTATCACTATTACCATTTTAACCTGGGCATGCTTTTCTTTATTATCCCCAATGGAAATATTAATTAAAGGGATATTCAGGGTTCTTCAGTTTTATTAGGAATATAATATCCCTGTGTACTTATTTACTTGTATGCATTTATTTTATTAAGATGTGCTTATAAGCTTTGTTTTATGACTAAAATCATACAAATAGTCCCCGGATAGGTCTGCCCACTGCAGCATATTCAGACACCGACTCAGTTGTACTTGCTATGCAGTGTATTATACTAACCAAACAGTGCCCATCTCTCAGTAACATGCTGCTGAGACTTGGTCCCTGATAGGCTAGGATACTGTACTGCACATCCAGCCCTACAGAGTCTTAAATCAAATAGTCCCTGTATGAGACTGCCCACTGACTCTGTAGGGCTGGATGTGCCGTATAGTGTCCTAGCCTATCAGGGACCACTTCTCAGCAGCATGTTTCTGAGAGATGCCCGTGGATAACAATCTGAAAGGGCCATTCTGTGGCTTATTTGTCAGGTGGCTTTATGCTTTCTCTAGATATTGATTTCCTTTACTACGTTTGCTCGTTTTACTTTGTTACCATTATCTGCAAATAATACTTTAGTACATTGTCCCTAAATCTTACACCCTCTAAATCATGACCTCTTTTTCTTCCATTTCTCTTATTCCAGGACTTACTTACATCTTGAATTCTTTTAAAGCTTTTTATACGTTTGAATGTTTCTATTACATCACTCCTGCCCGTCTGTCCTCTTCTGTACATATTCACAAGTATTTTCCACCTAGCACCATTTTAGTCCATGTCCTTTGAATTGGTTCTGATTTATTAATATCCTTTTGGAGATACACTACCCAAAACTGAACAAAATATTCTAGTCTAGGTCTGACTATGGGTCTGTAGAATGACATTAGTACTTTTACCATTACCTTTAAGTATATACATTTGGGTTTCTACATTTGCACCATTTTGTATTTATATACATTCAGCTCCATATCCCACATACTCGATCATTCCTCTGTGTTTTCTATCCATTACTCATTTGATCCACACATTGAGATATAACCTCATCCTCCGTTATCTTCTGTTTAGAACCAAACTTGCCGCTAATACCTACACCAAGCTTAGCATTATCAATAATTCATCTGGGTTCTGTTCGGGTTGGAATAGAGAGATTGTGGTCAATACTGTAGACTCCGGCACCCATGGGGATTGGTAGATGCCGGATAAATATAGTTTCTGGGTGCTTGAGGGTTACTAATAAAAGTGGCCTAGATTAGCTGCACATAGGATGCTTTGCTAAAGTATATCTGTTAGTAAGGGATGTTCTAGCAGCAGCAGCTTTCGCTCCTCACTTACACACAGGTGTGTTCAGCTGGAGGGTGCGGTGCTGACCCCGGGGAATGTAACCCCAACACTGCACTGCCTCAGTCTCTCATGCCCAGGGAATGTAACCCCAACACTGCCCTGGCTCAGTCACTCATGCCCGTGGAATGTAACCCCAACACTGCCCTGGCTCAGTCTCTCATGCCCAGGGAATGTAACCCCAACACTGCCCTGGCTCAGTCACTCATGCCCGGGGTATGTTACCCCAACACTGCCCTGGCTCAGTCACTCATGCCCGGGGAATGTAACCCTAACACTGCCCTGGCTCAGTCACTCATGCCCGGGGAATGCAACCCCAACACTGCCCTGGCTCAGTCACTCATGCCCAGGGAATGTAACCCCAACACTGCCCTGGCTCAGTCACTCATGCCCAGGGAATGTAACCCCAACACTGCCCTGGCTCAGTCACTCATGTCTGGGGAATGTAACCCCAACACTGCCCTGGCTCAGTCACTCATGCCTGGGGAATGTAACCCCAACACTGCCCTGGCTCAGTCACTCATGCCCGGGGAATGTAACCCCAACACTGCCCTGGCTCAGTCACTCATGCCCGGGGATTGTAACCCCAACACTACACTGGCTCAGTCACTCATGCCCCGGGGAATGTAACCCCAACACTGCCCTTGCTCAGTCACTCATGCCCAGGGAATGATACCCCAACACTGCCGTGGCTCAGTCACTCATACCCAGGGAATGTAACCCCAACACTGCCCTGGCTCAGTCACTCATATCCAGGGAATGTAACCCCAACACTGCCCTGGCTCAGTCACTCATGCCCGGGGAATGTAACCCTAACACTGCCCTGGCTCAGTCACTCATGCCCGGGGAATGCAACCCCAACACTGCCCTGGCTCAGTCACTCATGCCCAGGGAATGTAACCCCAACACTGCCCTGGCTCAGTCACTCATGCCCAGGGAATGTAACCCCAACACTGCCCTGGCTCAGTCACTCATGTCTGGGGAATGTAACCCCAACACTGCCCTGGCTCAGTCACTCATGCCCGGGGAATGTAACCCCAACACTGCCCTGGCTCAGTCACTCATGCCCGGGGAATGTAACCCCAACACTGCCCTGGCTCAGTCACTCATGCCCGTCTGCGTCCAGGTAACATGTACAGAGACATATAGTGGATGTAATCTAGGTGCCTGGAAGCATTTTGTGGCATGACAACCTGGCTCCTGGTATTTGTTGAGCTCTGTAAATGTTTATTTCTATTCAAATTACAGGATTCAGTTTTTTTTCTGGTTGCTTGAAAGTTCTGGTCTACTACCTACTGTATTATGGTGCCTGATGAGAAAGATGCCATAAGTGTGAAGGTCTCAGTGAGAGCATCTTTCCAGAAGATCTGGTCCCTTATTGGGGTGCACATTTTAAAGGGACTAGGGCTTGGGTGAGTAATTGAAAACAAGCAGAGCATTTTTTTAATGCTTGAAAGTTTAAACAATTAGAATACAAGGGTTGAAATTATGAATTCAGATGGTTCAAAGGCAGTAAAGCAATGCAGCAAAACAACAGGCAGAGTCTGGAGGTGGTTTGGGAGTAAAGTGGAGTAGGAGACAAGGTTTCAGAAACTTTTAGCCAAGTGCCAACTTCCATTTAAGTTGTATAAGCTTTGACTGGCAAGAGGCCTGCTGGATTTGGTGGCTGTTGAGATGCCATACTCTGTATTCGGTGCTAGGCCACTTGTTGACCGTTTACCTGTTCTGTCTTTGGGCAGCTTCTAGGGGCGCCCTAGACTGTAAATTGTACAAGTATTTGCCACCTATATCTTGACTCTGTGTCAATAATGTACATGCCAGGCTCTGGCTACTCTTCTCTCCAACATCCAATCCTTGGCTTGATCTAAGGACCTTTCATTCTGACTCCCCATTGGCTTGTATGACGTTTTTATTTCCTGACTTCTGATCTCTGGACTTTTCTTGATCTCCCATTTTGTATCTGGTTCTGTCGTATCTGGTGCCGCCTCAACTTTTAGACTGTAATATAACTCTACTTTTCCTTCTTGCCCTTTCTCATACGGTGGTGTATTGTGACCCCCTCTTTCTACTGGGCTCCACTTCCATGTCCCCAGTCACAAGAAAATTCTATATTTGGCTTTAGTAATGATGTTTATTAAGGCAGAATCTCATAGTAGATAAGGGCAGTGCAATGGAGATAGCAATGTTCTTATCATGTCTACAAAGATGGATGGCATAATGTCTTCACCAGTGGGAGTATCAACATGTTTTAGTGTTAGTTACAATGGTTTGTTACATATATATTATATATTACTTTGTTCATCATTTATGTTCAATTAATTCACATTTTTGTAAAGATAACTGGAAATACCAGTTGAATACAAATATTTCAATATTTCTAAACAAAAAATAAGCTAAAAATCATCCAGAAATAAAAAGGTTAATAAATATCCTTCTCTTCATGTAATTGTAATGTCAAGGTGTCACAGTATGTGTTCCTATTCTGTCTGACGTACTTAACTGATGTTATTTTAGAGACATTTCAAAAATATCCAATGTAGCATAAATTGCATGTTCACATTACACTATTGATTATTGAAGAAAATGACCTTGTAGTAGATGGAAATTGAGAGCCCCTCTGTCTCTAGTGATTAATCTTTGAAAGAAAAGAAAAAAAAATATCAGCGTACTTGATTCTAACCGCGTTTCATTGAAAATATCTGCACTGCTATTATTTGCATAAGACATGAATGATGTTAATTATTGTCAATGACCTTATGTCAAACCATGGTCAAATATCGTCAAGGCATTTACTATATTCCATGATTATCAATTATGGGGGAAAATAATAATGTCAAACATTGAAGTTCATTATCATGTTGTTTGGAATTTTTCTGTGGCTACAATGTTGCTTAAAAGAAGGAAAATGTAGATTTTGCGTATTTGTAGTGGAACTTGCTTTTCAAGAAAACTTTACAAACTATGGCCAACTCACTTAATAATCATTGAAGATCAAGTCCACTCCTCAAGAACCAGCATCAGTTCAGGTTTTCATGACATCTTGTTTCAGTATGTCTGTTTTAATTGATCATTTTGATCACATATCGCCTTTAAAGGTTAGGGTTAGTTGATCTTTGTCAAGTTTTTCTATGCATTTAACTTGCAAAAAAGTAGTCAAGCTCTCAAGTGTAGATATTTGTAAAGAAAGGTTATGAATCTAACTGTGAGAGAACTTGTGGCTGGTAGTCAGCCAGGTTTAGAATGGAAAAGTATTTGTTTAGTGTGATATTCCATGAGTAGTGGCTATACAAGCCCAGGGCAACCTGCCATAGACTACAGGTTATCTACCTACAAAGACCATTGATATCTGGCTTCTATATCAGTCAGGGTCTCTCCATCAGGAATTAGCGTTTCTAGGAGTCTCAGTAACCTTCCTGTGGTAGTGACCAGAATGTTACTTGTAGGGTGGAGATATGTTCAGTATCGCAGCCATCCAGGAGAACAGGAACAAAATAAAGAGATCCTACGATTTCTATATGTCTCTGCGTGAACTGATTTACTTTTGATATGACAGCAATATATATAGGGGATAGATACAGAGGGGGTGTACACAATGTAAAAATGAGAGGGGGTAGCAGACAATCACAAGATATAAACTCCACATGGGGTCCTGAGTGCAATACAATCAACCTTCAATACACATCCTGCCGTCTCTGTGTCTGAGTGGTCCAGACCTTAGATAGAGTACATGGCAGATGGGATTAACTTAATTTGCTAACAATGGGCCAGAGCAGATTATAACTACAATGGAGGTGTTCACGTGCATAAACCAGTGACTGGAGCCAAGTTGTCTGTCCTTGAATGAGCTCAATGGTCCAACACCTAGGCTGAGAAAAAGGGGTCTGTGACATTTAGATTCTCTCTTAAAGAGTAATTTACACATATCTTCTTCCTTTTTTTTTTATTAAAGAGCATGCTTAGAGCACATTAGCTATCTATGTAAACCTTATGAAAATTGCCTCATTTGTCCGTTTCTTCTCTATGTTTTCGAAGAGTGGAAATGGATTCTTGTCATTGACATTGATCTGACTCGGTCAAAAGTGAACTCTTCATATAAGATCTTGTGTTTAGGAGAAGACACGCTGGTTTTGGAAGACTTTCCGAAACGACAGCACTTTAGTTTAGAAGCTTTTTCATTCCTACCAAGTTGAATCTCATATTCCTGTCTAGTAGAGCTGAGCAACTCTACAAGTGTTTGTTTGTTAGCTGGTTTACTTGTTGAGATCATTTTCCACCTTTCAGCCACCAGTTGTGGGAATTTCAATAACTGGTTTGTCTATATTTTGTAAAGAGATAATACGAAGGGAAAGGAAGGGCTATGGCACTAGATAAGAAACCTCAGCTACATGATCTATATGTTTTTGTAAACCACACAACACATGCAAGGCACACCCATGCATACATCAGCAATACTGACCCCGGGATCCTACAAGTCCCAGAACGCTTATTTCTTCGTGAACAGGTTGGTCAATTGTTAATAAATCATTTCTCCTGGAATAGTAGAATCCAACATTTTCACATGAGTGGACATATCACAGGGAACCGGCCCCACGCTGATGAGAGGAAGTAACCTGGAAACCGCTGTATGTGTGTGGGATTCCTAGCTTGGGTATAATCAAACCTTTGCTTTGCTCAAAGCTGTGTGATACAGCAGGCATATACTTAAGGGAAGCCATGTTTGAAATGGTTATGGATTACAAGAGCAAAGCCTTTGTGGGCACATTTGCATGTCCCTGCCAAGGTTCCCAGAATACAGTGCAATAACTGTATTTCTCAATATTCTGGGCATGAAACAAGTTTTTTTAACTTGTTTTAGACATTCAAATGTAATCACAAATGCACTATTATTTTACTATATATGAATATAATTTATTTTTTGTAACAAATATGGAGATTTCAAATATGGAATCATTTATTATTGAACAAGATATATGGAAATATTTTTTGAATACACAAATGGCAATATCTGCTCTCTTACTTTGATGTAGAAGTTTTGCTGATCTTGTTAGTGAAGTATGTAACAATATAACAACATTAGTAGCTGTGTAAGACATATTTGATATAGAATAATCCAGGTTGTCTTTCCTTCATTACTTTCAGAGAAATAAAGCATAAGATGTGTGCTTTTTATATGTATCAGTAGAGGTGCAGGCAGGAAAGGAGGGATGAAGTGATGAGGATTTCTATAATGATTGGATCTCATTGAATTTGCTAAACTTCAATTGCTTTGAAGCAGGCAGCTAACACGCATACATACACCCATATATATATATATATATATATATATATATATATATATAGTACATTTGTGTTCACATTTGAATGTCAAATACAAGTGAAAAAACCTGCTTCCAGCTCAGAGAAATACAGTTATTACACTGCATTCTGGGAAGCTGAGCAGAGACATGCAAATGAGCTCCTAAATACATTGTCCTTCAATCCATAACCATTTTAAACATGGCATCCTTTAAGCTTATGCACACTGCATTACACAGCTAAGTAAAACCAAGGTTAGATTATACACAAGCTGGGAATCCTACCCACACATATAATAGTTTGCGTGGTGTGTAATGCTCCAGGTTGGCCGCATGCGCACTACGGAAACAGTGCATTGCGGAGAAGGAGGAGGGGAGAAAGACACAGGGGAGGGAGAGGCGGAAAGAGACACAGAGGAGGGAGGGAGAGGGGAGAAGTGATACCAGGGTGGGAGAGGGTAAATAGACACATGGGGAGAGGGGGAAAGAGACACGAGGGATAGGAGGAAAGAGACACAGGGGAGGGAGAGCGGGGGAAAGAGACACAAGGGAGGGAGAGGGGAAAGACACAGGGGGAGGGGGAAAGAGACACGAGGGAGGGAGGGAGAGGGGGAAAGAGACACAGGGTAGGGAGGGACAAGGGGAAAGAGACATGAGGGAGGGAGGGATAGGAGGAAAGAGACACAGGGGAGGGAGAGAGGGGGAAAGAGACACAAAGGGAGGGAGAGGGGAAAGAGACACATGTGGAGAGGGGGAAAGAGACATGAGGGAGGGAGGGATAGGAGGAAAGAGACACAGGGGAGGGAGAGAGGGGGAAAGAGACACGAGGGAGGGAGAGGGGAAAGACACGGGGGAGGGGAAAAGAGACATGAGGGAGAGAGGGAGGGAGGGAGAGGGCAAAAGAGACACAGGGGAGGGAGGGAGAAGGGGAAAGAGACATGAGGGAGGGAGGGATAGGAGGAAAGAGACACAGGGGAGGGAGAGAGGGGGAAAGAGACACGAGGGAGGGAGGGAGAGGGGAAAGAGACACGGGGGGGAAGACACAGGAGATTTAGTGCTTGCTATTTTTTAAGTCAAAAAAATATGTCCTCGTGTTTTGTTCATGTTTTCTGAATGTTTTCATATAGGACTATTTAAAAGTTTGTTTTTTCCCCCCCAAGCAAAAACATAATTTATAGTGTAGGAACTAGTGTGTTCAAAAAAGAACAATTAAATTGTAAATAGCTTTAAAACTTGAGAATAAAGTTGAACTGAAGAAGCCTTATATTGACCCTTATAGAAGGTAATCGTAACCCTCTTCCACTTTTTCCTTGAGAAAATAAGTGATATAAAATAATTCCTGTGCTTCATCGAGAAAAAAGCATTACAGATCCACTTTAAGACAATTCCAAGTCGTGTGCTGTAAGTACACACTGGCTCCAGTCACTGTCACCTACCACTAATAGGACAGACACTCAGGGGATGCAATGACATGCAATGGATATCTCATTTTTCTAAGACATTTTTCTCTACATACCCATTTGCGTAGCCACAAGCCCAGATAATGTTACACACTGACATATACTATTACACTCAGCAAACCACCATTTCCTTTCCCATTAAACTGTTTTATATGTATCTTTATGTGAAATGTTAAAGTTTTTCTTGAAAAGCAGCTCTATAATAAAACGTTGTTTAGTCCTTCAGTCGTGTCTGACTCTTGATGACCATATGGACGCAGCACGCCATCATGGAAAATAATGGAGTAGGATGGCAGTTCCTTCTACAGTGGAAAACACTTTGTCTGACTTCTCTCCTATGACCTACCCATCTTGGTTTGGTTCACAGCTTCATTGAGGTATACAAGCCCATTCACCACAACAAGGTAGCGATCCATAAGGGGGTGATACAATACAACATGTTTTATATATAATTTACTGGGAGCAGGCAGAATTGCCTTGGTTGTGTGGCTACGTTCTTATCAGAATGGGTCCATATAGATTGATGACATTGATGACAACGGACTATAGTAATTAACTGGATTATGACTATATCTAACAAAGGGGAATCAGTATTGTATGAAAACATTTCTTTGCGTGGAAGTTGATTTTGATAGGGAACACCCCTGAAAACCCAGGCTAAATTAGCATAAAGTTCATAATTAATTTTGCTCAATCACAGGCAGCCACAATGTTGTTGCAATGTTTGGGGACCAGTCTCTGCATTAAAGGTTAGTATAGGGTTAAAAAAAAACATATCTGAATGCAGTGTTTCTATTGGTTAGTACGGTGTACCTATAAAGGCAGCTGTGGGGGGTGGAAATGTATGTTTTTAAATAAAATAAATCTGTGTGTATAGAATGACTCCGTGTAATGTGCGGGCCTGATATAAGCAGCAAAGGGAAACTTCCATATAAAAGGATTGGCACTATGGATTGCCACGTTTCAGTAGAAGCAGTATAAGTCTTACTGAAATTTTAACATTTTTATTACTATTTTAGGATTTCTAATTATTTTAAGGAACTGATGCCTTTTTTTTATAGACACACAAGAAGCCTTATCAGCATGTATCACCCCCTCTTGTAGAAGCAGATAAACAGAATAGTTTTCTGACTACCTCATAATTGCATATAATAGATCATATATTCTGTATCACTAATATAGTTTCCGTAAGTGCGTAACGCTCCAGTGGGAAAGCATGCGCGCTATGGTAACTGTTGTACGGATTCCGTACATGCCGCACTGCGCATGCGCAAAGCAGGGAGGGGGGAAAGACACAGGGGAGGGAGAGGGGGGAAAGAGACACAGGGGAGGGAGAGAGGGGAAAGAGACACAGGGGAGGGAGAGGGGGGAAGAGGCACAGGGGAGGGAGAGGGGGAAAGAGACACAGGGGAGGGAGAGGGGGGAAGAGGCACCGGGGGGAATTAGACACAGGGGAGGGGGGAAGAGATACAGGGGAGGGGGGAGTAGACACAAGGGAGGGAGAGCGTCTGGAAGAGACTCGTGGGAGGGGGAAGAGACACATCTTATATTATACTGTAATTTATGACCGGCAAACAACTAGTTATTATTATAATCATTTTTTTGTTTTTATAAATCTTTTGCCCTTTATCGATTTTTGTGTTTCCCAAAGAAAATACTGTGAATATGAAATGTTGGTATCTTATAGGAATAGTACAATGGTTTATGTTTACGAAGTGTCAGGTGTTGTGGTTAAGTTGAACTTTTTCCCCCAAAAGGCCCTAAAATGGTAAATGTTTAAATCTCCTTAATTTCCTTCTTCTTCTTGAAATATATTCAAAACCATGAATCTGAAATCTATCCAAAAACACCCAGCTGAATAAAAATAAAAAATAAAAATATATATATATATATAGTAAATAAATAGTACATTTGGGTTCACATTTGAACGTCTAAAACAAGTTAAAAAAAACTGTTTCCAGCTCAGATTTCTGAGAAATACAGTTATTACACTGCATTCTGGGAAGTTGTGCAGGGACATGCAAATGTGCCCACAAATGCCTCGCTCTTCTATCCATAACCATTTTAAACATGTATATATATATATCTTAAAATAAAAAAAAAGTGCATCTGCAAATAGACGCTAATCTCAAAATGTCTAAAGAGCAAGCAAATGACAATATGTTATATAGGTATATATATATATATATATATATATATATATATATATATATATATGTATATATATGTGCCCTTCAACACAAGCACAGTATTGAACGTGATGGATATTACCGTAGTAAGAGAGATACAGTGTATTTTATTAGAACTTATGTCTATAAACATGAGAATAAAATGTAACCGTAAAAATACAAATTAACAGTTAGCTGTTAAATTATTTAATGGATTTAACTCGATGTGGTTACGTGGAAACCAGAGACGACTCCCAGCTCTGTAACATAATATATGGAGGAGAAAGAGAGATATGTATTTTTATGTATTGCAATATAATAATAATAATAATAATAATAATAATAATAATATTAATAAAACCAACAATCATTTAAAGAGATAGAAGATAAATTATGTATCGTCTTGCTTAAATTATAATAGGTTATAACAAATGCAATATCTAACACTTCCTGCCTGGGACAACCCTGGTATTTCCCTTTAAGCTGCCATGTTTTACGTCACGCATGTAACAACGGAGATCTTGAACTTGCTCCTGATTTAATTACAGGTGTGTGAAACTAGCTGTAAATATCCAAGAGGGCATGCTTAAAGTATAAAATATTTCTGTGTGACGTGAAACTCCATGCAAAGTGAAACATAGAAACTGCGCCACTGATGAGATAAATACGACACATACTGGACAGGCTGGTTGTGGCTCGTGATATTGGATAGATAAATGATGTTTAACTTGTATTCACTCCTTGATGCATTTAGTCTGCGATAGCGATGTCTGTCACTCATATAGTTGTCGTCAGCAGAGTTTGTGTGTAACGCTTGCAAATTTGTGAGTTATGCATGCTCGCTGCGCATTTGGAGGCTCGCATTGTGAGCTGGGGAGGGGGGAATGAGGGAGAAGGAGGGAGGGAGATAGAAGGAAGGAAGGATGGGAGAGAGAGAAGGAGAGGGAGGGAGAGAGGGAGAAGGAAGGAGTGGGAGGGTGAGCGAGTGAAGGGGAGGGAGAGAGGGAGGGGAGAGAGTAGAGGGTGGGGGAGAGAGTTAGGAGGAGAGGGAGGGAGAGAGAGAGAGGAGAAGGAGGGGAGGGAGAGAGAGTGATGGAGAGAGAGAGAAGGAAGGATGGGGAGAGAGAGAAGGAGAGGGAGGGAGAGAGGGAGAAGGAAGGAGAGGGAGGGAGAGCGAGAGTGATGGAGGGAGAGAGAAGGAAGGATGGGGAGAGAGAGAAGGAGAGGGAGGGAGAGAGGGAGAAGGAAGGAGAGGGAGGGACAGCGAGAGAAGGGGAGGGAGAGAGGGAGGGGAGAGAGTAGAGGGTGGGGGAGAGAGTGAGGAGGAGAGGGAGGGAGAGAGAGAGGAGAAGGAGGGGAGGGAGAGAGAAAGTGATGGAGAGAGAGAGAAGGAAGGATGGGGAGAGAGAGAAGGAGAGGGATGGAGAGAGAGAGAAGGAAGGATGGGGAGAGAGAGAAGGAGAGGGAGGGAGAGAGGGAGAAGGAAGGAGAGGGAGGGAGAGTGAGAGAAGGGGAGGGAGAGAGGGAGGGGAGAGAGTAGAGGGTGGGGGAGAGATTGAGGAGGAGAGGGAGGGAGAGAGAGAGGAGAAGGAGGGGAGGGAGAAAGAGTGATGGAGAGAGAGAGAAGGAAGGATGGGGAGAGAGAGAAGGAGAGGGAGGGAGACAGGGAGAAGGAAGGAGAGGGAGGGAGAGTGAGAGAAGGGGAGGGAGAGAGGGAGGGGAGAGTAGAGGGTGGGGGAGAGAGTGAGGAGGAGAGGGAGGGAGAGAGAGAGTGATGGAGGGAGAGAGAAGGAAGGATGGGGAGAGAGAGAGAAGGAAGGATGGGGAGAGAGAAGGAGAGGGAGGGAGAGAGGGAGAAGGAAGGAGAGGGAGGGACAGCGAGAGAAGGGGAGGGAGAGTGGGAGGGGAGAGAGTAGAGGGTGGGGGAGAGAGTGAGGAGGAGAGGGAGGGAGGGAGAGAGAGAGGAAGGATGGGGAGAGAGAGAAGGAGAGGGAGGGAGGGAGAGAGGGAGAAGGAAGGAGAGGGTGGGAGAGCGAGAGAAGGGGAGGGGAGAGAGTAGAGGGCGGGGGAGAGAGTGAGGAGGAGAGGGAGGGAGAGAGGAGAAGGAGGGGGAGAGAGAGAGAGGGATGGAGCAAGAGAGAAGGAGAGAGAGAGAGGAAGGGAGAGAGGGAAGGTAGAGAGATAGAGAGGAAGGGAGAGCGAGATAGAGAGGAATGGAGAGCGAGAGAGAGAAGGAGGGAGAGCGAGAGAGAGAAGAAGAGAGAGCGACAGAGAGAAGAAGGGAGAGAGAGAGAGAAAGAAAGAAGAAGGGAGAGAGAGAAAGAGAGAGACTGAGCACCGAGAGAGGGCGCACAAGAGACAGAACACACAATTTTTAATACAAGATTATATTGTCATTTTTGACAGGCAAGTAACTAGTTAAATAATGTGGAATGTATATTTTATGTATTATTATTATCCTTTATTGTTAGCACCAACATAAGGTGCAGCGATGTACATGATTTAGATTACAAGGCCGTTCTAACACAATGCAAACTAATAGAGGGCCCTGTGTTTGAGATTAGAATTTAGCATTATGGATATAAGGAAATTTAATGAAAAACATCTATTTCTACAGGACTCCTTTATCACCCCAAAATTATTTTTTATGTTATTCTTAAAGAGCATGAAAAACTGGCAATATTTTGTTATCCATTTTTTTAAGGAATCAATAGTGGCCAAAATAAAGATCGGCAATGTTATCTGGCAGTTAGACCCGTCTCTCCTACTCTTATCTCTCAGCTGCACATTAGCATACAGGAGCTGCAAAATCAATTCTAAATATTTCAGAAATTATTTACTGTGGAGAAAAACTGCTAGTACAATGTATTACCAGTTTCTAATGTGCTTTAAGGAAAGGAAGGAGGAAATGAAGGAAGGGGTAAAGAAAAGGAAGGAGGAAAGGAAGGAAGGGGTAAAGAAAGGGAAGGAAGGAGGAAATGAAGGAAGGCGAGAAGAAAGAAGGGAAGGAATGAAGTGGTAAAGGAAAAGAAGGAGGAAAGGAAGGAAGTGGTAAAGAAAGGGAAGGAAGGAGGAAATGAAGGAAGGCGAGAAGAAAGAAGGGAAGGAATGAAGGGGTAAAGGAAAAGAAGGAGGAAAGGAAGGAAGGGCTTAAAGAAAGGGAAGGAAGGAGGAAATGAAGGAAGGCAAGAAGAAAGAAGGGAAGGAATGAAGGGGTAAAGGAAAAGAAGGAGGAAAGGAAGGAAGGGGTAAAGAAAGGGAAGGAAGGAGGAAATGAAGGAAGGCGAGAAGAAAGAAGGGAAGGAATGAAGGGGTAAAGGAAAAGAAGGAGGAAAGGAAGGAAGGGGTAAAGGAAAGCAAAGAGAGAAGAAAGGGTGGAAGGAAGGAGAAATGAAGGATAGAAATAATAAAGGAAAGAAAGGAGCAATGGAGGAACAAAAGAAAGGAGGAAAGGAAGGAAGGAGAGAGGGAAGTAGGAAATAAAGGTAAGAAAAGGAAGGAAAAATGGAAGGCAATTTAGAAAGGCATGGAATGAAAGGAAGGAGGAAATAAGGGAAGGAAGAAAGTAAGATGGAAGGAATGAGGAAAGAAGAAAAGCAAATGAAGGAGGGAGGGAAGTTGGAAAGAAAGGAAGAAGGAAATAAAGGAAGGAAAAATGAAAGGCAAGATAGGAAGAAAGGCATGGATTGAAAGGAATGAGGAAATAGGGAAGGAAGATGAAAGGAAGGAAGGAGGGAAGAAAGGAAGGAGGAAAAGAAGGAAGAAAAGGAATAAAAACAAAAAATCAAAAGCAAATCAGTAGCGGGCCTTTGGCAGTGGAAGGGTTAAATCAAAACCTATCCAAGGCAGCAGGCTGAACCCAAAGGTGTGTTGTATCAATCTGATACAATAATTGAAATTTTATGCAAATGTGGGATACAATGTATCGAGCAAACTGTCAGTTATTTCATATTCTGTCTGTTTGTGTCTCTATCAGACGTAACAAATTCCTTCTCAAGTCTGATACGTCTGACTCAGCAACCTGAGGTGCGAGATATTAGCAAGTGGTTTAAACTAGTGGGATAAATAATGCATTAAAAATGGAGAAGAGATTACAGCAACATAGAAAACAAATTGATACATCGTCTTGTGTGGCAGCGACTGATTTGCTTTCTCTTGATCCGTCAGTAACCGTGTAGGTGCCACGACACAACAGCCACGTTTGGACAGCACTTTACTTGGAAATTAAAGAAATTTAGGTTTATATGGCATAATGATACCGAGCTGGATGGATGCTGCTGGATTTAAACAATTTATTGAGCATATTCATGGCTGGATTACCCATTAGGCCAACTAGGCAGCTGCCCATGGGCGCTTCCCTGTGAGGGGCGACACTTCTTGAAAAATATGGTTCTTAAAAACAACTTAAATGTTGCAGTTCATAGATTGGCTATTAGGGTGTAACCACCTAGAACAAAAGAGTCACAACAGAAAATGGAACTTACATGCACAGGAAAGGCAAAAATGGGTCCGTACATACCTTGTGTACTCACTGGCAGGGGCCCCTCCACTTCACTGCCCAGGGGCTCCAAAAAGGTAGATATGGCCCTGTGCATATGGCGACAATACCGGGGTCGAAAATTTTGTCTGGAGAGCCACACACAGTCCTGGAATTGAGAATTTATTTTGAAGAAGTGATAGTCTGAAGAAGTGATAGACAGCAGGATATCCTCAAATCCTGGCCTCTCCAGGACCAAACTTGCCTACTCAAAGCTGATAGTATTACTTCCTTTTCAAGTCATGAAGTGGCAGAAACAGAGCAGGACAGTCGGGATTTACTTGTGACTGCCTCCTACCGATAAAGCGCAGATGAGGGGGAAGGTGTCAAATGCTAAAAGCTTATATGAATCAACCAATGAGTAATAAAATGTAGCAGCACACAAGTACTCATGCTCCAAGTCCACAAGAAGACGTAAACACAGGAGTCCCACAGACACAAGCATTATCCTTTAACTTCACAGATTGGCCGTACAACAGGACTAGGAAGAAAAAAAGTGAGAAGATGATAGAACAAATGCTCCCCTTAGAGCTGCTTAAAGGCCCATTGTATGGTGGAACAAGATAAATATGTCTGAAAATGTTAGTTTAAAAAGAATACAGGTGGTTCTTGATTTCTGTACAAGATACGTTCCTGAGAAAATCTTTCAACTGGATTTGTATGTAACTCAGATCCCGTTCTTATGGGTCATCTGTAACTCTGGGACCTCGGAGAGAAATCTCATAAAAATAGATTTTAATTAGAAAAGAAAAAGTGATTGTGCTGATCCATAATACTGTGGAGAAGCAGACATTTTTTTCCTGCAGGTTAAGACTTGCAGTTATTGTTGCAAGCTGCATGTTTCTCACCATGTTCGGGGGTTAATATCAGATTCTGAAGTCTCCCGTAATTTAACAATTCTCTCACCAATCCCTTTAATAGATTAGAGATTAAACTCTGCATCAAGCTATTAGGAATTGCTGAAGCCAGACAAGATGGAAACCTCCATACACAAAAAAAAAAAATCTTCACAAATTCAGATTTTCTCTAAATAAATTGCATGTTCATGGTTTACACAGCTTCAAACATGTGAGGTTTTTTTTAAAAAAAATGGGATTTTCCCATTTTAGCTTCTCAATCACTAACTGGGAATGATAAAAAAAAGCATCCTCTGATGCAACCCGAGATTGGCTTAGAAGCTATCTTCGGATTCTCTCGACAAAGAAAAACTGGGAAGATAATAGGAAGCATTTGAGCAACCGGGCACAGCTTTTACCTTGAGTTTATAAGTATAGTGGTTCCTTTTTTTTAGATACTAAAAGCAACATATGATCACCCTAACAATGGGTTAAATAATAACCTTTTCTTCATTGGCGTTGAAGTCATTTACATTTCGCACTTGATCAAAACATATTGACAAATATGCAAAAACTAATGAATATTGACCATTTCTCTGATATAGTGGACGTGGCCCATGCCTTTAATACGGGAACAGGACCATTACAGCTCGGAGCCGCCTGAGCTGCCCTGACATTGATATATTTATCAGGCCCATATTTTGTAAGGCCAGGAATGTCATACTGTGTCTGGAAAATGAAATCAATATCTGTATTTATGTCCTATGATTGTAAAGTCCATCTAAATTTGAGACACTATTAAGACAACATTATTTTTATTAGTGACTTATCAATAGGTGCACACAGCGGTGGGGAATTACAGACTGCGGCGGTGGAGTGACAATTACACCATAAAACACTCACTGCTCTGCAAGGCGATCTGTCACTGTGGATTTCTGGGTGCTTTTTATTACCTTATCATGAATTATTCTAAAGATTAAAGCCCCACTGTAGTCTTATATATGATACATATACTATTTTGAAGAATTACTTACATACCTCTATTTTATTAACCTTTTTTAAATGCAATTATGATGCAATGATAATTTCCTAAGATGGGAGGAGACTTTGATCCTATCTGCACATTAGGATTGTGGAAGCTAAAATTTCCAGTGCGGACCAGTTGTTAACCAGGACTCCCACTCCCAAGAGAGTTGCAGAAAGAATTGGTCCAGAAAAGTCATATTAAATGGTCGCCTCCTGACTCCAGCATGTAAATGCTGTAGTGCGGCACTGCTTGCAGGCACTATGCTGGCAATTTTGATTAGTTCTAGCTTTATTTCATCAGACACAATTAACAACCACTGCCAGCAAGAAAAATGGCAGCCGTTGTGCGCCCGCTACGCACAACGGTAAAGCAAGAACTTAGACAGACATTGCTAATCATAAATGTTCAGAACTAATAAAATGTAATCTTGTAAAAAAATATGTATTGTGAATTATTTACATCCCTTGTCGCTCTCACAAGATTGTTGTATACATACCAAGATTACTTAACCCTTTTGTTTCCCTCTCCCCCTAAATATGTTTAAATAGATTTCTGTTAATTTACCGTCTGAAAGGTGCTTGAATTGCCCAGAGTTTGAAAAATAGATTACTGTCTTCATTAATACAGGTTTGACCTAGAGAGTCTTCACGTACTTAATGATTAAAAACCAGAGTACTAAATAATAAATTATAAGAATTTATAGGAGTCATCATCTTGAAATTAGCTTACTGAATGTTCTTATCATAATAAATCTGAGTGGGTGTCTAATTCACTATTAGCTGATGGAAATTATATGTTACAGGCAGAGAAAAGGAGATTTTTTTTGTTTGAAGACAACTGCAGTGAGCTTAATCACTGGAGACTTGAAAGACAAACATATTTTGTTCTGTTCAATCTTAAGAAACTTTTGGAAAACTCACATTATTAGAACCTGCATAGCAATCACTTCTTGGCAGGTTGTGCAATATTATGCTGTGGTTATGTCTATCCCTTTAAAACCTTTTTATATACTTAGGGCCTCATTCAAATGCGATTCGGCCAATTGAATAGGGCTCTATATAATCACACAGCATATGATCTTCTATCCAAAAGCGAGGTCTTCACGAACTAAAAACTTCTGTAAAATATATGATTTGTGCTTATATAGAGCCCTATTCAATCTGCTGAATCACAATTGAATGGGGCCCTTAGTATTTACTGCAACATGCTCTTAATGCCATACAATGTATGGGACCCCTACTGTATTATGATTAGTGCCACATAACTCCCACTGCCGCCGGGCACGCCAGGCATCGGGGTGATACAGATCGGATAGTACACATTTCATCATTGGGAAACAAAATTACCTTTTTTTCTCTGAGTAGAAACTAAAATCATTTTTATATTTTCTCAAGAAAGCTTCAAGTATCAAAGCAAAGATCTCTGAACAGAAAAACAGAAATGATTAAAACTAAACAAAACAAAAACAGCAAGGTAGGAACCGGCCTATTAAAGGGTTAAGATACAAAGTACTATTTTTATTGAAATTGAATATTATTCTGATTTTTGTATTTTGTTTTTGCAGGGCACTGTTGCCACAATCTCCTGTGCCTTCCATAAGTTTATGCTGCCCTGTAATTTGAGGGTAGAAACTTATTGGGACCACTGTAGTCCTATAGTTACAGTATGTTTAAAGATCTATCTTGATAGATATAGTGTATGATAGATAGATAGATAGATAGATAGATAGAGAGATAGAGAGAGAGAGAGAGAGAGAGATAAATAGATAGATAGATAGATAGAGAGATAGAGAGAGAGAGAGAGAGAGATAAATAGATAGATAGATAGAGAGAGAGAGAGAGAGAGAGAGATACAGATAAATAGATAGATAGATAGATAGATAGAGAGAGAGAGAGATAGATAGATAGATAGATACAGATAAATAGATAGATAGATAGATAGATACAGATAGATAGATAGATAGATAGATAGATACAGATAGATAAATAGATAGATAGATAGATAGATAGATAGATAGATAGATAGATAGATAGATACAGATAGATAGATAGATAGATAGATAGATAGATACAGATAGATAGATAGATAGATACAGATAGATAGACAGATAGACAGATAGATAGATAGACAGATAGACACAGAGATATATAGATAGATAGACATATAGATAGACATATAGATAGATAGATAGATAGATAGATAGATAGATAGATAGATACACACTATAGGGCTTTTATCATTCTTCTACCCACCATAAGTTAAATGATTATATATATATACATATACATACTTATTTAACTTATGGTGGGTAGAAGAATGATAGAAGCCCTCCACCATACAGAGTACGGTAGTACAGAAAATGACTAGTACATTTCTAATCCTATGTGAATGTCTAAAAATAAGATAAATATATATATATATATATATATATATATATATATATATATATATATATATATATTCTTGAACAGGTTTCCCAGAAATACAATCATTGCACTGCAATCTGGGAATCTGGGTGGGGACATGCAAATGAGACCACAATGCGTCTCATTTAAATCCAAAACGCCTATGCTCACTGTATTGCACAACTTAAGTATAGCATAGAATGGATTATTCATAAGCCAGGAGACCTACCCACAGATAGCACTGTTTCAATCTTAGTGGATCTCATTAGTGTGTAGATTTTGTGGGGAGGTAGTTTACCACAACAATTATATAATTTATGGTGGGCAGTAGAGTGATTGAAAGCTTAGTGTGTGGAGGATCCTCATCCCTGTAATCATATGGGGCGGCTAAGGAAGTTGTGCATATGGACATGGTCATAGGAAGCGGGGGAGACCAGGGGGACATATCCCCCCACATTTTATTCAACCTCTTTATCTGTTCCTGTGAATGTAAATGTTATACCATGAGAGGCTTCACATAGTTATATTTTATTCTAACTGAAATACCTAGCACACATAAGCAGGGTGAATTCTTCATCATTCAGTTTCTGGCTATGAGACATGTGTGTTCCTTGCCAAAGTAATCACTTACACTTAATGAAGGATATGGATACGAGTGCCTGGGGTCAGAGCGAGATGTAAATAGAGCGCTCGCCAAGGCTTGTTTGGGTGTATATCTATTACAGTCCACAGCCTAACAAGTACTGGGCTAACACTATCCGGAGTAATCAAAGTGACTCCTTGAGGAACAACTAGATGTCCTGAGGATCAGAAAAAACTAAATACGGAGATGAAGAGAAAATGGGCAAAAACGCTCTCAAGGCCAGAATCCCAAACCTTGGCTCCTTGTATCACTTGCTTAGGAATGTCGTGTTTTATTGTAAAAGCTTAAGATGCTCTCTCCTTGTGATTTCTTATTACCCCTAAACATAACCCGGCCATTACCCTAATCCTCCTAATAACACAACTGTTACCCTCCCCACTATCCATACTATATATACTACAAAATATCATCCAAATCAGCGCTTGTTTTTTCTTATCTTGTTTCACTTTATATATTTGTTTTGTTCTTTGCCTTATTGTTTTGTATTCCTTATTGTGTATAGAGTTTCAAATAAGTTCTGTATCACAGAGATAGTGGATGGAAGCCCAGATTTCTCTCTCTCTCTCTTCCCTCTCTCTCTCTCTTCCCTCTCTCTCTCTCTTCCCTCTCTCTCTTCCCCCATCCCTCTCTCTCATCCCTCTCCCTCTCACTCTTCCCCATCCCTCTCTCTCTCTTCCCCCTCCCTCGCTCTCTTCCATCTCGCTCTCTTCCATCTCTCTCTCTTCCCTCTCTCTCTTCCCTCTCTCTCTTCCCTCTCTCTCTCTCTTCCCTCTCTCTCTTCCCTCTCTCTCTTCCCTCTCTCTCTTCCCTCTCTCTCTCTCTTCCCCTTTCTCTCTCTCTTCCCTCTCTCTCTCTTCCCTCTCTCTCTCTCTCTTCCCTCTCTCTCTCTCTTCCCTCTCTCTCTCTCTTCCCTCTCTCTCTCTCTTCCCTCTCTCTCTCTCTTCCCTCTCTCTTGCTTTCTTCCATCTCTCTCTCTTCCCTCTCTCTCTCTCTCTCTTCCCTCTCTCTTCCCTCTCTCTCTCTCTTCCCTCTCTCTCTCTCTTCCCTCTCTCTTCCCTCTCTCTCTCTCTTCCCTCTCTCTCTTTCTCCTCTCTCTTCCCTCTCTCTCTTTCTCTCTCTTTCTCTCCCTCTCTTCCCTCTCTTCCTTCTCTTCCCTCTCTTCTCTCTCTCCTCTCTTCCCTCTCTCCTCTCTTTCCTCTCTCCTCTTTCCTCTCTCCTCTTTCCTCTCTCCTCTTTCCTCTCTCCTCTTTCCTCTCTCCTCTTTCCTCTCTCCTCTTTCCTCTCTCCTCTTTCCTCTCTCCTCTTTCCTCTCTCCTCTCTTTCCTCTCTCCTCTCTTCCCTCTCTCCTCTCTTCCCTCTCTCCTCTCTTACCTCTCTTTCCTCTCTTTCCAATCTCCTCCCTTTCCTATCTCCTCCCTTTCCTATCTCCTCCCTTTCCTATCTCCTCTCTTTCCTATCTCCTCTCTTTCCTATCTCCTCTCTTCCCTCTCTTTCCTCTCTTCCCTCTATCCTCTCTTCCCTCTCTCCTCTCTTCCCTCTCTCCTCTCTTACCTCTCTTTCCTCTCTTTCCAATCTCCTCCCTTTCCTATCTCCTCCCTTTCCTATCTCCTCCCTTTCCTATCTCCTCTCTTTCCTATCTCCTCTCTTTCCTATCTCCTCTCTTTCCTATCTCCTCTCTTCCCTCTCTTTCCTCTCTTCCCTCTATCCTCTCTTCCCTCTCTCCTCTCTTCCCTCTCTCCTCTCTTCCCTCTCTCCTCTCTTCCCTCTCTTTCCTCTCTTCCCTCTCTTTCCTCTCTCTCCTCTCTTCCCTCTCTTCTCTCTCTCCTCTCTTCCCTCTCTCCTCTCTTCCCTCTCTCCTCTCTTCCCTCTCTCCTCTCTTTCCTCTCTCCTCTCTTTCCTCTCTCCTCTCTTTCCTCTCTCCTCTTTCCTCTCTCCTCTTTCCTCTCTCCTCTTTCCTCTCTCCTCTTTCCTCTCTCCTCTTTCCTCTCTCCTCTTTCCTCTCTCCTCTCTTACCTCTCTCCTCTCTTACCTCTCTTTCCTCTCTCCTCCCTTTCCTATCTCCTCCCTTTCCTATCTCCTCTCTTTCCTATCTCCTCTCTTTCCTATCTCCTCTCTTTCCTATCTCCTCTCTTTCCTATCTCCTCTCTTCCCTCTCTCCTCTCTTCCCTCTCTTTCCTCTCTTCCCTCTCTCCTCTCTTCCCTCTCTTCCCTCTCTCCTCTCTTCCCTCTCTCCTCTCTTCACTCTCTCCTCTCTTCCCTCTCTTCCCTCTCTCCTCTCTTCCCTCTCTCCTCTCTTCCCTCTCTTCCCTCTCTTCCCTCTCTTCCCTCTCTCCTCTCTCTCCTCTCTTTCCTCTCTCCTCTCTTCCCTCTCTTTCCTCTCTCCTCTCTTCCCTCTCTCCTCTCTTCCCTCTCTTCCCTCTCTTCCCTCTCTTCCCTCTCTCCTCTCTCTCCTCTCTTTCCTCTCTCCTCTCTTACCTCTCTTTCCTCTCTTTCCAATCTCCTCTCTTTCCTATCTCCTCCCTTTCCTATCTCCTCCCTTTCCTATCTCCTCCCTTTCCTATCTCCTCTCTTTCCTATCTCCTCTATTTCCTATCTCCTCTCTTTCCTATCTCCTCCCTTTCCTATCTCCTCCCTTTCCTATCTCCTCTCTTTCCTATCTCCTCTCTTTCCTATCTCCTCTCTTTCCTATCTCCTCTCTTCCCTCTCTCCTCTCTTCCCTCTCTTTCCTGTCTTCCTTCTCTCCTCTCTTCCCTCTCTTCCCTCTCTCCTCTCTTCCCTCTCTCCTCTCTTCCCTCTCTCCTCTCTTCCCTCTCTCCTCTCTTCCCTCTCTCCTCTCTTCCCTCTCTCCTCTCTTCCTTCTCTTCCCTCTCTCCTCTCTTCCCTCTCTCCTCTCTTCCCTCTCTCCTCTCTTCCCTCTCTCCTCTCTTCCCTCTCTCCTCTCTTCCCTCTCTTCCCTCTCTTCCCTCTCTTCCCTCTATACCCTCTCCCCTCTCTCTCCTCTCACTCCACCTCTCTCCTGAAAAAAGGGTGGACGAACCTCTCAGAAATGTACTTATTTATATTACAAATGTGATGTTAGTCCAATAAAAACTGTAGTACTATATACTGCAATATTCAGTCTTTGTGTTTCTGCACCATTGGACCAACACATCTACTGCAAAGTAAGTACATACAATGCAATAAAGACTGGACACTGCTGTGCTCTGGGGCTTGTGCCTAGTATATAAGTATATATAAGTATATAAATGCAATGACTCACACGCTAGAGGCAAGTTCCTTATCTCAAGTGCTTTTATACCCACCATCGAGAAGGGAAACGATAGGGCCATACAAGGGCCTCAGGATTATGACCGTATCTGATTGTAAGATATGCAGAGTAATGACGTTCCCTATCGCCTCTCTGCCTGGAAAAAAGCTAAGGGTCTGCAACCAAGGCCTTGAGCTCCAAATATGCCTGGACCTCCTGATCTATAGATCCGCTCTACACATCTTGTATCCTTACCCTTCCATTACTGAATCCTTACCACTTCTTCTATCTCTATGCTGGATTTCCTAACACCAGACCCTTGAATCTTCTCCTAACACCATCACAATCCTTATTTTTGAGTTTTTAAGATTGAATTCTTGTTATCTGGAACAAATTCAACTTGGGTGGAATTAAATGACAAATTCTTCTAAGGTATATGGGCGTGCTCAAAGTCCTTCGAAAGTTCAGATTTCTATTTTTTCGAATTAGCTTCCAAATAATCATCATACAAAATAACCAGAAAGGGGACGTTCCTGTGAAGAACAGTTTAGGTTACGAACCTGAGAAAATGAACCACAACGAGTGTGACGATGAGAAGGTGTGAGATCTGCAGGTAAGAGCTCAGGAAACGCGTTACCACAGTGACTAATTCAGATGGCGTGACGAAACCCTGACAATAGTTACGTTTTTTCTCATCTTGTTTCAGTTTATATATTTGTTTTGTGCTTTACTTAATTGTTTTGGATTATTCATTGTTTATTGTGCTTCAGATATGTTCCATATCACTGCACAAAGTGGCAGAGCTAGTGACTGGAAGCCCAGATGCTAAATTTGGTTTGTGTCTCTCTCTCGATCGTAGAATTTATAATATTAATAAATAAGAAATAGTGATTATTCCTCAGCTAAGCAAATGAGGCTCAAAAACACTCATTTTCGTATCTCTACCCAATTTAACCATGTTCTCAGAATTGTTTTGAACATAGGCCTCCATGTAAATCAGGTGCTCTAAGTTAGGGGGCTGCCGAAAATCGGCTGTGGGAGCTTTTTCCCCCTAACTTCTACACTAATGTTAATCTTTTCTACCCCAGATTAGAGCACTCCGTGCACAGCGTAAGTCCTGCCTTAGCCACAACAGATCTCTGTGTAGGGAGCAGCCAAAACAAGCTTTACGGATGAGACAGGGCCCTAGGAACCAATAGGAAATGCAAACATTGTGAATATTATAATGAGTAGTAAGTGCCATAAAAAGTGGCGTAACTGCTGTGGCAAGGAAGTATTCTCTCTCTCTTTATATATATATATATATATATATATATATATATATATATATATATATATGTGTATATATATATATATGTATATATATATATATATATATATATATATATATATATATATATATATATATATACATACATACATACATGTATATGTATATATACATATATACTGTAAGTATTGCTTCAGACTTGATAAAGAGAGGTTAGACCTCTCGAAAGTACGTCAAAATAAATAAGGTGTTTGTCAAATACAAAATGTATCACAATGTACTGCAATACTCACCATTAATATATATATATATATATATATATATATATATATATATATATATATATATATATATATATATATATATATATATATATATATATATATATATATATAGTTTAATAATTACTAAATTACTGGACTTTCACCGCTGTTTCACACACAGAGCTCATTGTTAGGCTCGTAAGTTACAGGGGGTGAGAACCTCCGAACGGCTTCCGAGTTACTGGCTTGGGGAAAAAAAGCTGCCATTTTTTTTTTCCAGCCCGTAAATCGAATTTAACCACCACCATTTTTTTCAAGGCTGTAACTCGGAAGCCATGGTTTGAACGCTAATTTGCTATTCAATTGGTGTCTTTTGGCGGCCTCCTAACAAATCCTGAGTTACAGGCTGAAAAAAATGGTAGCCGTTAAAAACTTTTTTGAAGGCCATTACTCGGATCACTTTGCGGGCTTAGAGAAATTGATCAAGGAGACACTGGGGAGGAAGTGTGGGCAAAGAGACACAGGAGAGGGGGACAAAGAGACACAGGGGAAAGAGACACAGGGGAGGGAGGAAACAGACACATGGGTGAGAGCATTGGTATGCCACACTAGCAAAGTTACCGGCCTGCGCATGCACGCAGCAAATGCCGCGGCCTTCAATGAGCAGCAAAGCCGCTCATTGCGAGGCCCACGATGAGCAGCGAAGGTGCTCATTGCGAGGCCCGTAAAGTAGAGGGGAGGAGAGGCTCACAATGATCGCAGAAGGGGCTCATCGCGAGGCCGTCAAAGTAAGGGGGGGCTTGCATTGCGTGGCAAACAGCAGCATTGCGAGGAGTCAAATTTGTTGCCGTCATAAATAAAGGTGTGTTTATTTTGTGTTAAAATATGATATAGTTATAGACAAAGCATTAATGTTTGTTCCTGAAGGAGCTCATAATGAGAACACTATGCTTAGAAGGGAAGTCTTCAGAGTGCTGTTGGATCAATGACCTCAGCAGATATAGGCCATGCCCCATTCATTTTTTCCAGTATTGTATTCAGTGGGCGGTGCTAAAAACATGTCTTCCAATCCCTGCTACACATTTTAAAAGTATATATTTTTTTCCATATTATAGTTTTCTTGTTGCCTTAAATACTTATTAAAAGATCAATTTAGTGGTCATACGAAATGTTTCATGTGTTTATTAAATACATTACTAGCAATAAAAACAGTATTTGAATGAAATATTATTACATTTAAAGTCACAGTTGAACTTTTGCAGATCTGCTTCTATCAAACCTTTATTCAATGTCTAGGAAGGTGTCCTGATAGGAGTCTTTTTTTTACAGCATCAATTACATACAATCAAAGTTGTCTTTCAGAAGTATCAGACCTCTGCGGAAAGCACACGAGTAAGGGTAGTGCAGGTGATGAGTTCTGGGGGTTGATATATATATATATATATATATATATATATATATATATATATATATATATATATATATATATATATATATAAAGCAAGAAGCAAGTTCCTTTAACATTCAAATGTGAACACAGATGTACTATTTATTTACAGGGAGTGCAGTATTATTAGGCAAATGAGTATTTTGACCACATCATCCTCTTTATGCATGCTGTCTTACTCCAAGCTGTATAGGCTCGAAAGCCTACTACCAATTAAGCATATTAGGTGATGTGCATCTCTGTAATGAGAAGGGGTGTGGTCTAATGACATCAACACCCTATATCAGGTGTGCATAATTATTAGGCAACTTCCTTTCCTTTGGCAAAATGGGTCAAAAGAAGGACTTGACAGGCTCAGAGTCAAAAGTCAAAAATAGTGCGATATCTTGCAGAGGGATGCAGCACTCTTAAAATTGCAAAGCTTCTGAAGCGTGATCATCGAACAATCAAGCGTTTCATTCAAAATAGTCAACAGGGTCGCAAGAAGCGTGTGGAAAAACCAAGGCGCAAAATAACTGCCCATGAACTGAGAAAAGTCAAGCGGGCAGCTGCCACGATGCCACTTGCCACCAGTTTGGCCATATTTCAGAGCTGCAACATCACTGGAGTGCCCAAAAGCACAAGGTGTGCAATACTCAGAGACATGGCCAAGGTAAGAAAGGCTGAAAGACGACCACCACTGAACAAGACACACAAGCTAAAACGTCAAGACTGGGCCAAAAAATATCTCAAGACTGATTTTTCTAAGGTTTTATGGACTGATGAAATGAGAGTGAGTCTTGATGGGCCAGATGGATGGGCCCGTGGCTGGATTGGTAAAGGGCAGAGAGCTCCAGTCCGACTCAGACGCCAGCAAGGTGGAGGTGGAGTACTAGTTTGGGCTGGTATCATCAAAGATGAGCTTGTGGGGCCTTTTCGGTTTGAGGAGGGAGTCAAGCTCAACTCCCAGTCCTACTGCCAGTTCCTGGAAGACACCTTCTTCAAGCAGTGGTACAGGAAGAAGTCTGCATCCTTCAAGAAAAACATGATTTTCATGCAGGACAATGCTCCATCACACGCGTCCAAGTACTCCACAGCGTGGCTGGCAAGAAAGGGTATAAAAGAAGAAAATCTAATGACATGGCCTCCTTGTTCACCTGATCTGAACCTCATTGAGAACCTGTGGTCCATCATCAAATGTGAGATTTACAAGGAGGGAAAACAGTACACCTCTCTGAACAGTGTCTGGGAGGCTGTGGTTGCTGCTGCACGCAATGTTGATGGTGAACAGATCAAAACACTGACAGAATCCATGGATGGCAGGCTTTTGAGTGTCCTTGCAAAGAAAGGTGGCTATATTGGTCACTGATTTGTTTTTGTTTTGTTTTTGAATGTCAGAAATGTATATTTGTGAATGTTGAGATGTTATATTGGTTTCACTGGTAAAAATAAATAATTGAAATGGGTATATATTTGTTTTTTGTTAAGTTGCCTAATAATTATGCACAGTAATAGTCACCTGCACACACAGATATCCCCCTAAAATAGCTAAAACTAAAAACAAACTAAAAACTACTTCCAAAAATATTCAGCTTTGATATTAATGAGTTTTTTGGGTTCATTGAGAACATGGTTGTTGTTCAATAATAAAATTAATCCTCAAAAATACAACTTGCCTAATAATTCTGCACTCCCTGTACTGTACGGTGGAGGCTTCTATCGCTCTTTTGCCCGCCATATTATAAATGATTGTTGTGGTGAACTACCTACTCATAAAATCCACAACACAAGCTGAGATCCTGCTCCATGCTGATGATAGCCAGTAAGCTTGAAACGGCTGTACTTGGGTAGGATTCCCAGCTTGTGTATAATCCAACCTTGGCTTTGCAAAAAAGCTGTGTAATTATAAATATATATATATTCATTCACAGGTCAAGGGCACTTTGTTGCAGGACTGTTGACTTAAATCCTAATTTAATCTTTAAATATTTGTATTTAAAAAAATAAATTAAATTGAGTCTTAGAAGATCGTTAGCTTTTCAATAAAATATTACCTCCTGAATAATTATGTTTTTAATATCTGCATTTTTTTTTTGTGTGTGTTCAAAGTATTCCCCCCTCCCTGGAGAATGCTGGGAGACTCCAATTCTGCCTATTAACATTTGCCATCCCTTAAGCATCATATTGAGGATAGCCTCAAGTTATTTATAATTGGATCATATCACAGATAATTAAATAAAAAATCATGAGCCAAAATGCAAGGGAAAAGTGTCTTAAACGCTCTGTGTATCATGCTTTACTAAAAGCGATATTTTGTCTAACAGCCTGCAGAGCCCATAGGAACGGGGTTTGTAGGTTGAATGTAAAGTAAATTAACTTTTTAAGCTCCCATTGGAATTTTTAAAATTATGTCTGAAATATTAGATTGAAATGGGATATGTGAGTTCACAGCGTGCGTCCTATATTTTGTGCTTGATAGACCGTCATAAAACCTAACTGTGGAGAACATTAGACCCTAAATAGCAGCAGAGATTGATACAGAAATGCCCTTTTGATACATTTATCAAAATAAGTGTGTTCATTTTGTAGCAGATACCCAAGGCTGATTATTTTTGTACACATTAAGTGAAGGAGTTAAATATGCATCCCATTCACACAATACCTGATTACTATTTTTTTTACATCATAAAAGGAAAAATGGTCATATTTTATTTTTAGATATTATTTTTACATATTTGGACAAACTAATATAAATATTAAAGGATTTTGGGCAGCCAGATAAAGGGTAAGAATATATTTAGACTTTGATTTCAAAACAAAGCAACATTATATATCTACCTATCAAAATATATATATTGATGTTTATACAAAGTGTTTTGCATGAGTGACGGCTTGGAAAATTATAGACTAAAGAATTACTTAAACAAAAGGTAAAACAATTAAAAAGGTGAAACAAGGGTTTGGGCAGTAACTCAAAGAATAGAGGGTTAATTAGTAATTAAGTCTATGGGTGTAGCTGTTGTGAAAAATGGAGGTGATAGTGCAGAAACTTACACTATAATGTAACACAAATCATAAGCAGTGGTTGTGGACACGGTGGGTAGGAGGTAAAGGAAACAAAGGTGAATGGGAAATTGTCAGTTGGCTTTTGCTTAGCTGGATTGTATGAGGCCCAGTGTCACTGGCTGAGCCACTATAGAAGTAGCTTCCTCAGTCCTGATGGTGGATGGAACTGGGAAGTTGTCAGTTGGCTTCTGCTTAGCTGGATGGTATGAGGCCCAGTGTCACTGGCTGAGCCACTATAGAAGTAGCTTCTTCAGTCCTGTTGGTGGATGGAACTGGGAAGTTGTCAGTTGGCTTCTGCTTAGCTAGATGGTATGAGGCCCAGTGTCACTGGCTGAGCCACTATAGAAGTAGCTTCTTCAGTCCTGATGGTGGATGGAACTGGGAAGTTGTCAGTTGGCTTCTGCTTAGCTAGATGGTAAGAGGCCCAGTGTCACTGGCTGAGCCACTAAAGAAATAGCTTCCTCAGTCCTGATGGTGGATGGAAAAGGGAAGTTGTTAGCTGGCTTCTGCTTAGCTGGATGGTAAGAGGCCCAGTGTCACTGGCTGAGCCACTATAGAAGTAGCTTCTTCAGTCCTGATGGTAGATGGAACTGGGAAGTTGTCAGTTGGCTTCTGCTTAGCTAGATGGTATGAGGCCCAGTGTCACTGGCTGAGCCACTAAAGAAGTAGCTTCCTCAGTCCTGATGGTGGATGGAACTGGGAAGTTGTCAGTTGGCTTCTGCTTAGCTAGATGGTATGAGGCCCAGTGTCACTGGCGGAGCCACTATAGAAGTAGCTTCTTCAGTCCTGATGGTGGATGGAACTTGGAAGTTGTCAGTTGGCTTCTGCTTAGCTGGATGGTATGAGGCCCAGTGTCACTGGCTGAGCCACTATAGAAGTAGCTTCCTCAGTCCTGATGGTGGATAGAACTGGGAAGTTGTCAGTTGGCTTCTGCTTAGCTAGATGGTATGAGGCCCAGTGTCACTGGCGGAGCCACTATAGAAGTAGCTTCTTCAGTCCTGATGGTGGATGGAACTTGGAAGTTGTCAGTTGGCTTCTGCTTAGCTAGATTGTAAGAGGCCCAGTGTCACTGGCTGAGCCACTATAGAAGTAGCTTCTTCAGTCCTGATGGTGGATGGAACTGGGAAGTTGTCAGTTGGCTTCTGCTTAGCTAGATTGTATGAGGCCCAGTGTCACTGGCTGAGCCACTATAGGAGTAGCTTCCTCAGTCTTGATGGTGGATGGAACTGGGAAGTTGTCCGTTGGTTTTTGGTGGAAGGGTGGAAGGTAAGAGGCCCAGTGTCACTTTCTGAGCTGCTATACAAGTAGTTTCCCCAGTCCTGATGGTAAATGGATCCTGGAAAGATGTTGGTGAGTGCTTATGATCAGGTGGATGGTATATGGCCTAGTGTCACTGGCTGAACCCTGCCGAAGATTCACTCAGGCCTGGATTTTATATTTGAGGTGCACCAAAACTAAAGATCCACCAGATACTCCATAATTCTTACAATTGCACCCTTAGCTGTTCCTCACATATGGTCAGGCTCATAGCAAAGGATCACAGCGAGGATCTCAGATTGGTACCCAACACAGAAGATGTAGATAAGAAGGAGCTATACTTCAGACTAATGGCATAGTTTCCCTGGGAATTATAAAAAAGACTAAAATGTTCAGAATACTTTGTAGAGTGGGTAAGTCAGCCATACTATTCAGCCAATCAGAGAAGATATGTATTATTCCTGCTCCTTGCATATCAGACATCCAGAATAATTATTGTATAAGTAGCAGAGTCTTTGGGGAGTTCTGAGAACATTGAACTGCTGTCACATTGTGTTTCCTACAGACAGAAAGCCCTAGGCAGCTACCTATTCTGCCTAATGAGAGTTCAAGCATGGCCAAAGCACCAGTCCCTGACATAAATACAGAATTTAAGACAAAGTGAAAGATATGTACAAATGATACAGAATTATAAACAACATTATTGCATAGGCAACTCTTAAGTCCAATTAGCGACTATAAGTGTGCCAAGGCCAAGCACAGCTCACCAGCACGAGCAATGAGGTCAGCCTACTGGTTATTTCAGCTAAAGGGCCATTATAACGGTACATATTTCGCACATTTTAAATAGTAGATTGGCATTTTTTGCATGCAAGGAGATAGTCTTAGAGAGGGAGGCAACAGGTTCAAAAGAGAAAGTGTAGATTGTGGAAGAAGAATGTAGGTCATGGCCAGTTGGCAGTTAGGAGAGTATTTGTAGACAACTGCATCAATGTCTCAAGGCTTTATAACATTAGAGTTTTATTGTGGAGGCTATAGGAAGCCAGGAGAGAGACTCACAGGTTGTGTAGACATAAAGAGAGAAGGGAGATAGATGAGTCTAGAAGAGAGAAGAAGAGTCCATTATGGAGCAGAGACCAACAGGTGATGGGGCCAAAATAAGATTATCACAATTTGGAGCCTTTTATTCAACTGTTGGTTTATTTTCATAACTTTCATGTTTGATTAAGCTAGAAGATTGTTTGAAAAATGTTTAAAAATAGGTGGGTTGAGTACAATGGATTTATTTTGAGTCACGAATATGATTTGGGACTTTGAGTCAGCTTTTGCCGATGACATAATGTTATCGCTCTGTAAGATCAGTTTCCTCATCATGATCTGAGCGCGCAAGTGAGAGATAGGACAATGTCACCTACTCAGATAGAAACGCAACACTTAGTCAGAAATCCTCTCACCCATGTCTTATGTATTCTGAGTAAGTGAATCGGTTATGATCATAAATGTATGGTGGTTCTTTAAAGAGACTATGAAGTCCTACAATTCCTATAATGCATTAAAAAGGGCACATTTAAAACATCTAAAAAGCTTGTTTTTTCCTACATACAAAATAGTGATCTGTAATCCTGAAAACTTATGTTTAGTTCCTAAGCCAACTCAGTTATTTAAATTCTACTTGTGACAAATGGTTACCAAAGAGAGTGTCAGGTGCAGCCATTGGCGATGATATCAGTTTGCTGGATCGATCTGTTTGTACACAAATGATGGGAATGAAAGCGAGATGAAGGTTTATATGTTACTGCCCAGAGCTCACTGCCGTATACAAAGGTTAGGAATAAATACCCCCCTACAATTCCATGCGGATACATTTGTATATCAATATGTGATGTCCCTCTCTTCTTGTTTCATAGTTACTACCATGAGTGAATGGATGTAGCACAGTAAGACTTATCAGGCTGATTGTCTCCACCCTTATTAGGTCATCAAGGGATGGGAGCAACTCTCAGTGAGAGGCAGTATTAAATGGTCAAGGAAAATCAATTCAACACATCACACATCTGCTAGACACAAGCTTATAACTGCTTCCACTTCTTGATGACCTCGTAATGGGTGGAGTCAAGAAACTAAGCTGAATGGTTTGATAGATAACTTTAAAAGGGGACTGGATTTATTTCTAATTAAAAAGGGAATTCAGGGTTATCATGGATAATTAGAGAGGCAGTATTGATCCAGGGAGAAGTCCGGTCGCCGGTGTCTGGGATCAGGAGGGATTTGATTTATTTATTTATTTATTTATTAGTTTTTTTTTTTTTTTAATACAACAAATTAATTAATAGTTAATCCGCATATTGCAGATCAGAGGAGATCTTGAAAGGTTGAACTTGATGGACTGAAAGTCTTTTTTCAACCTTAAATACTATGTAACTATGAAAGTAGATTTAATATTGAATATTGTTTTTCTATATCAATGATTGGAATTGTATTAAATGATGAATGACTGATTAAAACATTTAGCCCATATTGTTAATACATTACAGTGGTCCTTTAAAGCAATTGAATTCCTAATTTATCTTAAGATGTGTAATAACAAATGTTGGGGGGGGGGATTATTTTCTCCCAATGTATTGATTTCAGCACCTGAAAAAAGTTATCTTAGTAGAACCCAAATATGCTGACATCATGGATCAGTCTAGTTCTCGGAATGCCATGCAAGCAACTTAAGACAATCAACCAGCCCATGAAGGTACTTGTGCAGACCCATCCCTCTTGAAGCATAGTGTTTGATCAATAATTGATCCCACACTTCCAATTTTACACCTTATGCATACAATGGATGCAGTGAGAAGCTCCTCCAACATTATAAAACTATATATATATATATATATATATATATATATATATATATATATATATAATAGATACTAACTTTTTAACCACGGATATAATCTTCCACATCATATCTGATAGCTACAGGAACTGTCTCGGGTGCCAATAAAGGGGCTCTGCAATGCATTTAAACATATATATGCAGTAAAACAAGTTTATAGGAAGCCAGGTCCAAATGTTGCCTCCTCGCCCCTTGCCAGTGAGAATCCCATAAGAATGTGTTTCCCATCCGTTAACATGAGGCTCTTTGAGTGGCAGAGCTTTAATGGTGAGACAACTTTAGTGTGAACATCTTTAAAAAAATAACACATTCTATAATCAGTTATTGAACACAGAAATACATTTTGATATAATACAAATGTTGTGTTTTATTATCCACAGTGTTTGTATACATGCCCTTGCAATGTCTTATGTCATTGTCCCTTTAAATAGAAGGTGCCTCCTTTGTGAGACATTTATCTATATATGGAAGATTCTTAAATAATACAGTGTTGTTTTTCATATAGAAATATTCCAGTCAATGAGCAGGATTCCTGAGCATTCAAAAATATTTACCGTATTAAAGTCTAAAGTCATTAAAAATGTATTTATTTATAAGTTGTGCATATAGTGAATATCCAGCTTGCAGTGTCAATCAATAGAGACGGATCCTCCTGAGACATTCGTGGATCTTTTACTTTATCTTTTTTTTTGTTTTTGTTCTTTTTGATCCATTGTGTGTTAGTTTTGGACACGTCTAATTTGGACAAGCCATTGGCCAAGTGCTGTCTTGTTATATTGATGAGCGCCATAGTATTTTAGTGAATGGGTTGAGCATTTTTTAAATGTTGGACTCCTCCAAATCCTGTTGTTTTTGGACAAAGCAAGTTCTCAAGCCAATGATTTTTATTCCTTCGCTCGCCATGTTTTCCTGTCACTTGGGCCAACGTTGGATGTGACAAACTCCTTTGTTTTATCTTGTTGACATGTAAATCTAGCCTTTGCTACTATTTTAGAAATCTAAGAAGAAAATTCACAGTTTGGGTTATTCCATAAAGGTTGGACGGAATATAATTAGAATTTTGGATGAAGGACTGGAAAGAACACCCAAACCGAGAGGGCCAAAGTACACACACCATGCACCTAATAACCACAACATTGTTTTAAAAATGTGGATGTTAAGTTGTCTTGAAAAAGTTTATGAATAATTTAGAAATGTTTGTGCAAAGTTTAGATAAAATGTGGATGTTTGGGACAAAGGACTGGTCCTGGCTATACATAGGAGGGCATAATATAGTGTATCATATCACTGTGCCAAATATCAATAATACAACCATCTAGATTGCTGATGGGCTAAGGGAGAGGAATATGGTGGGGGTCTTTTTCCCAAGAAAGTAGATTTTACCTAAACTTTGCATAACTTCTTGTCATATCTATTTTTAGCACAATGCCAGTTTTATGTCATTATTTAAGGGAAGTATTTCTAAGAAAAATGTTGTTGCTGTGTAGTTGTTCAGTTGGGTCCAACTCTCCATGACCCTGTGGACTGCAGCATGCCAGGCATATCTGTCAGTCGCTGCCCCTTTGAGATCCACCAAGCTCATGTCCATTGCTTAAATACCCTCATCGGTCCTTCACCGCCTCTGCCCTCCCCTTCTTCATGGACCCTCAATCTTTCCCAACATCAAAGTTTTCTCTAAGAAGCATACTCACCTTCTTTTTGTTGTTACTTATTTATGTTTATATAATCTTTAAACTGATGATTAATTACCAGATATACATATGAAGGTCTTAAACACATTTACCATTATTGTGCAACTTATATCTACAAACATCTATCACTTCTACATCTAGACGCGTTGATCTATCCATAGGCTGAATGGTAGCCCCCATTTAAAAAACATGAGCTCTTATGTCTGACGGCATGAAAGGGTTTTGATCCATTTAATTATTTAGTAATTTGAGTCAAAACTCAGATGAGAGAGTTACAAAGAGGAAATGTAGGATGTTTCAAACGATCTTTACATCGCCTCTCAAGGTCTCCTGATGAGTCACTGAAAGACGTTCAGAATCAGTTAGACGTCTGTTAAGGCTACTTCATGTGAATCCGCTGCTATGGGGCACTGCCATCTTGGATAATGATTATTTATTGAAGAAATAAAAGTCAACACAGATAAATTGGATTTTTCGTGAGATAGCTTGTTCAAAAGAAAAATCCATTTATATATGTATATATATATATATATATATATATATATATATATATATATACTGTATAGTTGTGAGCAATGCAGGTTGTTGCTAACGCTTGCGGGCTCGCGCAGTGCACATACAAAAACAACAAAAATACAAATAAAATAAAAATACAAAAATACAAAAAAACATCACACATAGCACGGGGGGTCAGCCAGGACGTCTGGAACTGAGGTTGGACGACAGTTTAAACACAATTTGGCCAGTTTCAGAAATCGCCTAAAAATAATGGCAGACAACAAAAAACAAAATGAGGCTACATGACCCCTAACCACGGAAAACACCGCCAGGCACATAATACTTTTACCCAGGAACGTACAAGGTACAAAATACACTATTAGGAAGGATAGAAAATGCTCCAGACCCGCGTAACACATAGACAATCGCCGACAATGTTACAACACTAACTTGCAACTAATAACATTTCTATTATAAAATGGCCCTTTACACGACTAAACAAACAATTTGCCCTTGTGCACGCAGCCTATTTACACCACACACTTGCCACATTGCTGACACTTACACCTCAGGTCACCAACAGTCCAAATATACATTGTATGCTGCAGGAAAATAAAATCAAAAGAGATTGTTAGCTTTTCAGGATATTGATTGCTGCATTATTAATTAGAAAAAGGTAAAGTATATTAATTTATCATGTAATTAATTATTTAAAAAAATATATATATATATACTAGCGATTTGCCCGTCAAAAAATTACGTCAATAAGATTGTAAGGCAGGTAATGGTGTTTGTGTGCGACATTAATTTTGTTGGTGTTCTGAGATCCTTCTGCGCTCATTGCGAGCCTCATGGTAATGAAATAATTAATAAATGAATATACTTTACCTATTTTGAAGTAATATATGGAGGAAGCATTTTGCTGAAGAGCTGACAATCTGTTTTGATGTTCCTGCAGCATACAATGTGTGTTTGCAGTGTTGTGGAGCTGAGGTGTAAGTGTCAGCAATGTGTGCAGTGTGTAGTGTAAACAGGCTGCGTGCGCGAGGGGAAGCCGTTAGGGTAGCTGTGTACTTCCACATTGTGTAAGTTAGTGTTGTAAAATGGCGGCCAATGTGTATGTGGTACGCGGCTGTGGATGATGAAGCGTCCTTGTTAATTGGACCTCGTACGGCTTTTTCGGAAAATCCGTATGTGCTTGGTGGTGTTGTGCGTGTTAGGTGATTTTCGGGTGTCTAAACTTGGAATTTGGGCTTAAATTGAGGTGTAACACTTGCAGAGGTCCTGGGTCCCCCCCCTTGCTGTAGGTAAGCTTTTTATGTGTTTGTTGTTTGTGTTTATTGTGTTTTTAATGTTTTCATGTGCGCAGGGTTCGGGCGCTAAGGTTGTATTCTTGCGAGCTCGTAATGTTTTATTTTCTAAGTCCTGCGGCTCATATTTCTGGATGCTAAGTCCGTAAATTTTGCGGTGTAAGTCCCGCCTGCGGCTCATTGCAGCCGACGTGGGAGCCTTCACCTCCGCAAATGCGAGGGTCCGCATTTGCGGGCCTAAAGTCGTAGGGATGAGCACCTACGGCGCTCATCACCAGCGCAAGGAGTGCCTTTGGCGCTCCTTTCCAGCAACTGTTGGCTCGCTATGCGAGCCTGCAGCGTTAGCAACAACCCGCATGCTCCCAACTATATATGTGATTATATATATATATATATAAGAGCAAGGGAGAGGCTCGCAATGAGCGCCGGGCTCACAATGAGTGCCAGGGGAGCTCAGAGGAGCAAAAGTAGACAAGGGGAGAGGCTTGCAATGAGCGCCAAAGGCGCTCAGCGCAGGGCTAGCAATGAGCGACAAAGGTGCTCAGACGACTAAAAGTACACAAGGGTAAAGGCTTGCAATGAGCGCCAAAGGTACTCAGAGGACCAAAAGACTTACATTGTTTGGCAAACAGCCTTACCTGCCTTACAATTTTATGACCACCATTTTTTGATGGGTAATTCGCTAGTCACATGAATAGTTGTCAGTTTCCGGAACGTTTACGATGTTTGTCACGCTTTTGCATCCCTCTCGCAGCACCCGACTTTGGCTGCAATGAAGTCTTAAGAACAGTAAAAGGTTCCTTCTGCTTAAGATTTCACCTCCAAATCTGTCTTTAAGACATTCTTGTACATGCCATTTTTTCTAAAGTAGACCATTCTAGAGATACTAAATTGTTGTGTCGCATTAGTAACACAGTCCACTCACCATGATGCAATCCCCTTCCCCTCCTTTCTCAAGCAATCTAAGCTACAAATTAGCAGAAGGGAGCCTCACAAACTATACTGGATGTCTCAGGAATGATTTGTTGTAGAGATTAGTGACTTGTTCCCATGACAGTGTCTCTTTAAGGATTAAAAGTACGTTTTCCAGGCTTCCGATCATATGTGGTTTCATCCTGTTCTATTTCTATGACCATCACTTAATTCGTAGCAAACACCAAGCTCAAAGTGACCTTCATAATCTGGTAATCTTACTGTCCTGTCTGATGTTGGATTCCTCCATTAATACAGCCTGATATTGGTTATCACTACAAATGCATTACCTTATTGTGGCCCCTGTGTCAGTGCGACTGTCTAACAAATGGCCAATAAATACCGAACCTTGATGTGCTCATTCTGTAGATGGTTGTTGTCTTTACCGATAAGCCGTCCTCACGCTGGTCTTGGTATTAGAGCTCGGAGCTATGGTTGTACCTACACGTCTTTGCAAATAAGCAATTAAAAATGTTTACTTTTGTTTCTCTTTTCCATCTAAACTAAAATACAGTATTTGTACCGCTTCTTTAATCTCTTATTATTCTGTATCCCTCACCATGGCTGTGCAAAAATAGCTTTTTGTTTATTATTTGTTTTATATTTGTTCTATCTTAATATTATTTTCAAAAATGCATAGAAATAGATGTGATGGCAAACCAAAAAAGTCCATCTAATCAGCCTAAACATCTGCCTTTATTAAGACTCCGGACAGTGCTCTGCCTATCCCAGGCGTACTTAACTTCCTTAACAGTGTTTGACGTTACCACTTTAATTGCAAGGCACTTGTCTTCTACTCTTTCTGTAAAGTTGTTGTTGTTTGGTCATTCAGTTGTGTCCGACTTTCCATGCCCCTTTGGACTGCAGCACGCCAGGTCTTATGTCAGCCACTGCCCCTCTGAGCTCCATCAAGTTCATGTTCACGTCTCCTTCTTCTTGTACCTTCATTCTTTCCCAGCATCAGAGTCTTCTCTAGGGAATCCTGCCGTCTCATGATATGGCCAAAATATTTGAGCTTCAGGCTCATGATCATACCTTCCAGTGAACAGTTTGTCTTGCTTTCCTTGCTTTCCTGAAGTACTGATTTATTGGATATTCTTGCAGTCCAAGAGACTCTAAGCTGTTTTCGCCAACACCACAATTCAAAGGAGTCAATTCTCTGGCACTCAGACATCTTTATGGTCCAGCTCTCACATCCGTATGTTACAAATGGTAATACCATAGTTTTAATTATGTGGACCTTTTTTGATAGTGTAATATATTTACTTTGTACTAGTTTGCCATAGCTTTCTTCCCTAGAAGAAAACATCTTTAAATTTCATGGCTACAGTTACCATCTGAAGAGATCTTGTATCCCAGGAAAATAAAATCTGCCACTGCCTCCACTTCTTCCCCATCTATTTGCCAGGAACTGAGATTGCCATTTGTAAAGTAGTAATTTCTCAAAAAAATAAATTTTCCACCTTCCAATGTCATGTCATAACCTCCTCATAACCTTGGATTACATGTTTTCTTGAAGATATTTTGTACTTAAACTGTATTAAATCCTTTGATATGTGAATGTTTCTATCACATCATCCCTCTACCTAACAGTTGGTAGAACCTAGAACCCTATTTGCTGGTCCTCAGAAACAAAGGTGGATGAGGAGAGTCAAACACTTTAAATATCCCACTACCATTACAGTTATAGACAGATTACTAAGCAACTTAACTACACTTAAAATGTACGCTGTCCAAATTAGTTCAAAACTAGATGGAAATTTAGTGTCACACGTAGTATCACCAGGTTAAAAATGTTCTGGATCTCCATGGTCCCCATGAGTGCTGAAAGGTAAACAGCCAGACCCCAAATTAAAACAAATGTTCTGGATGTCAAAGGTGGTCCCCATGAGCATTGAAAGTTAACCAACCAGACCTCAAATTAAAAAGAGTGCTGTGGATGTCAGAGGTGGTCGCCATGAGCATTGAAAGGTAACCAACAGAAACCTAAATAAAAAGGCTTAAATCCACTCGTCTAAGCTATAAGATCATGAAGTATCTCCCTATGAGGATAGAGAGAAAATAATAAGGAATGGAGGATCTGGTTTTAATTTGGAAGGTGGAAGTTTTGGTAATGTGTAAAAGTAGGTAAGTGGAACTGCCTTCCAGTGATGGAACCGAACATGGTTATGAAATATAGGCCATGCTTGGTATCAACACAAGAATTACGTGGGGTCATACTGTATATGGCACAGCTGAGCATATATATATATATAGTAAATAAATAGGACATCTGTGTTTACATTTCAATGTCTAAAGCAAGTTAAAAAACCTGCTTCCAGCTCAGAATTCCAAGAAAAACAGTTCTTACAGTGCATTCTGGGAAGTTGAGCTGGTACACACAAATGTGGCCACAAATGCCTCGCTCTTCATTCCGTAGCCATTATCAAACATGGCTTCCTTTAAGCTTATGTATTACACAGCTTTAATGCAAAGGCAAGGCTAGAATAAACACAGGCTGAGTATCCAATCCATGTACAGCTGTTTCAAGCTTACTGGCTATCATCAGCATGGAGCGGGATCTCAGCCTGTGTAGTAGATCTTATGAATATGTTGTTCACCACAACAATCATTTATAATATGGTGGGCAAAAGAGCGATAGCAGCCTCCACCATACAGTAATACAGTAAATAAATAGTACATCTGTGTTCACATTTGAATATCTAAAGCAAGTAAAATAACTGCTTCCAGCTCAGAGTTATTACACTGCATTCTGGGAAGTTGAGCTGGGACGTGCAAATGTGGCCACAAATGCCTCGCACTTCATTCGGTAGCCATTATCAAACATGGCTTCCTTTAAGCTTATGCATTAATATAAAAATATATGCATATATGTATGTATGTGTGTGTGTGTATATATGTATATATATATATAATTTTAATAAGATTATAAATCCCTTTACAACCCCAGGCAGTTCCTTTGTGTCAGTTTAATCCCCCGCATGGTGTATATTGAAGCCTTTCCATCTCTGATCAGTGACTGCACTTGCTGGCTGAGCTCACCGCGTTGCCTCTTTAAGTGTTTAACAGTAATTGGTTCATGTCTCTATGTTCATTGAAAATCCCAGACATTTCATGTAAAATCTTCTTAATGAGGGGATGAATTTTTCATTCACATTAGAAAGCTCTCTCTGACAAACAATTTCTAAATAAAACTTTGGCGACATGACATCCCGTATTGGACTTGACAAAGAGGACAGGTGCATTAGAATAAAACTGCATGGCGATCCTTCAAGCTGTCAGCCATGAATATTTCATTTCTTAATGAATCATCTTTGGAATTGAACTTTCTTGTTGTAGTGTCAGTGCCATTTACAGGAGAGGAGCTGCTTTCCAACCCTTCAGTACCCACACATATAAATCTGCACTACCTCACTCAATGATCAGCGTCCCCAGCACCTCCCTGTCAGTCACTCCACTGGCCTCCCATAACCTCCAGAATGAAGCTTAAAATCCAAGCCCTAATATATAAACCCATTAATAACAGTGCACCTCCTTATATCTCTGCCCCATATCCAAATACTCCCCATAATTCTTCCCTTCACTCTTTGAATGAAGTGCATGTTTCCTCCTCTCTCGTTACCTCCTCTCACTCTTGCCTTTAGGCTTTTTCTCAAGTTGTACCCACGATATAGATTGTCAGACTGTCTCCTTCACTAAATCATTCACCTGCTTAAGAAAGATGACCACCCACAGCCTCAGGGGTGTAGAAAGGGGGGGGGGGGAGAAATCCTCCCCCCACAGATTGAATGAATAGGGGACACAAAAAAAGCAAAATTAAATCTAATCATGCATTACCAGATTTGGCCAGCAATATAGAGCACTATGTCTTTCCTATGAAAACTTTGACCCATCATTTATAATATATTTATATATATATGTATATATATATATATTTTAATTATATTGTACCAGTTGATCCGCCTCTGCTTCCTATCCTGGGAGTAGAGTTCAGTTATCCCCCCAGATTTTTGGGGGCTCCTAAGCCCATGGTGAGCGATTCGCATGACTGAATGAAATTGGACCATAATTCATATAGCTTAAGTTTTTCATTAATGATAGTAAAAACTCTGATGGTAGAATTAATTTGAAAAACCTGAACTACATCTCCTACAACTAATATAACCAAATAGGTAAAAAATGTTGGCTCCCATTGCAGCATCATTGTATGTAAAATACTATAAATTAAAACCTTGTTTTTATCTATTTATTTTACATTTTAATACTAAGTTTACCTTAATCAGTTATTCATAAAACATGTAATGTAAATATGGGACAGAACTGGTCTTTAAAGGTATACTATCAGTAATTCTTAATGTACCTGTCCTTATCACAATCTTGAGTTTGCAAAATGGAACCTTATATGTCACTATTTGCTTTAGACTCCTGGCTGACACCTTGCAGAGATTCCCCAACCACTACAGTTCAGTTAAATTACATAACAATAAATAAATATATTATTGTGGGAAATCACCACTAGATGTCACCATTGAGTTTCCTTTTTTTTTTTTTTTTTTTTTTAAGATGTAGACTTTCTTCACCCTTGAAAGCTCTAAGTGGTAAACTCATTAGTGGATCAAACTATACATGACTAAACAAGTGAGTAAGCATGTGTATACTTTCTCTGCCTTTATTCCAAAACCCACCACAAGCCCCTCTGACAACAAAATGTGAAACTGTCACTTTGCCCAATATATAAATAGATGATACAAGTAAACCCGACAAAACCAGATGTTTCTAAGCATTGTGTTTTATATTAAATCCAAATTGCCCCTGTCGGGCACGTCTTCCTCTGTGGCACAGAATTGTAATTACTGGCAAAGCATCCAAATGAGATACATAATAGTCATTTACAACCTCAGTAATACAAGCATACAGCCTACCATATATGTTAGGGTACTAGTGGGAGGGCAGTTATAATTTACGGGTGATAGGGTGTTTAATTTTTTTGCTAATGTGCCACGCCCCTTCTGGGTCACTACCTTGTCGTGGTGAAGGGAATAGTAGCTGTGAGCTATCCAATGTAGGGTCACCCAAGGTAGACAGGTCCTAGCAGAGAGGTCAAACAAATCACCGTCCACTGGAGAAGGAAATGGAAACTCACTCCATTATCTTTACCAAGATAATTTTATGGAACTTATGGATAAGCACAACCAGAAACATAGTTATGTGTTCCAAAGGGTCATGGAGAGTCGGACACGTAGAACGACTAAACAACAACAATGTGTCAAGCGAGGATGCCCCTTGTGCAGTGGGGCAAGGTGATTTTTTTATTGCCATAACTATGTTTTTTTATGTTTTTAGGAATTTTGCACAACATTGAATTGCATATTTGACAGTTCTACTTTAATTCTTGATAACTACTTTGGTAAAGTAATGGGCCCCCTGCAAGGGTCCTGCTGTAATAAATAGTAATCAGCAATTTATTTTTATAATACAAAGTGCAATAATAATACTAATTCTATTATATTTATTAAGAAACCAAAAACGAAAAATAAATTAATTTCCTGGTGTCTTTGTCCGGTGCTCTTCCTATCTTTTGAAAACTGTGGCAGAGTGCGCAGCCTATATCTACACTCTGATGCTGTTTGGAAAAGGTGGGAGGAGCCTCGCTCTAATGATCTGGACAACACTATTGGGAGTGTAACTGCTTGCCTTGTGCTTAATATTGTATTTGCCTTTATACTTAACCCCTGTATGGCATTACAGAATATGTTGGCTTGATACAAATTATCGGAAGATAATAAAATAATAATAATTTTCATATAAAATCATATATTTTTTTAATGATTATAAATTGAAAACCTTTTTATACAGTTATTTAAAAGTAGCTTGTATTGAATAGAGCAGATATTACACCTTTAATTATAATCCTTCTACAAAGATCATTTGCATCAATGTTAAGACCTCCTTCTGTTAAACTCGAATGAGGGCGTGTCCATGAGCTGCACCTGCTGAGTTATGAAGCTCTATGGAGAAGCAAGTTACTGCCACATCTTATTGGTTACAGGTTAGACTTTCCAAGAAGGATTTATCTTAAGGAGGTCCTGAACGTGCTGGGACATTTTTTAACATTTATAACACTTGTTTTTATGCAGAATAGATTCTAATAATGTCAAAAAGCCAATAATTTTGGATTTCTGCTAGAAAAAAAAAAAAAAATTTATTTCTAAAATATATTTCTAATTTTATCTTTTCTCAAAACAATAATTTTCAGTATCTGCTTCATCCGGAAAAAAAAAAATAACAGGTATTTTTTTATGTTTAAATTTCCGTAGATAGAGTTAAATATAACTGCATCAGTTTGTTAACACGAGGCATCTTCAAATAGATGTGACTAGATCTTAATCAATAGCAATATGATTACACCCATGCAGCAATTATAAATTATTTAAAGCTGTACCCCGAGGTTACGGACTAGTTGCCTTTAAATTAAATTCTCTGTCAATAATTGATGCAAAGAATTAATGTGAGAACATCCTCAGTTACTGAAACTTTTTTAAGGTGGCATAAAATATTGAGCAGTTGTCTGTCATTAGCAGGCGGTGTCTGTTCCGATAACTTCGTGTTCACCCAAATCGGTCTGGAGAGGTCTCCAAACCATGAGGGATCACTAATGAATATCAATGTACTGTCCACATGACGGTAACGCGCCACCATAGTCCTGTATCGGAAATGCACTCTTATAAAAGGCTACTTAGAAATTGGCTAAATTGATTTAGAATGTAAAAAAAGCATAAAACCTGGAATATTTTACCTTTTATATGAAATTATGTTGCTGTATATTCTGCAATTTGTTTATTTTCTACTTTAAATGCTTTATCTGCATAATGGAAATTTGCCATCTAAAACTGCCAGTGTCTTCAATAGAAGTAATGGTAACTCATTAGTTACTAATTAGTAATTATTTGTTTATTTTTAAATGTATTTATTTATAGCTTTTGAAAGTTATTTTGCCCATTATCAAGTTCAGTTATAGTGAGCAAATTGACCATAGCGGCGCTAACAGTGATATTTATAGGAAAAGTTATAGTAGATATTAATATCATATGATTTGTAATATTCAGAGACTTTTTTTATTATAGATATTTGATATATATTGTTTCTTGCTTCCTCTCTCTTTTTTCAATGACGTAATCTTTCTGCAATATCTAATTGTATTCCCCCAGCTAAAAAAAAATGTATGAGACCATTGGAAAAATAAATAGATATTTTTTATCTATCTATCCACCCCTTTCTCTATCTATCTATCTATCTATCTATCTATCTATCTATCTATCTATCTATAATCTATCTATCTATCTATCATCTATCTGTCTGTCTGTCTGTCTGTCTATCCACCACTTTCTCTATCTATCTATCTATCTATCTATCTATCTATCTATCTATCTATCTATCTATCTATCTATCTATCTATCTATCCCTTTATCTATCTATCTATCTATCTATCTATCTATCTATCTATCTGTCTGTCTGTCTGTCTGTCTGTCTGTCTGTCTATCTATCTATCTATCTATCTATCTATCTATCTATCTATCTATCTATCCATCCCTTTATCTATCTATCTATCTATCTATCTATCTATCTATCTATCTGTCTGTCTGTCTGTCTGTCTGTCTGTCTGTCTATCTATCCACCACTTTCTCTATCTATCTATCTATCTATATCTCTATCTATCTATCTATCTATCTATCTAAATCTAGATATATATCTACACTGATGAACTGAGAAATGTCCAACTAATAAGTAAATACATTTCTAAAACGCATATCTCTCTATATAGAATCTATTAAATAAATACCTGGTAGTTATTAATTAATTTTGTCTTCACAGGTAAACGCCTAAATATAAGTAAAATAACTTACTTCCTGCTCAGAATTAAGCAAAATACAGTTATTGCACTGCACTCTGGGAAACTGTCAACAACTCATTGCCACTCTTTGATATTATATATATATATGGATTGCAAGAGCAAAGCCTTTGTGGGCACATTTGCATGTCCCTGTCAGGGTTCCCAGAATGCAGTGTAATTACTGTATTTCTCAGAGTCCTGGGCATGAAACAAGTTTTTTTTTTTTACTTGTTTTAGACATTTAAATGTGAACACAAATGTACTATTTTTTTACTATATATATATATATATATATATATAACTTTTTGTTCATCTGCCTCTAACTTCCACGCTTAAAAAATTGTAGAATTGATTATTCAGCACGTTATAATACCTTTACAATAATATAACATGGACATTTGGGGCTGTATTTACTAAAAGTAAGAACCGAAAGGTTTCAGCCGCAAGCTCTGTCTTGAAGAAAGGAATCAGCCGCTAGCACCCCCTTCTCAAAAGCTAAATGTGTGGGGAAGATTCCATCGCTCTTCCTTGTAATTTGGCACCTATAATCACTAATCTTTGTGCTGTGTGGTTTCGGCAGCCGATGACTAAATCTAGATACACGGCCTAAATAATCTAGAGATCCTGTCCCTTACTGTTGTACAAGATATATTTCCATAATAACATTATTATTACATACACTACTATGCCTCTGAATATATAGAGATTTGTTGCCTACGCACGGGTTTCGCGGTTAAAATGCATCCTTCCCGTAACAGCCCAGTGTCATTTTTACCAGAATCAATGAGTGTGCGTGTTTGTTTTGCATTGTAATACCAAAAATGTATATATTTTAAGCTTCTTGGTTTGTGTTTTGTGCTTCAGTTTCTGTTGACTCAATATTGGAAGTTTCTGTTACTGTTCATTTTTTTTTCATTGGTAAAGATAAAATGTATGTCATTTAATGTTTGGTGATGACAACACTTGACCTTGGACATGGGCAAGGGCGCTACTGAGTGTCTATGGGCCACAATCTGTAATGGAGGGCTTATTGCTGCGGTGGTGTGGGCCAGAAATGCATGAAAGACTTATAGAAAACTATATGGTGATGGAACGGGTGTCACACTTGGTCAAGGACGTTTAGTGGCTATGGGCCACAATCTGAAATGAAGGGCTATTTACTGTAGGGGCTATGGGCCGAAAATGCATGAAAGTCTTATGGAAAGCGGCATGGTGATGGAAAAGGTGTGTCCTTGGACATGGTCAAGGATGCTGCTGAGTGGCTATGGGCCACAATCTATAATGGAGGGCATGTTGCTGTAGTGGCTATCCTTCTCTGAATCGGTAGCTGATGGTTGGCTGGTGCTGCTTGATCCCTTGTTAGCCTGTTTGAGGGCTAGGGAGATCCAGAGAAGGGGGCTGCTCAGTGGCTGTAGGCCAAAAAGCTGCATTAAGGGCTTCATGAAAGCCAAATAACAGGGAATCACTGAGGAGCAACCACCAAGCACAGACTCAAAAGGGAACTGAGGTGTGCAAGGAAGAGATGGGGCCGGAAGGGCTTATGAAGTCACAAACCCTAGGCCACACCTGGACATTTACATATATATATATATATATATATATATATATATATATATATATATATATATATATACGGTATATATATATTTTTATATATATATATATATATATATATATATATATATATATATATGTGTATATATATACAGTATCTCACAAAAGTTAGTACACCCCTCACATTTGTGTAAATATTTTATTATGTATTCTCATGTGACAACACTGAAGACATGCCCCTCTGCTACAATGTGAAGTAGTAAGTGTACGGCCTGTATAACAGTGTACATGTGCTGTCCCCTCAAAATAACTCAACACACAGCCATTAATGTCTAAACTGTTGGCAACAAAAGTTAGTACACCCCTAAGTGGAAATGTCCAAATTGGGCCCAAAGTGTCAATATTTTGTGTGGCCACCATTATTTTCCAGCACTGCCTTAACCCTCATGGGCATGGAGATCACCAGAGCGTCGCAGGTTGCCACTGTAGTCCTCTTCCACTCCTCCATGATGACATCACAGAGCTGGTGGATGTTAGAGACCTTGCAACCCCCCACCTTCCGTTTGAAGATGCCCCACAGATGCTCAATAGGATTTAGGTCTGGAGACATGCTTGGCCCGTCCATCGCCTTTACCTTCAGCTTCTTTAGCCAGGCAGTGGTCGTCTTGGAGGTGTGTTTTGGGTAGTTATTATGTTGGAATACTGCCCTGCGGTTCAGTCTCCGAAGGGAGGGGATCATGCTCTGCTTAAGTATGTCACAGTACATGTTGGCATACATGGTGAACTGTAGCTCCCCAGTACCGGCAGCACTCATGCAGGCCCAGACCATGACACTCCCACCACCATGCTTGACTGTAGGAAAGACACGCTTGTCTTTGTACTCCTCACCTGGTTGCCGCCACACACGCTTGACACCATCTGAACCAAATAAGTTTATCTTGGTCTCATCAGTAATCCATGTCTTTAGTCTGCTTGTCTTCACCAAACTGTTTGGGGCTTTTTTTGTGCATCATCTTTAGAAGAAGCTTCCTTCTGGGTTGATAGCCATGCAGACCAATTTGATGCACTGTGCGGAGTATGGCCTGAGCACTGACAGGCTGACCCCCCACCCCTTCACCGTCTGCAGCAATGCTGTCAGCACTCATACGTCTACTTCCAAAAGACCACTTCTGGATATGATGCTGAGCACGTGCACTCAACTTCTTTGGTCGACCATGGCGAGTCCTGTTCTGAGTGGAACCCGTCCTGTAACACCGCTGTATGGTCTTGCCCACCGTGCTGCAGATCAGTTTCAGGGTCTTGGCAATCTTCTTATAGCCTAGGCCATCTTTATGTAGAGCAACAATTCTTTTTTTTAGATCCTCAGAGTTCTTTGCCATGAGGTGCCATGTTGAAATAGCAGTGACCAGTATGAGAGAGTGATAACACCAAATATAGCACACCTGCTCCCCATTCACACCTAAGACCTTGTAACAGCAACGAGTCACATGACACCGGGGAGGGAAAATGGCTAATTGGGCCCAATTTGGACATTTCCACTTAGGGGGTGTACTCACTTTTATTGCCAACGGTTTAGACATTAATGGCTGTGTGTTGAGTTATTTTGAGGGGACAGCACATTTACACTTTTATACAGGCCGTACACTTACTACTTCACATTGTAGCAGAGGGGCATGTCTTCAGTGTTGTCACATGAATAGATATAATAAAATATGTACGATAATGTGTGTGTAATATATATATATATAATCACGCTTGTAAAGTATGAATGAAGCCATGGGCATAAAAAGCATTTTGAAGAAAGTCTTAGATGTAACAGTCTCCATGTGGGACTGGTGTCTAAGTGTCAGGGGTGTCCTACTTGGGCTTGATACGCTACTTTTTGTCAAGTGGCCATTTATAGTGGCAATACCTAAACAGAAGTTTATAGAGATCTTATTTGAACTAACAGTTCCAGTTGGCTAGCCTTTTTAGGATTGAAAGCAGAATATTCTGCCATTAAAGTAAAATTGCAAATAATAGTTAAAAGTTAACAGCTGTATTTATTTAATTTTTTTCTTAAAACCTTTTGCACATTTATCAACTCAAGTTCTTTGTGCAAGCATACTATAAATATCACTACACGGTGCTTTAAGGAAGAGGCAGGCTGCAAAAAATAGTTCTAACTCCCTGAGACTAAAATTACAAACTAGCTTTATGACATTTTCCTTCTTAATTGCGCTCTTAGTCAGACTTCAGGTTTTCATTGGACAGAGGTCATCTAGCTGTGCACAGTGGTCATTTAACAGATATATATATATTATAACTTAGATGGTGCCCTGTGTAATTTGGGGGTCCTATGCCCGGATCATTATCCTGAAGTTGTCAGCAGCCCGTCTCATGCAATGTCTGGGTAGGTTTCACCAGCTACTTGTAGATCAGTGTTGTCAGATACTTTGCCCTTTCCGTGGGATCACATAACTGGTTACAGTATGTACAGTATCTCCAGTGTGATAATGAATGTTGTACTACACGCCTGTTGACATACAGTAGTGGGCTATTTTAAAATGTGTCGTCCAAGTATTGGTTTACAGTTGTATTGAGGCAAAGAAACCTGTGCCACACCTTGACCAACACACTGGATGAGTGCCAAGACTGTGTGCCACCCAAGTACTGCATTATATGTACCATCCCATAATGCTCGCCGGCACACTGTGGTTGGATATATTATATTATAATATATTATAATATATATATTTAAATGCTTATCCTATTTGATCTATTATTTCTTCCTTCCTATAACAGTCTATTATATTTAAAGGGCCACTGTCATCCCATTTTTCTGTAATGTATTTTTAATATCAAAGTCTGATAATGGGCATAATGCATTTTAGAAATTAAATAATAAGCTAGTGGCAGTGTTAGAAAATCTAGGGCCGAGTGCAAAAAATAAAAACAAATTTGCCCCAATTCACTCAGTACACCTTCTCCCCCATCCCCAGCACCACTTGCAAAAGACCCATAATTAGGAAGCTTGCTTCCCCACAAGACCCCAAGCCACTAGCTCCTCTTAATTTTCCTACCCCTTCCTAAAACAGCTCCTTTACTCCCCCAGACCATCTCCATACCAGTAGCTCCCTATTCCAAGATCCTCTCCAAAAGCAGCCCCTTACCCCAAGACTCCTTCCCAAAGGAGCTCCGCTCCCCAAGGCCCCTTATCAAAGCAGCTCCCCACCCTAAGACTCCTTCTCAAAGCAGCTCCCCACCTCTGGACCCCTTCCTAAAGTAGCTCCACATTTCTATACCGATTCCCAAAGGAGCTCCGTACCCTAAGGCCCCTTCCCAGAGCAGCTCCCCACCTCAAGACCCCTCCAAATGCAGCCCCAGTTGGATTATTCTGTTGCCCTTGTCATCCAGCACCTGCGTGCTTACGCACATTCTCGTGCGACCTGGAGTCAAAAAGGAAAGTTCCCCTTAAAAAAACACACTATAGAAAATAATGTAAAAAAGAAGTGGCAGATCTGAGCCCCCCGGGAGAGGGCCCCTGTGCATTGCATCACCTGTCATTTCTCTTCAGGTGCCTTTTTAGTGTCATTGTTTCAAAATATTTCTGCCTGCATTTGTAAAAACATTATGATTCAGTTAATTTTGGACCCAAATTAATGATGTAAAAATGAACTAACTCCCCTGTAGTTTGCTTGATTCTGACATTTTATAGGAATATTCCACTATTATATCACATATATAGTTGTCAGTGTTGGGAACGCTTACAATGTTGGTCACACTTTGCGAGCCTTGCGAAGCGAGGTGAGTCGTTTGTGGCCCGTAGGGCCGCAACTGCGAGCCTCGCGAAGAGAAGCGAGGCGTCGACCACGCGGGACGCAGGGCTACAATGTGTGCCAAAGGTGCTCATTGCACTGCTCGCCTCGCGAAGCAAGGAGAGCAGATGAGGCACGTGGGACTTAGGCGGCGAGCAGTTTCAGCAGTTGAGGCATGCGACTGCGAGGGTCGCAACTGTCAGCCAAGCGCATAACTCTAAAAACCTGAAAAACTCACAAAATAAGTTAACAAAAATAATAACACACTCACACACAGGACAGGGGGAGAGCCAGGAAGCCTGGGAGTGAGGTTACTAGCGATTTTGAGCCATATTTTGGGGTTTTCCTCAACACAAAATGGCGTACGAAAAACGTAAATTCTGAAAATGGATGAAAATTAGGCTTAGCAAAGGCAGGACTTTGAAAATAAAACCAATGACAGTCAGCTTGCGCCAAGCAAACATTCAGCAGACACATAGAGGCGAAGGAACAGAGGGGAGATAGTGGAAAGAGACACATGGCATTCCCAAGCACTAAACTTGACGGTCAACGAAACCTGCAATGAGTGGCCCGTACAGTAGGTGGGAGGAAAGGCTCGAAATGAGCCCCGAAGGCGATCATTGTGAGCCACTAGATGAGCACCGCGAGCGGGAGAGACTTCCAATGAGCCCCACGATAAGCGCCAAAGGTGATCAGTGCAAAGCAGGAAAGTTAAAGTACATGGGGGAGAGGTTTGCAATGAGCGCCGAAGGTGCTCAGAGGACCAAAAGCCTCACATTGTGTGGCAAACAGCATTGCCAGCGTTACAATTTTAACCCCGTCATTTTTGACGGGCAATTTCCTAGTCTAGTAAATACTCAATGGTTTATAGGACTATTTATTGTCAGTCTAATGCATTGTCTTTGAAATTCTACATCACACAGTGACTTGAAGACGTTCATCACTCAGGGACAGTGTACAAACTAATATTAAGATTAAACCTGTTCTGTTTGTTCTGTGCAGGGTAGATCTGTGCTCAGTCCCCGCGCTCCCTCCAAGGTACAGATATTACCATAAATACAGCCCATTAACACTTGTTCCTCTCTGTCAGGACATAAATTAAGTCTGCAGGTGTTCCATGAAGCTTTACCCTTGGTACTAATTAAGCCTTGATAATTAGGTTTGTTAAATTCAGCCCTTTAAGCTTATATTCCCTCCATGGGTTGGAAAACCGAGCTTTGCCGCATGTACGGCCTCTGTCTGCTGAGGGCTGTTTGTAACCTACCCAATTCCTTCAGCCAAATGCTACATGTAATTATGATTCATTATTAATCAAAGGAATCCTTTCTTGTGACTGTATAATACTATCCACTGTCAATGAAGATACCTGACTGGATACAGTATAATGGGCTGATCACATACGAAACATGGAAGAATATTGTTGTTATTGGCAACATTTATAAAACTTCTATCATCTGATAAATGTTCCACTAAGAATTTCTTAAAGGTATATGGAAGTTTCCTGGATTATGAATGTATCTGATGCAGGAGAATCAGCTGTGTATGCAAAAAACATTTTTGCATGAAAAAATTCCAAAATAAACATTAATAAACATACCCTAGAGGTTGCAAACATTTTTCAGTTTTGTGGCAGTTGATTTTGAGAAGGAACGCCCCTGTAAATCCAAGCTAAATTTGCATAAAATTCCTAATTCATTGTGGCCAATCAGGGGTAGGTATAACATTGTAGCAATGTCTGGGGATTCAGTCTCTGCGGCAAAGCATCATGGGATTTGTAGTCTTTTGTTACCACAGTGCTGTTCTGGATTCCTTCACTGTGCTGCTGTTGGCTTGAAGGTTAGTATAGGGTTAAAAAACATCCCTGAATGCAGTGTTTCTATTGGTTAGTAGCAGGTGCCTATGTAAGCAGCTCTGGGGGTGTGGAAACCAAATTTTGTTTTTAAATTAAATAAATCTGTGTGTGTATATAATGACTCCATGTAATGTGTGTGTCTGATATAAGCAGTTTGTGTTAAGTTAGAGAGAAGGAAAACAGGAGAATTTTTATATAACTTTAAATCTCCTATGCTGAGATTCTTCATTATTGTTAGTGTGACTCTGCAAATTCTGGACTGAACATTACAATCACTGTGCAAATGAATTTGCCACAATAAACATAACATAACAAAAAAAGCTGACATTATTGCAGTGAAGAGCGTAAATAAGCATTTAGAAGAAGCATGTAATGTGTTATCCCTTGAGTACCTCAGAGCTTATTTCCATAAACCCAATATATTGGCTGGTGCAGCTCAACTACAGATGAGTTCTTGGTTATAAACTGCTACATTGTATCTGTTCTTTGCACTAATATTTCTAGATTATTCCTAGATTTTTAAATATTGTGACAAGTTACCAATTTGTGTCCATGTTTCAGGCACTTTGATGGAGGAAACAATACAAGACATTTCAAAGTTTTACTGGGATTTAGCCAGTGGTACAAAAATAACAAACCAACACCAATCAAAGAAAATAATAATCCTATTTTCCACTGAAGCACTAATATACAGATTCCTCACTAATCCAGCTAGGAGAGGCAAAACAAACAGTCCCTGCCCTGTATAGTCTACTGATTTCCAGGTCTCTACTCTGCTTCAAACAGTCACAAGCTACAGGCTGCTTTCTCATTGTGTGTGTGTCTCCCCCCAGCTCAGACAAAATAATCTGTCCATAAGCAGCCACACCCATACTCCGGAAGCAGTCTTAAATAAGGGCTTCTCAGGTGCAGCTGATTATCTGAGCAAGAAAGTTTATCACTGCAGTCCTACTGGGGCAAGAGAGCACTGCTGAACATGTGCCGCATATGATCCCCTTGGATAGCTCGGTCACTGTTTTTTTAAATGAAAAAATAAATGTTAAAGGACAGCGGAAACCATCTGAAAGATAGGATTTGATAAAGCTTCACTCTGAGTTTCTTTATTAAGTAAAGTTCCTGGAACAGAATTAACTACTTTAAAAATATAATTGCCCCTAGTGGCAATTTTGGATCCCTGAGGGGCAATAATTTTTTTATGTCCAGTGCCAACTCTTTATATATTATACAAATTATATATATATATATATATATATATATATATATATATATATATATATATATATATAATAAATAGTCCGTTTGTGCTCACATTTGGATGTCTAAAATAAGTTAAAAGACATATAGCCTCCGGGAACCAGGGCAGGGACATGCAAATGAGCCCACAAAGGCATTGATTTTTAATCCGAATACCATTTCAAAAATGGATATAGATAGATAGATATTCGTTGGTGGTTCAGCTTAACTACTTTATAATACTTTTTTCTCGAGTGTAGGGACTTCACCCAATGAGGGCCTCTCTTGGCTCCCTTTATGGCGTCTGCTTTCACTGAGGCAGGGAATCTCGAATGAGGTCTCACGGCACATGGAATTTGGGATTCCCTGCCGAGGTGAGTAGACGTTGGAGGAGTAATAGGAAGCCTTCAAGAGTATGAGGAGGCACAGGGGGGCATGGCCCGGAATAGGGGGGCAACTGCACTGTGGTCCATAGAGGAGGGCCCTGGTGCATTGCACCAGCGGTAACTCTGCCTATGGCAGTACGCTTTGTGCCCAGAGAGTTATTTCCGGATAGTTTCAAAAAACAGGATTACCTTTGCAATTCTTGAAAGACGCATAATAGAAAACCTAGCATCCCACCTCCCTATAACTGTCTTCTCTATTTACTTTTTAATTTATACTGTACATCTGGTCCTTTACACTAAAATGCACAGTTTTAAACATCAAAAAACTGAAGTATAACCTTATTTTCTTGATAGAAAATAGCACCAATACTGAATTAATAAAAAGCCCATTAAATCGTTGTCTCCCTCATACAATACATGTGCACGTCTGGATGTTTACACGCTAGACCAGGTCAGTCTACGGCTCTGCTTTTTTTTCCTTGAGGAAATAGCAGATCTTGTAATTTGCATATAACACACTTAAATCTGAATTTCATACCAGTTAATCTCTTGCTTCTCCTCTATAAATGTATTACCCATCAGATCAGATTTTTGATAAATGCGTTTAAAAAAAAAAATTAAACCATCACAAAAAATTCCATTTGAAGTCCTTTCAACATTATTCATAGAACATGCAAATTCTGTGGCCTCGCACTCGGTTCATTGTTCTTCTTTAATTTGTATTATTTGATATGAGTTTAAAAGAAAGATCCAAAACAGGATATTTTAGCTTATTCTGATTGTAATTTTTTGAGCATAAATGAATGAGCCCGACAGCAAAGTTTGCTAAATCACTAATATAATACATTTGTTTTATGTTGTCTAATCTTTGGCCGGGTGCTGTTCCGGATCTTTATCCACATGAATAATATTGTATAATATACAATATATTACTTTTTTTGTTGTTGTTCAGTCCTTCAGTCATGTCCGACTCTCGGTGACCACATGGACGCAGGCACATTTGTCTGTGTTTCTGGTTGTGTTCATCCATATGGTTTTCTTAGCAAAGATACTGAAGTTCTCAGTTCCTTCTCCAGTGGACTGCAATTTGTCTGACCTCTCTACTATGACTTGCCCATCTTGGGTGACCCTACATGGTATAGCTCACAGCTTCATTGGGGTACACAAGCCCCTTCAGAAAGACAAAATATTGCTTCAGTCAAGTATAAATATGATAATTAATAAAATATTCAGTTCTGCATTTCGCAAAGAAAAATGTTTTTAGAAACCTTCTACTCTGAATAGGAGAAACAGCAAACCCCAGATATACGTTTCGCCGTTAGTTGGGCCTCTTCAGTGAGGTGTAATAGCTAAGGCACAGTGAGTCCACGTCTAGAGCCCCAATCACCCTTAGGGAGACTAAGCCCCAAGGTCATTTGCATAAGTAACAACACTGTGCTTTAGGGAGTTCAGCTACGTCTTACTGATGAGGCCCAACTGAGGCCGAAACGTATGTCTGGGATTTGCTGCTTATCCTGTTCAGGGTAGAATTGCCTGGTATTTTGGGTCTGGATCACTATTGAGTCTGATATACTACAGGAAGGGTGCAAGTTGCTAAAAGAGGTTGCTCTCAGAGTGGGTTATCATGTCCATAATGCTAACCTATTTTGTTGGTTCCTTCTCTGATTGAGCTCCTCTATTTTTGTTGTTGCTTATATTAAATAAAGAACTACAGAGGCTGTTTAAATACTAAACTGGAATAAAAGTAAAGTAGCTCTCAATAAGTAGCAAAATTTGGATTTGGTATCGGCACTATGGAAGGTGTACTTTCTGTTTACCTGCCCACCAATCAGTGTGACCCCCGCAGAATAGGGCGATTCTTCTTCATTGCCGTTTGGTGCATCTGGACCATTGTGTTTTCTGTACCAAATATTGTATAAGAATACACAGCCCCAACACCTGCATTTAACCCTTTCACGGGATTGCCAGTCCCTCTGCCAGTGAAAGGGTTAAGGAGCGTGAAAGAAATAATATGCCTTTGATAAATTCCTGCTTGGGTTTTACTCAGCCGCCTCCTAGTATTGTGCACTCGCTGTTAAGATTGTTATTAAACTTTATGGACCATAAAGCGTGCGGAAACAAGGCAAGTGAACAACTACGCCATTACAATACTGTCAAAACAAGCGCCATATTTTATATGCTTTGAACTGCGAGCTGCCATTCAGAATGTAAGTGCTCTCCGACTGACTCAACCTTTTCCTGTATTTTCCATCCTTAGACGCTAATGCAACGCGGCTAATTTATGAACGCCGAACACTACATATGCCATTTAGTTCACAACCCAGCCATAAATCCCCATCTAGAGTATTTTGTCTCCGGTATTTTAAGCTGGTGATGTTTGTTTGAGAACCATTTATCATCTTATAATGTTTTCTTTCAGTGCTCGTTGCTTGGTTCCAAAAGACGTAATTATTCCCCATTTCCACCTGACCTGCTTCCTCACGTCACCTGTTAGCAAAACCTCAGTGCTGTATAAGAGCTTGCAATCTATATATAGGTTGATATATGCCCACTGATTTTGCATTCAGTTAAATATTTGCTTTTAGGCACATTTTCAAATCCTTGTTTTTTTTATTAAAGTAGCTGATTAATAATTAGTGATTGCTGTGTTGCTCTGATACACAATAAGAAGGGGTCTGAGGTGTAGATAAGGTGCTTATCTAAATACCATCTAACACTCAGAGACTGAGAGGTATCTCCAAAACACTTATAGACAAATGTTTTTCTCTCCAGTCTCTAATTTCTCTCTTCATCCTCCCATTCTTCTCTTCCTGTGATTATTCTGAACCTCTCATCCCAATCTTCATCCTCTCATTCTTCTCATCCTCTCTCCATCCTCTCATTATTCTCATCCCCCCATTCTTATCTTCATCTCTTCATCCTCTCATTTTCCCATACTCTCATTCTTCTCTTTATCTTCTCCTTCTTCTCATCCTCTAATCCCTATCTTCATCCTCCCATTCTTCTCTTCCTGTCATTCTTCTGAACCTCTCATCGCAATCTTCATCCTCTCATTCTTCTCATCCTCTCTTCATTCTCATCCCCCCATTCATCTCTTCATCCTCTCATTCTCCCATCCTCTTATTCTTCTCTTTATCCTCTCATTCTTCTCATCCTCTAATCCCTATCTTCATCTTCTCATCCTCTCAATCTTCACATCTTCTCATCCCTCTGTTCAATTTTGTATTCTTCTGATCCTCTCATCTGTCCATCCCTCATTCTTCTCATCTTCTAATTCATCTCTCTATCCTCTCATTCTTCCCATCCACTCATTATTCTCATCCACTCATTATTCTCTTCATCTTCTCATTCGCTCATCCTTCTCATCCTCTCATCCCGATCTTCATCCTCTCATTCTTCTCTTCACCCCTTATTCTTTTTCTCCGCCTCTAATTCATCTCTTCATCCTCTCAGTCGTCCCATCCTCCCAGTCTTCTCTTCATCTTCTCATGTCCTCTCCTTTCCTCAAATTCCAATTACTTCTTATATTTCTCTCATTCCTTCCTCTCATCCTCTCTTCTCTTCCGTTGATCTCTTTCTCTCATCCTCTCTTGTCTTGCATTCATTTGTATCTTCTTCCTTTCTTGGTATTCTCTTGGCTTATATCTCTCTCTCTGTTCTCTTATTCTCTCTCCTCTTCCTTTCATCTGTTCTTCTATATCAGACTTGGGCATTGTGCAGCCCGTGGGCCACATCCGGCCCTTTGGCTGTCCCTGTTCGGCCCGCTACAATGGCCTACAGTGGGATACAAATTTGTGTCCTGGATAAAAAAACACTGCCAATTGTAAAAGGGGCAGTTTGTGAGAGCAGTGTTGTGACTAACTGGGATGGATAGCATTCTGTAGATACTGCTCCTGGCACTGAGAATATAAAATAAAGCTATAATATTAATATTGAGCAAGTTAATATTAAGTTCAGCCTATGGTTCGGCCCTTCACAATATTCCACATTCTCATGTGGCGCCTTTGGGAAATTAATTGCTCATCCCTGTTCTATATCAGTGTCTACATGTGTCTTATTCATACTCCTTATCCTTATTTTTTCACTTTTATATGCAATTATTCTTTACTGCTGGTAGTATTTTTTTCTCAACCAGCTCCTGTCTTAACAGGGTGGTCCCTTATACACAAACAAGCTTTCCATTAATGCACTGCCAAATGTATGTACCACCTTCCCAATGTGCAGATACAAACTTCATATGTATTCTCATTTCTCATGAGAGATGCCCTGTTGCACAGCTGTGACATAAATACACACCGACACACTATCATTGTCTCATGCAGCTCAGACGCACAACATGCTACTATGAGCAGCATAAGACGCTAGTAGTGTGAAGGTGTAATTTAGTTCCAAGCAAGGCGGTCCTGCTACTAATACTCTGCTTTTCCTATTTTTTAGATATTTTTGCTAGTTCAACGTCTCTGTTGTATTTTCTATTGCAATGCTCAGCCATCTTCATATATTAAAGGTATATATAAGTTTCCTGGGTGTCAAACGTTTGGTAAGAAACAGGCAGTGATTATCAGAAAAGTATGTGTTTATATAGAAAGTTCAGTGTACTTACAAAGTTATAGGCAGGAGAGTAAAATCCAGCTTTGCACACCCACAGGGAGCTTACTTAGCCAAGCACACTGAGGAAAGGCATCCAGATACATTTGACCTTTTTGGTAGAGAGGCTTTACAGCACAGCCAGGAACCCCAGAGATTGATACAAATAAATCAGCTGCCCGTGCCTCCTCCTGATTGGGCAAAACAAATTATGAATTTTATGCTTATTTAGCCTGGGTTTCAAGGGGGTGTTAACTCTAATTTTCAACTGTTGAAAATTACAAGACATGTTGCTAACTTTAAGGTAAGTTTTTAAATGTTTATTCTGGTATTTTCATGCAAAAATTGTTTGCATACACTACTGATTCTCCTCTATCAGCTGCATTCATAATCCAGGAAACTTTGATATGTCTTTGAAGGCTTACAATATAATGAAAGTAACACTTACCCCGGGTCACACCAGTAGCACTATCTTGTCTAATTGTTAATGGACTGTCTTTTCCATAAAACAAATATAACATCAGCGCAAATATCTTCTCTCGTACATCACGCTGGACATAAAAATATATAAATATATTACATGCAAAGTGCCTGATATCTCCAAAACTGCATTAAATAATAATTCACATGCAGAGCGAACCATAGCGCAGTAAATCAAATAGCAATAAACATCGCATGTGTGTGTTTCAACTAGAAATATTAATCTGTTTCAAGAGAAAGATCAGACGACAAAAATTCAAATACTTAGCTTTTAAGTAAACAGTATTTCAAAGTGATCTCACCGCGAGCTGGCGCAGGATCAACTGGGTCTTTAGACAGAATAATATTAGCTGAAACATACGCTGCGCCGTGTTTTATGCTGAAAGGTTTACATCATTTATTCACAGTATATAAATTGTCATTTAATCACACGTTTTTTTTTAATATGTGTGTTTGTGACTTAAAGGATCGCTGTAGTGCTCGTTCAATAGGTTGAATTTGGTTTTTGATTAGCAATAAAATCAGTATTTAGATGAAAAAGTTTTAATTGCTATATTGATTATTTTCATATAAATATTGATTTTATTGGTAATCAGTAATTAATCAAATTAAATCCTATTATATGAAGTACAGCGCTCCTTAAAGGACTGTAGTTTAGGAAAATTGCACTTGTTTGTGAGCTATGCATGTAGCATAAAGCATTTTTAAAGAAAGGGGCATTTTATCTTGTTCTACTTGTAACCCGAGGGGGAGGGCAATCCTACAGGGCTATATCTTCTATTTGCTTATGTTGTTACGTGTCTATTTACAGTGTCAGAAGTGAAAGGAAGATGTTACTTGAATCCATGTTTCTCCTATTCCACCCAATATCTAACCCTTTAAGGATCATGTCTCCTTCCAATAAAGCAATATTGAATAAAATAGTTAATCGCCTATTAAAAATCTGTATTTATCGCTAACCCAGCCAAAAATATTTTGCATTATCAAGTTAGGAGCATACGATAAATAATACATCTGATCCATGTTTCAGACATGGTAGCCACTTCTTTACAGTATGAAGAACTAGACTAAAGATGTAATTTAGTTCCATTGTCAAGTGGTTATATAAAGTGATAGTTTACAACAGAACTTAATCATATCTTATCTGGATTAGTAGGTATAGGAAGAGTGGATGGTGGTGTGCGGATATTGAGAGTGAGGGTGGCATGAGTGGGTGTGGAAGAATGGTGGAGGTGAGTGGCCATAGAGTTTATATAGCATAGAGAGGGAGGTGCTGAGGTAATATTGAGTAGGTATTAGTTGGCATGAAAGGTCATAGCGTTTAAATACAGGAGAGAGGGTGGTGGTGAGTGTCAGGAAAACATGGTGATGAGGGGGTATGGAGAGAGGGGTGGCAGTGATGACTGTTGAATGTGAGAGGGATGTGACCAGAAATCGAGAATTAGGGAGCTTAGTTGGAGGAGATAGAGAGAGTGTGAGGGTGGCAAATTGTGGCTAAGGATAGAGAGTGCATGTTGGCCATGGGTTTTAAGGGTTAAGATGTCTTCCACCCTGATACATGTTCCCATCTTGTTTGCATATTTATTTGTATTTCACTCTTCCTCTCACGACCCCTTGTTTCTTTCTCCCTCTTACCCTCTCCTTCCTTTTCGTTTCTCTCTCCCTCACCGTTCCTCTCCCCCTCTCCTTCCTTTTCGTTTCTCTCTCCCTCACCATTCCTCTCCCCCTCTCCTTCCTTTTCGTTTCTCTCTCCCTCACCATTCCTCTCCCCCTCTCCTTCCTTTTCGTTTCTCTCTCCCTCCTCCTTCCTCTCCCCCTCTCCTTCCTTTTTGTTTCTCTCTCCCTCACCGTTCCTCACCCCCTCTCCTTCCTTTTTGTTTCTCTCTCCCTCACCATTCCTCTCCCCCTCTCCTTCCTTTTCGTTTCTCTCTCCCTCACCATTCCTCTCCCCCTCTCCTTCCTTTTCGTTTCTCTCTCCCTCCTCCTTCCTCTCCCCCTCTCCTTCCTTTTTGTTTCTCTCTCCCTCACCGTTCCTCACCCCCTCTCCTTCCTTTTCGTTTCTCTCTCCCTCATCCTTCCTCTCCCCCTCTTCTTCCTTTTCGTTTCTCTCTCCCTCCTCCTTCCTCTCCCCCTCTCCTTCCTTTTCGTTTCTCTCTCCCTGATAGGTGCCTTTAAACAGATGAGATATTAGTGAGATTTTAAAAGATTTGAGGCAGGAGGAGTCTAGTGGAGCGAGGCAAGGAGTGTCAGAGAATAGGGGAAGCACAAGAAAAGTCCTGAAAGCGGGAATGAGAGGAGGTGATAAGAGTGGGGGAAAGAAGACGCTCATTAGCAGAGAGAAAAGGATGGTTTGGGGAGCAGTTTGAGATGAGGCCATAGAAATAATAGGGTGCATTATTGTTGGGGGCTTTGTAAGTTAGGGTCATGATATTACATTTTATTTTGGAGATCAGTGGAGTGACTGACAGAGAGGAGCTGCAGACATCGAGCGATGAGTATGATAGATGAATCTAGTGGAGGGGACATTATGGATTGGAGAGGAGACAGGCATGTGATGGGGAGGCCAGCAAGGAGAGAGTTGCAGTAGTTGAATAGAGATATGATAAGAGAATGCATTAGAATTTAAATTGTGTCTTTTGTAAGATAGTGACGTATTGTTTAGAGATGCTTTTAAGTGAAAAAAAAAAAAAAAATGTTGTGATTGTATGTGAGGAATGAAAGAGAGGGCAGGGTCCAGAAGAACCCCAAGACAAGTGAGAGGTGGGAGTGATGGTGGCATTGTTGACTGTGAGAGATAAATGTGGAGTGGAAGCTGTAGTGAGGGAGAAGGGAGAGTGATTTTTTTTATACATATACTTAAGTCATTTATGATTTTACGTCTGCCTCTTTTCCATGCACATGCTCAGTAACATGTTGGCTGCATCAATGACTGCAAGTTTTGCTCTTGCAGAAATGTATATGCACCTCTTATACACACAACCTTCAGCAAGGTATAATTGATGTCTCCAGGGACCAGCAGAGTCATCAAAATTTATTTTTCTTTTCAAATTAGCTTTATGATATGTTTCCTTTCTAATTATGCTCTTAGTAGGCCTTTTCAAACATATATATTTTTTCTCATGGTACATTAGTCCTTTAAGTTGAAAAAGTTATACTTTTAGTGGGAACTGAAATCAAACACCCCCTAATCAACACAATAAGAGACAATACAGAACATACAATATTGGCTGCACTCCTTAGGGGATGTTTGTTCATATCCTGCCCAAGAAGAAGTTTATTTAATCTGATTGGTAGAGAACAGGAAACTGCCCTGAGCCGAAGTTAATTCACACAGCCCATTAAAATGTCCCTAAAATATTTCTTAAACCTCGGCAGCCAATCCATAAATATTTGATCAGGAAGAAACATGAAAATTAAACACAGTGTGTAAAGTAAACAGTGACTCTGTAATGTTACTTAACTTTTGTTCCAGTTATGGTGGCCATAAATCTACTATAAGGGGGACACTTCTGATAGAGACATCAGAGCTGCTGTGGGACTGAAGACTCACCCAAAAGTGGGTGCTGTATCACTGCTATGTGCATATGGCATGAGATCCATACCAACTTAACACCCTTGAATGGCCCACTCCACATCACTAAAGTGGTCCGGCTCTCTGGTATATCAAATGATACATCCATAGATCATACAACCCATGAAAGACATAGAGTGCTCTGCCCAGGAATGCTGTGGGTAGAGAGGGATATCCTTTCATTATAGCAGTATTTCCCGCACTTATTGAGTCATGGGGTATACTTCCATGATGCTAGTGCTTCCAGCACCAGTGGAGTCATTGGGTATCCTTCCATGATGCTAGTGTTTCCAGCACCAATCGAGTCATTTGGTATCCTTCCATGATGCTAATGTTTCCAGCACCAATCGAGTCATTGGGTATCATTCCATGATGCTAGTGTTTCCAGCACCAATTAGTAATTTTGTATCCCATGATGCTAGTGTTCTAACACCAATGGAGTCATTGGGTATACTTCCATGATGCTAATGTTTCCAGCACCAATGGAGTCATTGGGTATCCTTCCATGATGCTAGTGTTTACAGCACCAATGAGTCATTGGGTATACTTCCATGATACTAGAGTTTCTAACACCAATGTAATCATTGGGTATACTTCCATGACGCTAGTGTTTCTAACACCAATGGAGTCATTGGGTGTCCTTCCATGATGCTAGTGTTTCTATCATGAATGGAACAGTGGGTTATCCTTCCAAATTTCTAGTGTTTCCCACATTAATGGGCTCAAGTAGTATCCACAAATATACCATGAACTCATATTGGAAACCTGTAATTTACAAAACACAGTCCTAGTAGTTGCACAATGTTTCCCAAATAACTAGAACAGGTATTTATATTTTATACTGTCCTAGGCCAATCAGATTTGTGCACCTCCCACTCCCCACTTACCTTCCTTTACTCTTTCAATATTCAAAATCATAGTGGTATGTGTGTTTATGTATATGTATATATATATATATATATATATATATATATATATTCCATATCCCTGCCCCGTGTAAATGTGTTGCCCTAGGCCTGGGCCTTTTGGACACACAAATACACAACTAAATATAACCTCTGCACCACAAAATTGCACCAAAACCCCTACAAAATCTTATATGTGTAATTATGTGCTTATACAGTTTGTGTTTGTGCCTAAAAGAGCATATTTTAAATACATTAAAGCTTTTTGTCACAAAAAAACTGTTTATAGAAAATCCTTGGCATTGCATGGGCATTGTCTTTTCCTTCTCTGGCATAACAAGTGAAAGTACATGTGTAATCACAAGGTTTTAATTTATTATCTTTCGTTTGACATCTGGCATAAAGAGCACCCAATAACACTTCTATACAAGTTTGCTGTAATTCAATGGATCAAACACTATATTCTTGGCTGACTTACTGTTTATTTTCTAAATGTAGTCGGATTATTCATAAAGCAATGCTGAGTGAAAGGGTTAAGCTGTGGTGGTTTGGGAGCCATGTCTGTGTGTAATTTCATCACTTCCACAATGCAGAGATATTATCAGGATCGCAGGGCCTCTTGTTTGCTTTCGGTCCCAGTCTCAGCGCTGGCGGTTTCCTCAGTTCCTGGAGAGGCAGAATCCTCAGGATCTGGACTAATTACTCTGCATTTTCTTGTTCTTATCGGTGTCTTTCCACGAGCGTCCGTTTCCTTTCACTTTCCTCCCATTCACAATAATCTCAGAAAGGTACAAAGCGAAATATATTGATAGTCAAGTCAAGGTGTGTGTTTAATGGTCCACTTAAGATTAGCAAAAGCTACCCATTTGTGTAGTATGCAACAATCCAACAACATTAGCCGCTGTGTAAGTCATGGGCCAATCTTCATTTTAGCAGACTCTGCTAGTGCATGGAAGCTGCCATGGTAGTCATACATTTTTATAGGACAGTTACAGAGCAGCGCAATCGATTTATATAGTGGGAACTTAACTTTAATCCATTCCGGACGGCTGGTTAAGGTAGCATTTCCAATGGGAATCAATGTAAATTCAGAATAATTTGTTCCCGGAAACCCCAGAATTTTCACATTTTAGTTTGAATTGATGGTGTAATTTTTTTGATACAAAACCTTAAAACTAAACAAACATAAATAAAAAACAATAATTAGATCAAATAAAATAGAATTTAAATTTACTTTAACTGTACTGAGAGGACTTAAGGGCCCAATGAGATGGTGGCGATGTAGAGGAGGAGAGAGGTTATTGCTTGGAACTTTGGTTCTTATGGGCACAGGCTACACTTTGGTTCCTGTAAGCACAGGCTGCACATTTTCTCTTATAGGCACAGTCTACACTTTTTCTCTTATAGGCACAGTCTACACTTTGATTCTTATAGACACAGACTGCTCTTGGGCTTTTGCAGGCACAGACACCTTGGTCCTTATCGGCACAGGCTACACTTTGATTCTTGTAGACACAGACCGCTCTTGGGCTCTTGCAAGCACTAACTACACTACAACACAAGACAGAACTTTATTCCACTTCCTGAGAGACAGGATGTGGGGTGTCGCGAGTGCGTTGAGTTGCGTGCAAGTGGCGAGTTTTGAAGCAGTTTTTTTTATCCATGAGATGCATTGAGTTCCGAAATTGTCCAGTTCCGAGGAGGTCGAACGAGCGCCCACTGTACTTGCTAACTGAATATCTGAATCCACAAATGAATTAACAAATCCCCCTACTTCTTCTGAATAAAATGAATAAATACAAAAATAATAAACTTAATAAATAATATAAAAAAATAATAGAGCATTCCCACTGAGTCTCCAAGCCAGCAGGAAGTATGGGAGACACCAATCTGGAATCCATCTGCCACAGGCACTATCTACTAAAATAAGTTTTTTTCTAAAGAAAATGTTTTCTGTCCATTTCCATTTTCTAATCTAGTTAGGTACTGAGGTGTCCTATCTATTTAACTTGATTTTAGATTTCCTAGGTGGTCTTCCAGGCCCAACCCAGCATGGCTTCAAGGTGGTGTGACCTATTGATTCCCTGACTGGAATTGAAACCACATGGGTAGGCACAACCAGACACATGTGCAGGGCATGCTATGTCCATATGGTAACTGAGAGTCGGACATGACTGAAGGACTAAACAGCAACATAAAAAATCCAGGAACCTTCCATGTCCTTTAGCCTAAATCCCATTAAGTTCCCGCTCCACTACTATCAGCATTGCCATTTACATCCAAATCCAACACAACGGGCTTGTTTCCAAACACTAAAACATATTTCTGCACCCAAATTTATTCTCTGTAACTGCAAAAAAAAAAAAAAAAGTATGTTTTACAATCTGTCTGTGAGTGGGAGCCGTCGCTATATTCTTTGGAACATTTTAATTAAGCTGAAATTGCAAAGCAAATCTGCGCGTCCTCCTTGGGGAGCAATATTAGAAATACAAATTGTTTATGCTGTTATTTTGTGTAAATTCCTGTTTTTGCGAGTTTCTTATTGTTGCAGCACATCGCTCCATGTGATGATGTAGAGAAGCCTCTGAATGATCATCTGAGCACCAGCTCTTACATAGGTTATTATAGGGTGGGAAACGATCATCGTGCTGCAGGAATAGCGAGGAAGGCTCTGATTGGTGGATATTTGGGTTCTTAATCACTTTTTGATTTTTCTCATCTCAAGAACTTGACCTGAAACTAGTCAAAATCATAAAAAAATAGAAGAAACTTTCATTCTATATTTAAAATACATGCTTTAAGAAGAAATGCACTTAAAGGGCCTTTGTTTCCCCACAATCGAATAGGTTATTCTTAAAGATCACGAAAATCTGGCTATATGTTGTGTTATCTATTTTGTTCTAAAGTCAATCAATACCATGTTTTTTGTTACTGCATTTATGTGTAAATGAAGAGCTCATGCATATTAATTAGCCAGCTGATATGCTAATTAGGATTGCAATCTGCTTGTCTGGCTCTGTAGTGTACAAAATAAAGACCTCAATGTTATCTGACAGTTAGACCTCACTCCCACCCTTTATCAAATACTTTGATCCACACATTAGCATACTGAGCCGCACATTAACATACTGAGTCACAAATTAGCACACTGACTCACACATTAGCATACTGAGCCACACATTAGCATACTGAGCCACACACTGAGCCACGCATTAGCATACTGAACTGCACATTAGCATACTGAGCCGCGCATTGGCATACTGAGCCGCGCATTGGCATACTGGGCCGCACATTAGCACACTGAGATGCACATTAGCATACTGATCCGCACACTGAGCCACACATTAACACACTGAGCCACACATTAGCACACTGAGCCACACATTAGGATACTGAGCCACACATTAGCAAACTGAGCTGCACATTGTCATACTGAGCCGCACATTAGTATACTGAGCCACACATTAGGATATTGAGCCACACATTAGCATACTGAGCCACACATTAGCATACTGAGCCGCACATTGTCACACTGAGCCGCACATTAGCACACTGAGCCGCACATGAGTATACTGAGCCGCACATGAGCATACTGAGCCACACATTGTCACACTGAGCCGCACATTAACATACTGAGCTGCACATTAGCATACTCAGCTGCACATTAGCATACTCAGCTGCACATTAGCATACTCAGCTGCACATTAGCATACTCAGCTGCACATTAGCATACTCAGCCGCACATTAGCATACTCAGCCGCACATTAGCATACTCAGCTGCACATTAGCACACTGAGCCACACATTAGCACACTGAGCCGCACATTAGCACACTGAGCCGCACATTAGCACACTGAGCCGCACATTAGCACACTGAGCCACACATTGTCATATTGAGCCGCACATTAGCATACAGGAGCCACAAAGTCAACAGGAAAGGTAGCAGATAAATTATTAGGGTAGCCTCCTGAGCAATCCTCTCCTCTTCCTGGACACCCAATAGGGGTAATGAGAAACAGATCGGCTAGACTCTACAACAATGAAGTTCAAATGTAGGTTTGCAACATTAAATGTATTGTGTTTTTTTAAATACTGATTTTATTGCTAATCAGTTATTCATTTTAAATTATATTGTTTTGTATGAGCACTATGTGAGTGTGTTCGCGTTAAGTCGTGTCCAACTCTCTGTGACCTCATGGACAGCAACACACCATGCTAAGCCACTTGGTTTTGATAGCAGAGATACTGGAGTGGGTTGCCAGTTCCTTCTCCAGTGGACCACAGCATACAGAACCTGGTATTCCTCTGTGGTCTCCCATCCAAGTACTAACCAGGCCAAACACTGCATGACTTGAGGGTGGTGTGACCACTTGGCTGGAATTGAACCCAAGTCATAGAAGTGAAAGCACCAAATCCTAACCACTTGGCCACCAGGGAACCCATAGTGGGTCCTTAATGATTAATTAGTGATTCTGGAGAAGTCTTGTGAGATAACCTGCAGCACCTCACACCTTAGTGAATCTTGGCCTCTGTCTTATCTCAGATAACCTTCCAGGTACAGTATGACTTCTTACTTCCAAATCTGAGCTGGGGAACATATGGCGCCGGTAGAGACTAAAGTGATAAATTCATTTAAATAACATGCGCTCCCAGCTACACTTTGCCGCAGCAGCTGTTTCGTTTCCTATAATATATTGTTTGCTGATAATGAAAGATAAACAATTGTGGGAAGAAGGCGATATCATTTGTATAAGCCATTTGAGGAATCTGTAGCCCAAGGAAGCGTGTATCTTAGAGAAAGACATATTAATAAACAAATCGTTGTCTAGTGCCTTGCTAAAAAAAAGTTTTAAAAAGTTTATATATATATATGTGTTTGCGTCACTCAGTCGTGTCTGACTCTACGTGGCCTCATGGACTACAACACACCATGGTGATCCGCTTGGTATGCATAGCAGAGATACTGGAGTAGGTTGCCAGTTCCTTCTCCAATGGACCACAGCATACAGCTCCTGGTATTCCTAGGTGATCTCCCATCCAAGTATTGACCAGGCTCCACCCTGCATGGCTTCAGGGAACCTCTTGGTTCCCTGAATATATTCAGTATATATCAATATATAGAGCATTTGAGTTCACATTTAAATGTTTAAAAACAAATATAAAAATGTTTTTCCTGCTCCGGTTTCCCAGAAATGCAGCTATTGCACTGCATTCTGGGAAACTGGATACATACATGCAAATGAACCCACAACGCATTTTCAGATTAATACCCAAAAAAACATTTTATACCTGGCTCTTTTTAGGCGAATGCTGTTGTATTGCACAGATATAAGGACAGCACGGGATTGGATTATGTACAAGCCGCGTCGTGATCTAAATATGTATAGATTAGAGCAGTGGCGCCGAGCCTCTGGTCTGGGGGTAGCTCATTTCAGCCAATAAGAACTGAATATTTAAATTGCTTCCGCCCACTAATGTGATTGGTTAAAAGTCTAACCAATCAGAATGCACAGATTTTAGTTTGGGACTCATAGGCGTAAATGCTATTAAAGGTGAATCCTGGGGGATACCTAAGCACATAGAGGGTAGAGGGTATTGAGGGGGGCCCCAGGGATCCCCTGGCTCATAGGAGATAGCTGCATTAGCCCCTTTTTAATCAAGCCTCAAATCCAAAACAATGAAGGTGTTAACTCCAATGTGGTTTGAGACATCTAGGCTTCTCGTGGCGTTTTTCTGCCTTTATGGGGGGTTGAAGGTACCCAAAGCCTTTTTAAAATTTTGTGCTCTCAAAAAGATTTCTGAGTGTGTTTCAGTGATATCGGATATTGTTACGAGAGGCAAGTGATAGCGATTTGTACCTGTTCCATAACCGTTTTCCTCAGGACTCAGGATATTACGGACATTTTGAGCACTTGGATGACATTTATCGGAAGTTAGATTTACGAGTGTGATGTGATATCTCGGTGATGGTTTACAAGGTCACTTGGGAGCCATGGGATCGACGCCATAGCTGACAAGGCAACTCAAGAATCCAGCGGCTGCAAAAAAGTACAGAATAGTTGCACATAATAGTTTAATAAGTTAAATATGTATTTATTTGTTGTTTTTTTTCCTAAAAAAACCTTTTGCCCCAAGTTCTTCAACAGAGCATACTTTAAATCAAATTCTGGCACTACCAAGTCCCTTTAAATCAAAGGACCTTACAGTTCACGAAAAGCTGCACATGTTTGTAAAGGATATAATAAATAGTACATTTGTGTTCACAGTTAGATGTCTAAAACAAGTAAACAAATGTATATTCCTGCTCAGAATTCCAAGAAATACAGTGTTGCACTGTACTCTGGGAACCTGGAAAGGGACATGCAAATGAGCCCACAAAGGCTTCACTCTTGTAATCCAATACCATTTTAAACATGGCTCATTTTCTTTGTATTACACAGCTTTAAGCAAAGCACAGGATGGATTATGCACAAGCCAGGAAACCTACAGGCAAATAGCTGTTTCAAGCTTAAGTGCCTCTCATCAGTGTGGGCCTGGAACCTATCTTGTGTAGTAGATTTTGTGAGAAGGTAGTTCACCACCATAAGTTAAAGGATATAACAGACTACAAGTGCTGCTATGTAAGCCACTAAAAAAACACGATAGAGAAAATTAGACTATATTTGGACTATTCCATCTTGTCTGTCTTCCACACTTCCTGTTAGGGAACAAAAACTGCAAGCTATGCTCCTCCAGAAATATAAATGCCCCTTTCACACACATAACTTTTAATACTAGTACAGTGTTACCTTGATATTCAACCTCCTCGGAACTCAACATTTTCGATACTCAACCTGTTTGGATGAGCAAAAAACCTTGGTACTCATTGCGCTACCTTGGTACTCATTGCTTTTGCTAAAACCAATTTACATGACTCCTTATGAGTGTTTGATACTCAACCTTTTTAGTACTCAACCTGCCGTCCGGAACAGATTAAGGTTTTAGAACCAAGGTACCACTGTATTATGTATTTTATTTCTAATTAAAGACTAAGGGCCTCATTCATTTGTCCAAATCGCAATTACATGAGCCCGTAAATGTTACTGATATTAAATTGGCTACATTTAGCTACTCACAATCTACTGTGAGATACGGGCTCAAAATCACTGCGGTTGTCAAAAACCTCCTTTGATGTGTCAAGCCCGTAAATGTTACCAGCGCTAAAGAAATAAAATCCATATTCAATTACAACAATTAAAAAATCCCACAATTGTCTTCATACCCATAAATAGCAAATGTATCAAAAAAGTATACAAGTACTAGATGGGACCTGTTCGTATAACTGCAGCAGCAAATAAACACACATTACTGTACTTTAAAATACTGCAAAAGCAATGAAAGGCATTCAAATTAATTGCGCAACAGTCTCAAGTTTGCAAATCTGCAACAAAAAAATATATTTTTTAAGTTTATATCGATCCCGGGATTTAATGAGTTAATACATATCATGGAACCCGCATGGACTAGAACAGTTTTTTTTATTGATTTCTATATTGCTGGATTGCAAGTTTGATCGTGAATCGTACTTCTAAACACTAATTGATTGTAGTTTAAACTCCATGTTTTAGTGACGTCATGATGACGGTCTCATTTACTATTGGCTCTGTCTAAATTGTTACTTTACGGGCTTGCTTAATTGACCATGATCCTGCCCTGAAATGCTATATACGGGATCCATGGTTTGCGTGTTGGGGCTGTGATCATGTAATTACTGGTTAGTGACAATTAAATACATCTAGATATGTAGACAATTTTTAACCCAAAGCCAAAATGTTGGGTTCCGTGTAATTACGGGCTTGCAATAGAATGAGGCCCTAAGTTTATGGCATTTTGTTGTTTATTTATGCAATGAAAGTTTTAAACCATATATATTTTTCATTGTACAGCGGTTCTTTAAGGATCAAAAAACTGACTACGTCGGCTTAATGTGAGATTTTCCACGGCTAATGAGTTAGTAACTATTATCTGTGGAAGAGGCGCTGAGGATTCGATAACCTAAATTTGCACAAGTCACAAGCCGCCTCCACAAAGAGGACGTTACCGGGGGGGCGGCTCACCTGCAAAATAGGCATTTTCTGGGGCCTTTATTCTCTAACTTTTAACGCGGTGTGAAGGTTCTGAGATTCTGCTTTTATTTCTAAATTTGCATATTTTGACTTGTGCTAAAAAAGCAATTTCAAGGTCAGTTTCAGTGGAGCCCCGCTCAGCTGGGATGGTAACCCCATTAAATGTCTTCCAGTGCTTTGCATATTTATTTTTCATCTTCAATAGTATGAGGCGGCAACTCATAAATCAAAATATCACAGTAAACAAACCAAACAGAGGTTATTACTTTTAATGTACATGTTATGAGAGATATATTCTGTGCATTTGCTGAATTCAGACTAAAGATCAGAAATAAGATATTCAGAGGGAAAATATTTAAAGATTTTAAAGTACGATATAAGACAAAGGCAAAGACATAATTTCATTACTGACCTTTAAATGGACACCGGAGTCACAAATATTTTATCGCGCACTTTTTAAACAATATTTATAGACCAAGAGACTCTCTGGGACCACCACACAGTCATAGCAGCTAAATACAAGATGTGCTTAAAAATATAACTTGTGACATCAACATTCAATGAGCTCTGCATGGTAAGGAGTTATGCTTCCACTCAGCTCAGTCACTCATGCCCCGGGGAATGTAACCCCAACACTGCCCTGGCTCAGTCACTCATGCCCGGGGAATGTAACCCCAACACTGCCTTGGCTCAGTCACTCATGCCCGGGGAATGTAACCCCAACACTGCCCTGGCTCAGTCACTCATGCCCGGGGAATGTAACCCCAACACTGCCCTGGCTCAGTCACTCGTGCCCGGGGAATGTAACCCCAACACTGCCCTGGCTCAGTCACTCGTGCCCGGGGAATGTAACCCCAACACAGCCCTGGCTCAGTCACTCATGCCCGGGGAATGTAACCCCAACACTACACTGGCTCAGTCACTGATACCTGGGAATGTAACCCCAACACTGCACTGGCTCAGTCACTCATGCCTGGGGAATGTAACCCCAACACTGCACTGGCTCCGTCACTCATGCTCGGGGAATGTAACCCCAACACTGCACTGGCTCAGTCACTCATGCCCCGGCAATGTAACCCCCACAATGCCCTGACTCAGTCACTCATGCTCGGGGAATGTAACCCCAACACTGCCCTGGCTCAGTCACTCATGCCCAGGGAATGTAACCCCAACACTGCACTGGCTCAGTCACTCATGCCCGGGGAATGTAACCCCAACACTGCCCTGGGTTCAGTCACTCATGCCCGGGGAATGTAACCCCAACACTGCCCTGGGTCAGTCACTCATGCCCGGGGAATGTAACCCCAACACTGCCCTGGCTCAGCCACTCATGCCCAGGGAATGTAACACCAACACTGCCCTGGCTCAGTCACTCATGCCCGGGGAATGTAATCCCAACACTGCCCTGGCTCAGTCACTCATGCCTGGGGAATGTAACGCCAACTCTGCCCTGGCTCAGTCACTCATGTCCAGGGAATGTAACACTAACACTGCCCTGGCTCAGTCACTCATGCCTGGGGAATGTAACACCAACACTGCCCTGGCTCAGTCACTCATGCCCGGGGAATGTAACCCCAACACTGCCGTGGCTCAGTCACTCATGCCTGGGGAATGTAATGCCAACACTGCCCTAGCTCAGTCACTCATGCCCGGGGAATGTAACCCCAACACTGCCCTGGCTCAGTCACTCATGCCCAGGGAATGTAACCCCTACACTGCCCTGGCTCAGTCACTCATGCACGGGGAATGTAACCCCAACACTGCCCTGGCTCAGTCACTCATGCCCAGGGAATGTAACCCTTAAACTGCCCTGGCTCAGTCACTCATGCCCGGGGAACGTAACCCCAACACTTCCCTGGCTCAGTCACTCATGCCCAGGGAATGTAACCCCAACACTGCCCTGGCTCAGTCACTCATGCCCGGGGAATGTAACCCCAACACTGCCCTGGCTCAGTCACTCATGCCCGGGCATGATTTTAATTTGTATTTAAAGTACAATATTAAATTTTGTTCTGTTTGCTTGAGAGTCTACTGTAAATGTGGTGAAGTGCTGTAGAATAATTGCTGAATGTATAGCTTTAAAAACAACTCCGTTCCACATATTTGGACAATATATATAAAGAACTCTACTGTAGACCAAGAGCTTACATGTTGTACAATATGTAATGTGATTTTGTATATTGTGGGAATTAAGAACACAAAGGACCACCCAGCCATTTATGAAAATACTGTAGGGGTCTGTTTAGACAGCAAACCAACTCTATTACTAAGTAGTATAATTTCCTGCTCCCTGATAGACGTGTGGAGTGTTCTGTACCCCCATCTGGTAAAATAATATTTGTTTTGCCACTACTCTCCACTTTAAGTATGTGTTACTGGATTTAAACAAGGCAGCAGAGTGTCTCTTACACATTCTTCATGTCTCTCAGAAATAAATCAAACAAATATAAACAGAGCCAAGAAGACTTGTACTGTCCCTCCTCGAATACTTGTAATGTTCAATTCACATCTTTCAAGAAAAGGCAATTATTAACCCAAATAGGTCCATTTTATGTTAATATAACAACCGAAGAGTCCTATTTATAATAGAATTTGATTTGATAATGTGGAATATATTTAAAAAAATAATATCAATAAACAGTTTTTATGTATAGTATTTAATTTTGCTGTAATATTGTCAAATAGGACCAATAGGATGGGCGGAACATTGTAGATAATGACTCTATTCAGTTCTGTGTAAAGTTCCCAGCAGTCCCCGGTAGTCTAGACTAGCAGTGTTAGATGGAATCCATTAGGACACAGGACTCTAAAATGCTTTTGTTGCTCACGGCTTGAATAAAACTTCATATGGTTACATTGGTGCCTCGGTACTCAACTTTAATGCATTCTGGACGGCAGGTTGAGTACCAAAAACAATGAGTACCAAACAAGCATTTCCCATGGGAATCAATGTAAATTGAAATAATCCATTCTGAACCCCCGAAATTTCACATTTTAGTTTGAACTGATGGGTTATTTTTATACAAAATCCTAAAACAAAACAGACACAAATCTTGAGGGCCCAATGTGATGGTGGCAATGTACAGGAGAGGTTATTGCGTGGAATTTTGGTTCTTATAGGCACAGACTAAACTTTGGTTCTTATCGGCACAGGCTGCACTTTGTTTTTTATAGGCACAGACTACACTTTGGTTCTTATAGGCACAAGCTGCACTATGGTTCTTAATGGTACAGGCTGCATCTTGATTCTTGTAGGTACAGGCTGCTCTTGTGCTCTTGTAGGCACAAACTACACTACACCACAATACTTTCTTTAACTTCCTGGAGAAACAGGACGTGGGGTGGAGCAAGCGAGATGAGTACCAAGCAAGGTTTTGCGTTCCAAACTAATTTTTTTCTCGTTCAGATAAGTTGAGTACCAAAATTGACGAGTTCTGAGGTAGTCAAGTACCAAGCTTCGGAGGACCTTTGATTAAATTAGGCTTCAATCAACTATAAATATTAGTCTTTTGGAGGGGGTTGAATTATAGGTTCTAGCTCTGATGAATTCGCATAGTATTCTCTTTCGTAGAAATAGACTTTATAATTTGAAAATATTTTGGAAAGTAAACGAAAATTATATAATCTTTACTTATTAACAAGGCTATACAAATATGTTCTACTGTGAGTAGCCATTACATTGTTTAAGCTTTGTGATTGAGTTCATTTATCAACAGAGAGTGGTCTTCCAGACTGAGTTGATTTCCATTACTCCTACTGAAAGCACTAATATATCAACTACTGCATTCTTCTTTGCATTGAAGATCACCTCCCACATGTCGAAGCAGAGAATAGGGCAACTACCTCTATATAATCAATCCCTTGATAACTGATCAATGAAAGCAGAAGGCTGATTAAAAGGAACCAATTGCAAACTTCACTATGAGTAAATGGAAGTTTTGTGATTACTTATACCTCCATTACTATAAAAAGTATAGTTAATAATCACATATAATAGTTGTCAAACTACGAATCTTCTTCACGCTTTGCGAGCTCGCGAAGCAAACTCACAAGAACTGCGTTCCTCGCGAAGCAGTTTGGTCCGCTAATGGGCCGCATTTGCGGAGGTGGAGGCTCTACCGCACCTCACACGCGGTTACAAACACCCACAGAAGAGGGACTTTAAAAAAATAGATCTAACACACAATCGCTGTATACGGACTTACACAAAAAAATACGAACCGCGGTACTTAGAACGGAAAAATAACGGACTTAGCATAATAAAATACGAGATGCGGGACTTGGAAAAAAAAAACATTACAACCTCGCAAAAATACGACCTTAACGGCAGAACCACACGCACCTGAAAACATTAAAAACACAATAAATACACACAAAAAATACATAAAAAGCTTACCAACAGTAAGGGGGGGCACCCAGGACCTCTGCAAATGAAGTTACACCTCCATTTAAGTCCAAATTCCCGAGTTTAGACACACGAAAATCCCCTAAGCAAGAGAAAAAATGGCCACCGAAAAAAACAAAAACGAGGCTACTGGACCCTCAAGACGCAAAACACCGCTAAGCGCATACGCCCTTTCAAAAAAGCTGGACGCGGTACAAGAAACACTATTACCAAGGACGCAACATTATCCACAGACGCGTACCACATACACACTCCCCGCCATTTTACAACACTAACTTACAGAATGCGGAAGTACACAGCTACACTAACGGCTTCCCCTCACGCACGCAGCCTATTTACACTACACACTGCACACATTGCTGACACTTACACCTCAGCTCCATAGCACTGCAAACACACATTGTATTCTGCAGCAACATCAAAACAGATTGTCAGCTCTTCAGCACAATGCTTCCTGCATATATATGTATATTCATTTATTAATTAATTAGCATACAAAAAAACATATACACAAAAAAAAACACTCTCACAATAAACATAAAAGCCATTCACTGCGCGCCTCACAACGAGGGCCAACCCTGCTCATAGCACACAAAGCCTTGCAAGAAGTGCAAAAAGAAGATCAGCGCCGACCAAACAACACCAAAAGCGCCTATCAGAAAAAAAAATACAACAACCAACAGCCTCGCAATGAGCGCCAGAGGTGCTCAGGGCGAGGTTCGCAATGAGCGCCGAAGGATCTCGGACCACAAACAAAATTAATGTCTGGCCCAAACAGCATTACCTGCCTTACAATTTTATTGCCTTAATTTTTTGACAGGAAATCGCTAGTTAAAAATAAAACGCATTCTAATATGTAGGGCTTTTGCAACTCATTTCAACGATGAAAAAATACTTCAGCGATCAACGCTTCTTCACCACTCAAGCTTGTGCATAATGTATATATTAATTTATGTAGTGTTTTAAAAAAAAAAATTATTTAGTGTTAGGGACTATGGCGTGGGAGAGTTCGCATTCAGAGGATACCCTAATAGTCTAGGGGTACCTTTAAGTGCCATGGATGTCCATAAAGACCCTCATGGTCATAGCTTAGTATACCATGGGGGTGCGCCCCAGCAAGCTCACCTTAGAGCTGGAGAGTCAGAACGTTTTATGGGATTATTTTTGCGGGAGCCATACAATTCATTCAATGAACATAGCTTTGACTGCAGATAAGAACTAAAAGGCCCATCTAATCTACCTTTTAGATCTACTCCCAAAAACCTTGGCCTTATGTTAATCCCAGACATGCTTAAATTCCTTAAGTGTTTGATCCTAACACTTCCACTTAATGTAGTACTTTGATACATTTTCCTTAAGGGCCACTTACCTCACTTTCATGATCTGAAAGAGCTCAGGATTGTATGTTAAAATGTTCTATTTATTTTAATTACACTAATAACAGATAAAAACTCGAAAGTCTGTTTATATACAAAGTCCCTCCTGCCTACTGACTGTTGCATAAGTAAGAACAGACAGCCAAGCCGCACAACATAGACAGTGATTGATAGCAGTTTTTCCCTGGACTCAGGACTGCACTGACCAGTTAACCCATAACTGACCTGCTTAGGTGATTCCAGCATTCCATGCTCTGCACAGATGGATTTGTTAAGGAATAATTCCCTTTTTTTCTTTTGCTCACTACACAGTGCTGTAGCTGCAGGTCTGGCAGTGGTCAGTCAGTTACACATGTAAACACCACATTTATTTTATCTGATTTCTCAGTGAAAATACACGTATTTCAAAAATTCAACATGCTTTTGGGAGATTCATCTGTGTGTGATCCAAATTGAGCTGAATTAAGTGGCCTGTTAAATTTCCACTTTATAGCTTCAAATCATAACCTCTTATTCTTGGCCTCCAGTGGTTTTCCTGCATCCATTGATATATGTAATGCTTCTATCATATCACCCCTCCCCTTCTGTTCTTTTCTAGTACAAAGAGGGATGAGGAGAGCCCAACACTTTATACATACACTATTATTAATTATTGTGATATGAGGATGGTATCCAGTTAAATGCACTCTGGATCAGTGCAAAACTAAATGAAACTTTGTGTCCCATGTTGTATGTTCTGGGTCTCTGAGGTGGTCCCCATGACCAGAGGGTGAGAGTTTTTTCCTTATAAGTTTTGTCTCTTAGACCCTGCACCATTTATTCGCCCGCCTTTGCTACTAACCGTTACATAGCGTGCATATAAATCTCATGTATATCTCATCAGAATTCTGTGGATAAACAGGATTATATCCATGCTATAATTAAAGCCACCAGCAGTAAAAGGGACGTTAGGGATGTAGAGTGTTTTGATTAGTCCTTCGTTCTGTTTATACACATTTACTCCTCTCGCGCAGCTGTGCGGCTATTGCCAAGGAAAGCCCGGGAGACAGACCCTTCGCTGTCTCTCCTCTGTTCCTGCATCATTACCCCGCTCCAAACAAAGTCCTTTTTTGTCAATAGAGGATGAAAACATTATTGGATTCAGAAGCTCATAGTAGCCTTGTAATCAGCTGGGGACAAGCAGGATAGATTTATGAAATGAACCATTTCAGATGGCATTATCTTCCCACAGTGAGGTACACCTTCCATAAATCATAAGGAGAGCTGCAAAACCCAAGCATTTGTTATTCCGGCTCAGTGCAGCATTTGCATCCCCCACATCATCATTCTGTGGATTGTTTCTCTCTGTTTGGTACAATGAGACCTCACTTTATACCCTCAGGGGGGTGTACAAATTGGTAATGCCTTTTTTTTGCATCCAGTCCTCGAGTACTCATGCAGAATGTCCAAATATGAAAGACATTGTTTAACCCCCCCCCCCCCCCCCCCAGTGTTATGTACCAGAAGGTAAAGAGTGTTTTGCTAAATGACATAATATATATATATGACACAAAACAAGTTTAAAAAAAATATATATGTTAGTGCCTGTCTGTGACACAATAGAACAGACCACTTTTTAATGCTTTGCTTTTTTTTTGAGAAATACTTTCTAATTGCTAAATAGTGGTAGCGGCCATGTTGGGTGGTTATAAAGTGGGTACCTTGTTTAAGATATTGTTAAAGTGGGCAGTATCTACTTTGTATGTTACAGTCTTACTGTTGACCCAATGTCAATAAGGTGGGTACCATGCAGGGACTTAGGAACTGGGAGGGATGGGGGAACAAATCCCCCCAGATTAAATGAATAGGGGACACAAAAAATAGCAAAAATAAACTTAAACATGCATTACCAAATTTGGTCCCTAGTGGGCTCTGAAAACTTTGATCCATATGTTTTAAAATGTTTTTGAGAGGAACTGCAGCAACGGGGCTCCCAGAGAAGGGCCCCAGTGCATTGCACAAGGTGCACCGGCAGTAGATCCGCCTTTGCTTCCTGTCCTGGGAGTAGAGTGGAATTATACCCCCCAGATTTTTGTGGGCTCCTAACCTTATGGTACCATGTTTCAAATATTGGTCAGGTGGGGACTATGTACCTAGTAAGTCACAGTCTTCCTATTGGCCCAAAGAAATGCCCTTTCTAGGTATGTCTCAAACAATTATCAGCTTGGTTAGGAACAACTCTGCAAAGTATTTAATGGATAATGGATGGGTCAGTGGATCAAGCATGTGATATTCACCTAAAACACACTCCAAATCAACCCAGAGAATATTTTTTAGTCAACATAGTACAAACCTAACCATGAATTGCACGGCTGGTGCCCCATTCTCATGCAGATCAAATACTCACTTTTATTGAGATTAGCTCAGTTTTATACTCTAAGAAAGAAAAAAGGAGAGGGCATAGAGTCGCACATGATGTAGTATATTTAAAAAGTATTTTATTTGACAATATGATAACTGAAGCTTTGTCAATCCTATATGAAGCTGATTTTATTGCCAAAGTAAAGCTCCTCTGCTGAAGTGAATAAGAACTACTTCCATGTATTTATATTTTGTAAGTATATGGCGCACCTTTATATATCCTCAGTATGATTCCATCTCATCCATGTGACCCGTTTGCCTTTTCCTTCCTCCCACAAAGAGAATTAATCCGATTTCCATGCCTGCCCTAGGAGCTCTGAGTGGGCAGTTAGTTGTCAGCGCTGGTCTCATAATCAGTGCCTACTTGAAGATGGATGGCGCATTGTTTACAACAAGAATCTGAAATAAAACAGCAAATGCTACTTCAGAGTTAGATTTAGGATTCTGCTCAATCCATCTACTTTCTTATTAAAATGTCAAAATTAGTGTTACGTTGGCGGTTGTTTAATCGAAATGTGACCCGTGAGACTGAGGTAGGTGTGTAGGACCAGCCCTGAGTCCAGAGGTCAGGTCCTGTTGGCACAAGAGCAGATGAGAACAATTCAAGGTCAGATGATGTCAGCTCTCAAGAGGCTGAGGTCATAGAAGGTCAAGGCTTCGTAGTTGTTTTCACAGACCTACGTGGGTGATGGTGAGTAGAATGGCCTGAGAATAAATTAATCGTCAAAAGCGGGATTTCTACACAATATAAACCACATACTCAAGGTGTAGATGCCTGGTCTGGTGCCAACTATGTCGCCCTGGGATGATGCAAAGTAGTCACCAAATTTGTGTGTCTGGGATGGGCAGAGATGCGTCAGTCTGCGGATGTAAAGTATGGCTCCCAAGGATGATGTTGGTTGGTACACAAGTTCCAAGATCTGAGACATATTATCCTTAACATGTTACGTGCAGCACTGGAGCCGTATGAAGATACTTACTATTTCCTATAACTGAAAATGGGAACATTGACATATTCCTGCAATTTCGCATACAATAATTATGTGTGTTTTTATTCAGTCATTTCTGACTCTCCATGACCCTATATACATGAGGTTATCTTGGAAAAGATACTGGAGTGGGTTGCTAGTTGCGTCTCCAGCGGACCACGATTTGTCTGAGCTATCTGCTATGGTCTGCCCATATTGGGTGACCAGGGGTGGAGGAGCCAGAATAATTATGTGGGGATACAGCTCTGTATACACAAGGCGTAAAATAGCTCATTTATACATACATAAAACAATATGGGGGGGATTTGTCCCCCTTCCCAGTTCCTACACCCATGTGGGTGGCCCTACATTGTATAACTCGCACCTTCCTTAAAGTACACAAGCTCCTTCACCACGACGCAGTAGCAATCCAGAAGCGTAATATGTGTACAATGAAGGAAATCCATGTCATTCTTACATTACGATGTCTATAGGGTTGTACATGTGTTGTATGTATGTTATGTGGTGTCACATTGTATTGTTTCCATACGTACCTACTGTAGTGTCTCAGTCATTTCAGGCACCAAGAAAATGATATATTTGCAGAAAAAAAATTACAGAACAATTTATTTTACTGTAGACTTTGAAAGTGAAAATTGTGGCAAACTGCACTGAACACTTACAGGAACACTGTACAGTATAAATAATATATATGTTTTAAAAAAAAAGAGTATAATTAGCAGCAAAAAATAAATAAATCATAAAGCTATTTTTTCTTAGTAAAATGTGTGCTTGTACTGTACCTTAGAGAAATCGAGGAAACTTTGTTGAGATTGTGTGTGTGTGAGAGGGGAATTTACATTTCTGGAGAGCAGTTCTTGCATTTATTAACGCAAGCTGCTGCGTCTTGGCTTTTGTGAAAGAAATGGGTAGGTGTCAAATTCAGTGGGGTCTGATAATTAAAGTTAAATATAAGATTACTGGGCTTCATATTTTGGTGATTATCAGAAAAATATGTGTTATATAGAAGTGTACTTACAAAGTTATAGGCAGGAAAGTAATATCCAGCTTTGCACACCCAGCTTACATGGCCAAGTACACAGGGGAGTAGCAGCCAGGTACAGAGTTTGAATGAAAAGGTTATGTGGGGTATAACACGGCTAAATCAGAGTACAGGGATGGAGAGAGGGAGAGATTACATATCCCAGTCTGCTTTGCACACAGAGTTTAATACAAATGTATCAGCTCTGCTTTCTCCTGATTGGCCAAAACAAATTATGAATTTTATGCTAATCTTAGCAGGGATTTTCAGGCTTATCAACTAACAAAAGTGACAGCTTGCAAGCTGAAGGGATTTAGCAAATATTAGGCTGAGTTTGTAAATGTGTCTCTTGGTATTTTTTCATGCAAAAAAAATGTTTTCATACACTACTGATTCTCCTCTATCAGATGCATTCATAATCCAGGAAAATGAATGATGCCTTTTAATAAATCCTCTTCATCTTTCCCTCCCCACATGGTAATGACAACATTGAAGAATACATAGAAGATGCAAATCTTCTGTTTTTCTGTCCTTGGCTTACGCCACTGGTAATGTTATATACTTCACAAACATGGGCTGTTTTACTTAAACTGACCCTTTAATTTACACTGGTAGCTGCAGTTATTTTATTCCAGAATCTTCTAACGGTGTGGGAGGCTGTGATGTGCCAGAGATTGGCATTGTGTGTTATCTGATTAGTAAATCAGGAGACAATGAGGGCCTTTTGTTAGGAAAGAATGCAATCTTTGCACAGACTGTGTAAAGTCAATAAAGCAATTAGTAATCTTGACATCATTACTGACAACTGAAGCCACTCGAGCCTAGTCAGAGTTCAATAAAAATGAGCAAATGTCGAAGGAAAGAGAAGAGGAGTCAAGAACTCAATCACATGACCGCTCTTCTGGGGGCAGAGACTTTAAAAATAAGAAGTGATTAGAAGTGTTTCCTTATGAGCTGCTTATAGTGCTCTGAGAAAATTATACAACTCTGAAATGAAATATTTAATTTAGCAAAATTGACTTTACAGGAGTAATTCTGGCTCCATCTCCACAGGTTACAGACTAAGGGCTGCAGGGAGCACTGCTGGCTCCATCTCCACAGGTTACAGACTAAGGGCTGCAGGGAGCACAGCTGGCTCCATCTCCACAGGTTACAGACTAAGGGCTGCAGGGAGTACTGCTGGCTCCATCCTCACAGGTTACAGACTAAGGGTTGCAGGGATCACTGCTGGCTCCATCTCCACAGGTTACAGACTAAGGGCTGCAGGGAGTACTGCTGGCTCCATCCTCACAGGTTACAGACTAAGGGTTGCAGGGAGCACTGCTGGCTCCATCTCCACAGGTTACAGACTATGGGCTGCAGGGAGCACAGCTGGCTCCATCCTCACAGGTTACAGACTAAGGTCTGCAGGGAGCACTGCTGGCTCCATCCTCACAGGTTACAGACTAAGGGCTGCAGGGAGCACTGCTGGCTCCACCCTCACAAGTTACAGACTAAGGGCTGCAGGGAGCACTGCTGGCTCCATCCTCACAGGTTACAGACTAAGGTCTGCAGGGAGCACTGCTGGCTCCACCCTCACAGGTTACAGACTAAGGGCTGCATGAGACTTGCTTGCTCCACCTCTCCTAAACTCTATTAACTAAGGACCTGAATGACAGTCGCTCACAGCTCCAGATGTCTCGGATATAAAGGGCCCCTGTAGTGCTCGTACAATATGGCTTCATTTATTTATTTATTTAGTAAGTGGCTAGTGGTAAAGTCAGAGTTTAAATAAAGAAAACTATACAGTGTCTAAACGTGAGTTTAGTATTTGGGACGTCGGCAGATCTGCTTCTCTCCACCCCTCAGCTGCCTGGGGTGGACCTGTCCTAATAGGAGTCTTTATCTGTTGCCCTGATGTTTATTTGCCTCCTTCTTTGCAGTGACCATTGAAGACAAACCTAAACCAGTCAGACATTTCTTACTAAGCTTCTGGAAGACAATTGTATGAGATGTATTTGTTTGCAGCATTTCAGCTCCAGCCTGTGATTGGCTAGTACATCTAGTACTATTGAATGACTGTGTACATGAGCTACAGCAGGCAGACCTTGCAGGTACTGTTTGGAAGGTTTGGTGAGAAAGTCACAGGTGTGCAATATGGCAGCCTCCAGGAGAGAATAGAGGGGAAATGAGAGGTTCCAGAAGCTGAGAAACTGTCATTTTTATTTATCATAACTCCTCTAAAGGACAACACAATATATATATATTATGTTTTTCATTATTTTTATTTTTTTCTTAGAACAGCAGCAGATTCTGTCTCCACTATATTTGTCATCTTAAAGTGTCTGTCTCTTTATTCTTAGTCTCACTGTCACCCCCAGCTGCCACGCCTGTCTCTCTCTTCTTGTCCTCGTTATCTCTCCTTTCTTGCCTACTCTGTCTCTTTTTGGTTTTTCTCCTTTGTAACAGTGTATCTCTTCAGTAGCTTTGGTAGAGATCCCAGATTTGGTATTGTGTAAAATAAGTGGTCTGTAGTGTAGAGAAATGTAATGAAGTGAGAAACTGTTACAGGAAGCGGAGGGACAGTGAACCTTATGGATTTCTGAAAATCAACAAATTGTGTCTGTATTCTAATTCAGTTAAATGTAGATTATAATAATTAAGAGGTCCCTAAAAATCATAGTCTATGCTTTCTCTCAACTCACTAGAAAAATAAAGTTGGATCAAATACATTGTTTTTAGAAAGATTTGGACTTCAGTGGACCCTAAAGGGATATGGAAGTTTTCTGTATTTTACTAGGCATGTAAAATACCCGTGGCCGGATTTATAACTAGGCGAACAAGGCAGCCGCCTAGGGGAGCTTCCTGAGATAAGTGCCTAATTTGCATAACAATATATTTAAATTTCAGTTTGTTTCTTTTTCTCGCAAAGCCCCTACCTTCTCTAGCAGATGAGATGCAATGAAGACGTTCTTTCGTGGGGGAGGGGAAAGAGCTAGATGTAAATGGCAGGTTTGCAGTGTGCTGCACTATCATTTATATATATGTTGGTGGAACAATGTGATGTCAGGCAAACAGAGATGTACATGGCTCATGCACTTATGGGACTGCTAAGGAGTTGTGCATAGGGGCTCCAGATATGTAAATCTGACCCTAAATATCTATTTACTTTTATGTACTTTGTGTTATTAAAAAGTGCTTAAAAGATCTGTTTTTACTGTGTAAATAAATAGTCCCTATATAGGTATGGCCACTGCAGCATGTGTAGGGCTGAATGTGCAGTGTTGCCCTGAGATACTGATTGGTTAGTATGAAACACTGCACAACAAGTACTGCAGAGTCTGTGTCCGCATACGCTACAGTGGGCTGACCCATATAGGAAAAGTTTGTATGATTTTAGGTAGTAAAAACAGAGCTTATAAGCACTTCTTAATATAATACAGTAAATAAAAGTAAATATATGCACCTAGTAACATTCATGGACCTTCAATGGCCTGGCTCTGGCTGTACATCATGCATGTATAGTGTGTGCCCCATAATAATACATATAATTATGATGTCTTTTGGAAGTCATAGCAAGTATATATTACCAGCCGTGACTTTAAGGGAACATGCCTGCTTCTGAATCCAGACACAGACTGCCATGAATATGATGGATGGCACCGAGCCTGGCTTAGTGTGTTGAGAATAGACTTGTCACATGTCTTTGTGCCGGGGCATTTAGGGCTAGTCTTTTGTCTTGGAGAGTGATGAGGTCCAACTGCAGCACACCTGGAGTGTCTCTTCCGTGAGCGTCCCCGCTGCGCTCCACCGGACAGACACATTACTCATGAATATTTCGCTAGATGCTATCACTGCGAGCTAAAGTCCAGGGATTTTCATTCAGTGCTTTGATTTATGCTCTATCCTTAAAAGGACTTTGTTACAAGGTACTTGATATTACCGAGGTTTCCAGTGATCCGCCTCCCTCTCACCAAAAATAAGCACAAAAGACTTTGAGAACTCAATGGAGGTTATTTATCAAAGTCTCTTGGCTTCAAAATGGCACCAATAATTGCAGCACATCTCATTATATATAATATGGGTGACTTTTCCATGCCCCTGGGACCACCTGATACAATAAAGGGACACGGATGATAAGTGGAATAGCCTAATAAATGTATTCAGGCATGCGATAAACACAGGATATTTTGAAGTCAAGAGTTTTGGTATATATAATGGGCAGAGCAGATGAGCATTGTGGGTCTTACCTGCCACCAAAACATTGTTTAGTCATTCAGTCGTGTCCGACTGATGCAGCGGTGACAAAACAACATGTATAATCGTGTTCTTGCCCCTCTCTAATCTAACACCCGCTGCTTATATCAGACACACACATTACATGGGGTCATTTTATACATATAGATTTATTTTATTTAAAAAAAATAAATGGTTTCTCGACGCACAGAGCTGCATTCAAGATATATATTTTTAACCCTATACTAACCTTCCAGCCAATAGCAGCGCAGGGCAGAGATCCAGAGCAGTTGCATCATTTGAAGGGAGGAGAAAGAGGTATGTGATGGAAAAAAATGTATCCAAATCCCATGACGCTTTGCTGCAGTGACTGAATCCCCATACACTACTACAACCTTGTAGATGCCTCTGATTGGCCACAACAAATTATGAATTTTATGCTAATTTACAGCCTTTTTAAATTGCGATTCGGCCAATAGAATAGGGCTCTATATAAGCACAGAGCAAATTGTTTTTTACAGAAATGTTTAGTTAGTGAACTTCTATCCAAAAGCAAGGTCTTCACTAGAGCCCTATTCAATTGGCTGAATCATAATTTAATAAGGCTGTTAGCTTGGATTTTGAATTCTGCAAACTCTAAAGCAGGGGTGCCCAAGTTTGGACCTCCTGCTGGGCGCACACAGGCCTGGATTTGATGATTTCCGTTCTGTGCACAGGTGAGTCAATCAGCATGACTGAAGAAGTGATAGTCTAACCTGGGTGCAGAAGGATATCCTCAAATCCAGGCCTGTGTGCGGCCCAGCAGGAGGTCCGATCTTGGGCACCCCGCTCTAGGTAAAGTTTTGGAGTTTGTATAAAATACTGATTCTCCTCCATCATGGAACTTCTAAGTACCTTTAATTAGTACTACCAGTTATGTCTTGCTGCCTAAGCCAACAAACCAGCCCTGAATATCGTCCCTCCGCTTGTCACATGCCCCGACATCTCTCACTATGGTTCTTATTTGGAAGATGTGTTTTTAATATACTTTACTGTTAAAACAACCCTCGGGTGTTCGGACTTTTCTGTATTTAGAGCTAATTTGGTAGAGTAAGCAAAAAACTTGCTGATGCTTTAGCTGGACATGGGGTGTGGATGGCGGGTGGGTGACCGGACCCTTATCCACACTGACCAATATGTGAAAACCTGAGCACAAACATGGGAGGGAAAGCAAATCTGCCACTGACACTGAAAGTAATCAGGGTGTCTCCAAGATAAGCAGAGAGATCCCCCCCCCCCTCCAGGCCTTATCTGCCCCCACCCTCTGGAACTGGATAATACCCCATGCTCTGCCTGTCCTTCTGCATATATCTGCTTTGTGTGTGATCAGGGTGAGTTAGTGGCATATATACTCACAATTATAGTGATTTTGTGTATAACATCAATATTGTTACTTTGTATCATTTCCAGAACGTCTGTGTGATACAAATAGAACACAATATAGAGCCCTATTCAATTGGCCGAATTGCATTTAAATGAGTCCCAAAGTGTAATATAATAGTTGAAAATGAAAGGATTTAAACAAAAGATCAGACACCACTCAATGAGAGCTACATCATGGGGTGTGTTTGTCTATCTATCAGCGGAGGGGTGGGGGAAGAGGGGACAAGTCAAGAGCAGTTGTTAGATAACTGAATCTGATTAACACCACACCCTTTCCCACTTGCAGGACCAAAAGCAGGTAATTTGCCTCAGTAGATACAAGAAGTATAAATGCCCATTTAATAAAGTATCATGGATGCCTCCATGGTTCAGGCACGGAATGATTATTTTTTCTAATATAACTGGTTTTATGACTTTTTTTTTCATGCTTAATTATGGTGGCATCTAAAGGTGCCCCTTGAATCATTGAATGCAATGCCAGTGTTTTTGCAGCTCCATCCCAAAGGGGGCTACATAATCCCCTGACTCTAAAGTAACCGTCTGTAACAGTAACTCATTTATGTTTATTCTATGCATGTATAATATATTATTATTTTTGTGTATTTTATTATGTCAGGGGATTTTATAGTGTTAAAAAAAATTAAATAAACTTCTCTTTTGCTGCAGCGTTATCAAGTGTGCCTCGTCAAAAAAAAAAAAATTCTTAAGTGCCCCCTCGGAAATATATACATACCGTAAAAACTGATACAGCTCATAGAAGCTCTAGATTTAATTTGCAGTTTCAAATTGATCTCGGTGGAAGGATTATAGTGTCCTAAAATATCTATAAAATGCACCCAAGTACATATCACTTCTTTATGAAAGATATTATGATTCATAGCTAATGACTGAGCAGCGAAACGCGAGCGGATCATATGCATTGGGCCCAAAACATTTGTTAAATGTAACAAAAGTTCTGTCACAAACTGTTACTTTTTATTCTTATTGTTTGTACATTGCAATAGAATAAATACACAACGGAAAGTGTTTTATTTTATTACATTGTGTGCAAAACAAATTGCTTTTATAATAACTGATGGGTTGCCAGAAACTATTCTATGATGGAATATTTTAATGTACTCTGGAGAAAACAACTTAAAGGACCACTGTACAAATAAGATATTATATATCTGATTATTATTATTTGTTTTTACTTTTAGTCTAAGTGTATAATTAAACACAAAAAAAATCATAGACCTCTTTTTTAATTAAAAATAAAATAAATGACTATGCCTCCACTAGACCCTGGAGAAATCCATGATATGTATATGTGATACAAGCCAGGAAACCTTCTCAACAGACAGCACTGTTTCAAAGTGACTGCCTCTCATCAGCGTGGGGCCAGTTCATAGCTTGTGTGGTAGATTTTGTAAGTAGGTAGTTTACCACAACAATTGTTTAATTTTTGGTGGGCAAAATAGCAGTTATAATCTATATTTGGAATTGCAGATTATGGGCAAAATAGCGATAGAAGTCTCCATCGTACAGTAAATAAATAGTTCACATTTGAATGTCTAAAACAAGTTAAAAAACTTGATCCTGCTCAGAATTCTGAGTAAAACAGTTATCACACTGCATTCTGGGAACCTGGGTAGGGACATGCACATGTGCCCACAAAGGCTTTGCTCTTTAATCCAAATACCATGTATTCACTATCAATCTACAAGTTATTTTATATATATATTATATATTTATTTTTTTCGTTATTATTTTTTTTTTTTTTGCTTCAAATAGTAGTTTATTAAAGGTTAACAAAACATAATCTTTTTGTAAAAACAGCTTTTAGAAAATAGATCGAGTGCCAAGTGTGGTGACTCAAAGTTACCCTTCTCCAGCCTTCAAGAGAAGGTACTATATTGTTATTGTTTTTTTTTGTTTTGTTTTTTAATTCGATTAAACAATATATTTTTACCTTTACATCACTTGTTTTTCATTTAGTAAAAAAAAAAATGTACGATAATTTTTAAAACCTGCATATATAGACAACATGAGGGTTCAGAGATTTGATACGGAACGTGTGTAATCTTCAATGTACAATATAAGACTTGCTGATGGGCAAAATGTTTTTGGAAATGAATCCAGCCTTTAATTTACTATTAAATACAATTATTCCTTAGACACTTTTCTTGTCTGATGAAGGTAATTTCCCAACTAAAACCTTGTAGACCTATTAAAGGGACATAGAAAGCCATTATATTGAATCTGCTAGAGGGGATTTAATAATGTACCCTGTATTTTTTTTTTTTTTTTCAAAGCTGATTCAAATATTCAATTGGTTTGGGGGCTTGCCCCTGTCAGCCAATGAGCAGTAACATAGATATGCGAGTCATACTTTCACACATGTTTTCTGCACTTTCTTTTTCATGTAAACACCATGTTGGTTATATTTAAATCATGTCTTTTAAGTGCATGAAAAAAATAAGTGCCATGTCCCTTTAGCTTTCCATTAGTCTTATTGAAGGCAATGGTACTTTTCCCACTTGATAAAAATAACAGATACTATGTAATTAACTAATAGCTTAGATTGTAATCCTACAGCTTGGCCATTATCAAGAGCATATTATAAATATAGGACGTGTGGGAAGGAACAGAAATGAAAATAATAGTGTTGAGCTATTGAAATGACAGGCGCAACATAATCCCCGGCCCGCGGAGGGGTCAGCCGTCCCCGAGCACTAATTGCAGGGCTGATCTGTCAGTGTACAGTACACGATTGTTATCTGACCCACAGCTAGGTCACTTTAACATTTGATATGAAGCATTTAGGGACCCCATGTATTCCTGCAGCTACAGGCCTTCAGGGAGGTGGCTTGGAAGGAGAAACCCAAGTGGAAGAGCTCAGAGGCGATCTCAAGGTTATTTAATGAAATATATTCTGTGTTACCACACAATAGATGTGATTACCTGGATCTTGCCATTCATTAAAGGGATATGGAAGGTTCCCAGATAATACTAAGTATATAATATCCCTGTGTATCTATTACTTTTATGTACTAAGAAGTGCTTATAAGCTCTGTTTTTACTGCCTAGAATCAAACAAATAGTCCCTGTATGGGTCTGCCTTCTACAGCATATATATATACTGACTCTGGATGTGCAATGGTGTGTTGTAGCCTATCAGAGACCACGTCCCAGCAGCATATTGCTGAGAGATGGTCACTGATTGGCTAGCATCAACACAGCAAGTGCTACAGAGTCTGCATCTTTATGAGCTGCAGATGGCACACGCAAGCAGGTAATATGTATTTGATTTTAGGCACTAAAAACACTTCTCAACCAATTAAAGTACATCAAATAAATTAGATAGACAGGTATATTTTCCATACCCATTTAATCAGAGCATAATTAATCAGGAGAAACAGTCCAAAAAGTTAATATTTATATTTCTAGTGAACGTAGTCAAGCAGTTGAGATCTGCATTTAATTACCCCAGATAATGTTATCACACTTGTTTTTAATTGGTGTGTTCCATGTAATATGTCTCGTTCAATTAAAATATATATTTAAAAAAAGGTTTCAAATATGTTTTTTTTCCTATTGTGCAGAAATCCTTTAAAATACACCGGGAGCTCATTGGAAAATACAATTTTATACTACAAAATCAATGAGTATTGCTGTGCATATAGGATTTTATGTGGGGTGATCGCTTTTTTTATGTACAAGTCTTTATCTCTTGATCTAATACACACAATATTTATTTTTATATATATATATATATATATATATATATATATATATATATTTATTTTTTTTATTTTTTTTATTTAGATATACATATATATATTTATATATATATATTTAGATATACATTTTTTATATATATATATATACTTTTATATATATATATATATATATATATATATATATATATATATATATATATATTTGTGTCCTTGTGTATGTTGGTATAGATTTATATACTGCAAGAGTATTGTTTCTACTAGTACTGGTCCTGACAAGTTCTTGTACCCAGTAGAGTGTATCAGACCACATAGACATGAGCCAGAGATTCGGGCGGCCCGGCTCCTCACACACTGGGACACTTAGCCCCCCGCTACTTGTAGTTTAACTGGACCCTCTTCCAGAACACGGCGCTCCGAGACTCATTCCTCACCAGTTCTCTGCTTTGTTTTATATCATTACACATGAGCATCAACATATATACACAGCTCACCTTAATTACTGAGAAACCTTAAGATTATACTCAGTCGAGATGATGTCACTAATAAAATAAATGCTAATATTTTAACAAAAATGGCATGTGGTGTTCTGGAAACCACCTTATGACTTGATAAGAAAGTAATAAATTAAATACAGTTCTTAATTTATTAAAGGGACTTGAAAGGTTTCTGGATTTTGCTAGGTATATAATATCCCTGTTTATTTATTTGCCTTTAAATATCAACCAATCAGTGGCAACGTTCTGCAATATGCAGCTTGAGAGAGGTCATTGACACGCTAATTAAGGTATTCATGAGCTACAGAGGGCAGACCCACACAGGTAAAAATGTTATAATTTTAGGCAGACAAACAGAGCTTATAAGAACTTCTTAATAAACAAAAGTACATAAAATTAAATAGATACACAAGGATATTATATATTTAGTAACATCCAGAAACCATCCATGTCTATTTAAAGGATATATCAATAGAACAATGGGCAAATATTGCATGTTATATGAACTCTCTCCCTCTCTATAAATGTAATGTGTATATTTTTAGAGGATTACATGTACATGCTTAATATTGGATTACAAATGTGAAGCCTTTGTGGGCACATTTGCATGTCCCTGCCCAGGTTCCCAGAATGCACTGTAATAACTGTATTTCTCGGATACTGAGCAGGAAGCAAGTTCTTTTAACTTATTTTAGTCATTCAAATGTGAACACAAATTTACTATTTATTTACTTATTTATGTATATATATATATATATATATATATATATATATATATATATATATATATAATGTTTTTTTCTCTGTATTTCTTCTTAAAAGATTTATTGCTGCTTTTATTAAGACGCAATGCAGAGTAATTTCTACATGTACTTAGGAGCTTTGATGCTGTTTCCTTTGGGATCTGGGAGCTGTCAGCTCTTTTTTTCTTTAAGTATAGTAAATTCCCCTCATTGTATTCCCTACTTCTCAAGTGTGGGACTCGAGCAGACAACCTGAGCCAAGGAGGCTTGGAAATCCAGGCAAAGATAACAGCACTTATTACAGAAGCAGAGAGCTCAGGCTCTGTTGATGGAAACTCATAATGAGTAATTAAGCTACTTTGCACAAGTCAGAGCTGTCACTGTGCAATGGATCCTTCCAGTCCCTGGTGGATGCAGCAAGGTGATAAAGGAAAACAGAGGAGCCTCACAAGATCTGTATCATGTTCTGCAGCCTCCAGTCGCGCTCCTCAGTGTCCAATTTAAACAGCCTTTGCAGCGTGGAGTCCAGACTTTTACTTTGTGCATAAATTGCATATAAAATGTGGATTTATTCCTAATAATTAAACCCAGAATTAGACTGAATGTTGTTCACATACAAGCTGAATATATACTGTGTGTTAGGAGCTGGTGTGCAATGCATTGTGGTATAATTATATCATTAGCATAAACTGGAATAACCAAAATAAAAGTGTGATTTTCCCATGTATTTGCTTAAACACTATGATTCAGTAAAATGTTGTAAATATTACTAAAGGTTTTATTAAGAATGAGTGGTTTATAGTATAGAAAAATAAAAAGTAAAGCGGCAAAGAAAAGGTATTTTTTAACCTAATTTCTTCTGACCTCAGTGGTGGGCAACTTGAGCCCTACAAGGGCCACCAACAGTACAGAATTTCAATGTCTTTCTTTAGTCAGGTTATCTTTGCTTTAGCATACGTGGGTTACTCAGTACCATTCTGATTGATGCACTTGCACTCATTCAGAGAGACACTGAAATCATGAACTGTTGGGGTCCTCAAAGGAACAAGTTGGCCCTTACAGAAAAGACAGAGAGCCTCGGAGATATGCTTTACCAGCACACGTTTATCCCAACCAATTTGAATGTAAAACTAAGAAAGAAAATACAGATTAATGGGTTTCTCCAAATTGTTTCAGTCCCCAAGGGGATCAAAGACATTGCTTTTTATCTATGTCTGTAATAATACTGTTCAGACAAATTGTTGGCCCACTGGAGAAGGAACTGGCAACCACACCAGTGTCTTTGCCATGGAAACCATATAGATAAGCACAACCAGAAACACAAACTATTATATCATTGGCTGAAACTAATAACTTATGCAATTGTATTATTTTTGATTGGCTGATTGGGACATGTATTTGGGAGCAGGTATATATGCCAAGCAATTTATTCAGCAGTGGGTCCTTCATTTAAAAAAAAAAAAAAAAATTCAGTTAGTCTCTTAGATGCAACAGAGAAAAGTGCTTTTTATATTCATTTGAAGGACAAATGCCTGAACAACACAACTAGATGATATAATTAGTCAATGATCATTAATAAACTTGTTATTGAATGATTTAAAAAGATTAATGTTAAAATCACTTTGATACCTTATATGCCTCCAGCCAACTGTTTTTCAGGCCATAAAGCATATGTGAGCGTCTGTGGCTTTCAGATGGGTTTAAATGGATTTCGGAATGGTCTGTGTCGCAACCCAGGGGAGTGCGATCTGCTTTATCCCCCAAAACTCCTGTTTTCAGCTATAGAAATTCTCCATCAGGATGGTGAGGGGGGAGGACTTCTTGGTACCCTGCAGTCATACCAGGAGCATTAGCAGGAGCATCAGGAACACAGGATCAGCATAACCATCATGATCTGCTCTTCAGTGGGCTTAAAATGGTCAAGAGGACCCTGCATGTTTGGTGGGAATGAGAAAGAGTACAGTCTTTTAGGAATAAATGTTGTTTACAGATTTAAAAAAATATTGGGAAATATATCCCTTGTTGCCCGCAATTGGTTATATTGCATTGGGAAATTAGTTTGTTGTTCCCACAACACAAATTTATCTTGCCCCATCTTTTATTGGTTGCAAAGTGGATTTTTGTAAAATATTGGAAACTTAAGCTGTTTCCTTCATGGATGGAAATAGAAAATGTTATAGTAAGAAATAGAGAATGTTCTAATGAACCGTTTATAGGAGGTTTAAAGAAAAAGGGGTTTATCCTCTAATTGGTATTTTTGGGATTTGTACGCAAATAAAAAAAACATAGATTTCCTTCTAGTGCTAGATTCCCTAGGGCGATTCCCTTTTTGAGAAATGTATGGTATTTCGGTTGTATCCTGCTGTAATGTTTTTGTCTTGTTTTGATGCTGGTCATGTTTTTGTATGAAAATTAATAAAAAAAAAAAAAAGAAAAGGTCAAGGAGATTAATCCTACCAGCATCATCCAGTTCATCTATCCTCTTCTTCTAGGATAGCAGCAGAGGTTCAAGATACAAACTGATAATCACACATTCCCTCAAAGAAACACACCAATTCTAGGTGTCCCATAGAAAACATTAACTTTATTTTTTCACATACATCAGTTTATACAGATTTTTCCACAATCGGCAGTGGGCCACTCCCTTAGACAAACACAAGTTTCAAATCTTCTGCACTTGGCTCCAATTACCCTGTGCCAGCCTGTCCATGTCCCCAGCTTTGTGCCAAGTAGTCTATAGACCCAGCTGTCAGCTACCTCCCATCAAGATCTGGGCACAGCAGGGTTGATAAGATATTGTGAGACTTGGAGCCAGAACATCTGGGGTGTGGTTGGGGTCCAACCTGAGTAGGAGAATATTTATATTAGCCGAATGCAATATTTGCACTCAAAACACAACATAATGACCCTAAAAAGGAAAAATTGACCCAGAACCTTCTAGGCTTAAATGACCTGGGGGAAAGGGTCTTAGGGGTCCAGAGCATAAAACCAGAGCATGGGGAGAAACATCCCACAACATAACAAATTAACAAGTGGTAAAGTCTTTTACAAGGTCCTTATACATAGTTGCATAGTAATTGAGGTTGAAAATAGTATTTCAGTCAATCAGGTTCAACCTTTTAAGATCTCCTCTGATCTGCAGTATGCAGATCAGTTGTTAATTGATCCAGAGGAAGGCAAACAGGAAAAAAACTTAACTTAGCCAAATTGTCTCAAAGGGGAAAAAAATAATAATTCCTTCCTGACCCCAGATACTGGCGATCAGACTCCTGCCTGGATCAATACTCTCTAATTAACAGGATAACCCTGAATCACTATTTAATGAAAACTTTATCTCGTCCTCTTTCAAAGTTATCTATCGAATCCGCTGTCACCACCTCCTTTGGTAGAGAATTCCACAGATTAACCACCCTTACTGTGAAGAACCATTTTCTTTCTTTAAGGTGAAATCTTTTTACTTGTAATCTCAAGGGATGTCCTCTTGTCAGTTGAAAACCTCTTGGCACAAAAAGCTCACTAGACAAAGCTTTATACTGACCCTAGATATATTTATTTAAGGTAATCATATCTCCTCTTAGCCTCCTTTTTTTCTAGAGAAAATAAGTTTAATTTGGTTAGTCTTTCTTCATAACTAAGCCCCTCTTTTCCCCTTTTTAGTTTTGTTGCCCTTCTCTGTACTTTTTTCAGCTCTAAAAAGGCCCTTTTTATGAAGTGGAGCCCAAAATCAGACTCCATATTACACATGAGGGCGTACTAGGGATTTGTATAATGGCAGAATTATATTTGCTCCCCTTGCATCTATACCCTTCTTAATACATGCTAATATTTTAATTGCCTTTGCAGCTGCTGCATGGCATTGAGCACTGCTACATAGGTGGTTGTCCACAAGCACTCCCAAATCCCTTTCAATATCTGATACACCTAGATTTGCTCCATTAAGATTATAAATTGAATGGCTATTTTTCCTTTCCAGATGCAGAACTTTATATTTATTTGTATTAAATCTCATCTGCCACTTAGATGCCCATTCCTCTAATTTATGTAGATCCCTTTGAAGGGAAAGTACATCATTATCTGATTTAATTACCTTGTACAACTTTGGGTCATCAGCAAAAATAGAGACACTACTTTCCAGTCCTACTTCTAAGTCATTCATAAATATGTTAAAAAGGAGAGGACCTAATACTGAACCCTGAGGAACCCCACTTACCACATTAATCCAATCAGAGTATGTTCCATTTACAACAACCCTTTTCTTCCTGTCTTTTAGCCAGCTCTCAATCCATAAGCAAATTTTCATGTCAATTCCTGTATCCCTTAGTTTGCACAATAGTCTCCCATGTGGCACTCTATCAAAAGCCTTTGCAAAATCCAAAATGACTACATCCACGGATCCAAGTTCCTACTAACCTCCTCATAGAAACTAATTAGATTTGTTTGACATGAAATATCCCTCATAAATCCAAGTTTACTCCTACTTATAATCCTGTTCAAATAGACATATTCTTGTGTAGTATCCCTTATTAACCCTTCTAAAAGCTTTCCCACTACAGAAGTGAGTCTTACAGGTCTATATTTCCTCTGATTTGCTCTTGCTCCCTTCTTAAATATAGGTGTCACATCTGCTTTTCTCCATCTGGTAGAGACCCTGTGTTGAGTGAATCTTGAAAAATTAGATATAGTGGTTTGGCTATTACAGAACCCAGTTCCCTCAGTACCCGTGGATGTATTTCATTAGGACCCGGGGCTTTATTAACATTTATTTTTTCCAACCTCTTTTGGATTTCTTCCTGCGTTAACCAATTATTTGGTGAAGGTAGTGTAGCCCCATTATGTCCCAACCACTGGTATCTCCCTTGTATATACAGAAGAAAATAACCTATTTAGCTCATCTGCCTTTTCCTGGTCAGTAATTGTCAGCCGGCCTGTGTCACATTGTAATGTTCCTATAGATTCCTTCCTCGCCTTCTTTCCATTAATATATTTAAAAACATATTTTAGGCTTAGTCTTACTGTCTTTTGCAACTAACTTTTAATTTTCTATTTTAGCCAGTCTAATCGCCCTTTTGCTGCCTTATTGATTTCCTTGTACTCATGTAAAGCAGTCTCTGTCCCCTCTTGTTTGCGTAATATAAATTTCCGTTTTTTACTCTGTATCTTGATCTTTAATTCATTGTCAAGCCACATTGCATGTGATTTACTCATTTTACTTTTATTTCCGCTTGGTATATGGTGATAAGTGTGTATTTAGTAAATATTTAAATGTTGTCCATTTATATTCAGTGTTTTTACCTATCAGTTCTCTGTCCCAGTCTATACTTTGTATTGCTGCCCTTAGACAGTTAAAATCTGCCCTTTTAAAATTAAGAGTTTTCGTTGGCCCCTTACAGTTATGTTTTTTTAATTCAATCTCAAATGAGACTGTGTTGAGATCACGGTTTCCCAAAGATTGCCCGATTTCAACATTTGATACTATATCAATATTATTTGTGATAACTAAATCCAAGATGGCCTCATATCTAGTAGGCTCTTGTATAACCTGGGCCAGATAATGATCCCTGAGTGTAACCAAGGACATGCTCCCCTTAGCTGAACTGCTGGTCTCATTTATCCAGTTTATTTCAGGATAGTTAAAATCTCTCATTATTAGAACTTGCCTGTGCTTAGCTGCATTTCCAATCTGTAACAATAATGGTATTTCTTCACTTTCAATTATATTTAGGGGCTTATAGCATATTCCAACTACTATTCTTTTGGAATTTGCTGCTCTACTATTTAACTCTACCCACAAACATTCAACTTTATCCTTAGTTCCACCATAAATATCTTCTCTATATAGGCTTAAATTCAGGCTTCACATACAGACAAATCCCTCCTCCTTTTTTATCATTTACCCTGTCTTTCCTAAATAGGTTATAACCATACAGATTAACAGTCCAGTCATGAGATTTGCCCCACCATGTTTCAGTAATGCCTATTAAATCTCATTTTTCATTAGTTGCCAATAATTCTGGCTCTCCCATTTTTCCTGCCATCTTCCACTAACTTTGTCATTGGTATCAATATGTACCAAGACCGCCGGTTCATTTCCAGCCCCTCCCAATAATCTATGTACACAATCCACAACATGCCGAACCCGAGCCCCTGGGAGACAGCAAACTGATCACTTACTGGGATCTGGGTGACAAATCACCCTGTATACCTTCCTAATAATAGAGTCCCCTACCACCAAAACCTGTCTGTTGCTCTGCCTATTCTACCCTCCCATTCCTCCAATAGAACTGTTCACATTGCTGTTAGAGGGAACAGCTTTTTCTGGCATTGCCATTCCTGAATGGATATCCCCAACAGTTTCATGCAATCTGGCAAATCTGTTGGTTTTTGCCAATTCAGAACTGGTCCGCCTCCTCCTCGTGTTCCCTTTGCTTCCTTTTGTAACTGTAACCCAGCTACCTCCCTGGACATCCTCACTAGTCGCATCACCACCCTCCATGCTAGGCCCAGCTAAATTGTGCTCAGTGAGCACCAATTCCCTTTCCCGTATGGGCATTATAATAACTATTTGAATCAAATTGCTAGGTATCTAATGTCCATCATGGTCCAGTGTCCAAACCCAAAAGTCCAAGTGTTCAGAGGTTCATGGTGGTCATGGGAGTACCAAGGAAAAACACTTTCACACTGCAAGTGAAGAGCATGTCTTGTTTCCATCTAGACACATTGTTTTTAAAATAATTCAATATGAGTTGTATTAAAGGCATATGTAAATGTCCTGGATTATGAGTGCATCTGATAGAGGACAATCAGTTGTGTATGCAAACATGAAAACATATCAAAATAAAGATTTACAAACTCACCCTGATGTTTGCTAAATCTTTTCAGTTTGCACGCTGAGGCTTTTGTCAGTTGCCTCCCCTGAAAATCCCTGCTAAGATTAGCATAACATTCATAATTCGTTTTGGCCAATCAGGAGAAAGAAAATACATTTGTATCATACTGTTGCGTTCCTGTGTTGCAAAGCAGCCTGGGATATCTAGTATCTCTTTCTCTCTCTCTCTCTCTCTCTCTCTCTCTCTCTCTCTATCTATCTATCTATATATATATATATATATATATATATATATATATATATCTATATATCTTTGTGCTCTAATTCAGCTGTGAGCTCAGCTCCCATCCAGCCATGTGATTCCATCCTGCATAAAGGAAGTGCTCTTTAAAAGGTCATACTCCATACATGTCCTCCGCATACTTGGTTATTTAAGCTTCCTGTAGGTGTGCAAAGCTGGATTTTACTCTCCTACCTATAACTTTGTAAGTACACTGAACTTATTTATATAACACATATTTTTCTAATAATCAGTGCCGGTTTCTTACCAAACATTTGAAACCTAGGAAATTTATCTATACCTTTAATGTCAAAAGCTAAATAAGACATGTAACATATCTTCTTAGAGCCTTGCAGTGCCACTTTAAAACATGGCAGCTACTGTCTGAATCCTGTTACAGAACATGTGTTTAATAGACGCATTCCCATGTCTAATTGTGTGTGGCCGTTTAAGCCATGCAGACTTGTGATGAAATGAGCCGTTCCCTTTAGCACAATCGTTGTATTTTTCAGTTATTTTCGCTCTGACTTCCGCACATGCAAATAATTTCAATTTTACTGTAGGATCAAGCGTTTAGCTTCTGAAAGTGAGGTCTAAATAGACTTGTCAGAAGCCTCCCCTAAAGAGCGTATGTGCGCAAGTTAACTGGCTTCGGAAATTAAACATCAAGCTCTCGGTGATTCTTTACAGCTCACCAGAAGACGTATGTTTGCTCATTTTCTTATTGTGTGTCTGTGCCTATGTGTCTTTAGATGTGAACTGACAGATCCCACAGTGAATAGACTGGACTAGAGCTATCAATTATATGCTTGGCTGTGTGTTGCATTATGTGCAGCAAGACTCCCGAGATCCCCTGACAGAGAAAAGGAGATAGAGACAGGAAGGGAACAGTTTAACAAAAATAGGTTATATTAAGATTTTTTGTGCAGGTCCTGACTGGTGATATTTAGCTCAGTGATTTCAAAAATCAACATGGTGTGTGAAAATATCTACATGTTTCACCCACTATAGGCTTCTTCAGGAGGGTTTTTATCCATCTCACATGCTTCATAGGGAGAATAGATCAGTTAAATAAAAAGCCCAATATGAGGAGCATGACATGCTTCAAATAAAAGGCATTTTGTTTCATTACAAACTTCCATATTATATTTAATATAATACTCATTTAATTATGAGGTGCTCCAACACTGTGTTAAAAAAAGGCGAGTCTAAGATAAAATCCATTGCAGATGAGTATATTTTAATGGAAATGTTTGTACTTTTATTATCCATTTTTAATCAGTTGAATAATAAATATGTAAATAATTGTAATTCTTCTCCAGACTTAAGTGCCGGTGTAAGCTCTTTTAATGTTAAACCTATTTTTTGTTTTACCATGAATTACCATAAAAAATACACATACAAAAAACAGTAAATCAAAGCTTTAGCAAAAAAATATAATTTAAAAATGTAATCAGTGGCCTTTGCTGTAAGCTTCCCACCTTTCTCCTTGTTTTAAGCACTACTGAAAGGAACTGAAAGGTTTAAACTGAGATAAGGCTTGAATAGTGTCCTCAGCTGTAATCTTTTACTTCCTTTCAGTGGTGCTCAGGACAAGGAGAGAGGTGGAGAGGGGCACACAGTGGTCATAAATGTGGTAAACTGTGTTTTAAATGATATTTTCTGGCTAAAGATTTGCTTTGCTGCTGTTTGCACAGGTACTTTTTAATGTTAAGTAGTGGTGAACTAAAAAATAGGTTTAAAACGAAAAGTGCACACACTGGCCCTTTACACTCTAGGAATCATATACTGGCTCACACATATGGGACTAATTGTGTATACCAGGGACTTACTCCCAGAAGACTTCACTCCCAAGTATTTCATTAGTTTGTTTAGCCAAGAGACCTTCCTTTGCCAAGAGATACATTATTGAACTATTAGTATTAATATATTACACATTTTACACCCTCATCTTATTTTAGAATGTGCAATAATATATATATATATATATATATATATATACATATAAATTGTGTTTGTGAAGTATGCAACAACTTAGCAACATCTTAAACCAAGTACATAAATGCATGTTTAGAGGAAATCCTGAATTTAGTTGACTGTGCCTGTGTCATTGTTGCTTCCATCTTGGACTTGTTGCTTCCATCTTGGACTTGCATCTTGATTCTGGAGCCTGTGTGGTTACTCTACCAAGGGTGTGCTACTCTATTTTGTTCTATTGTCAGGTGGCTATTTAAAGTGGCAGTTTTCACTAGAATTGAATCGGTAGGTAATCTGGAACCATGGTTGCTTACATTCCTCCCTGGGGTCTAATCCTGGTAGGAACAGCACAATATGTCTACTGGCATTAAATCAACATTTAACACAATAAAGATTAACCCGCTAAGTGGTAATGATGAGTTGTGGTATCCCACATTTTCTATATGTAAATTATTTATCTTGATGTTATTTTATAGCAGCACCCTTCTGGAGAATTTCAGCTGTCACATTATATATCTTGGGCCTCCCACTTCCCCCGATATTTTCCTGTCATGATCTCCAAAAGTGGACTGATTAGCACTCACCAGAATTGTCACTATCTGGACTTTTTACCAAAAACTACATTCTTTCTGCGTATTCTTCCTGTCACCATTTCACCTTCCAGACCACCATCTGATCTCATTTTCTCTCTCTCTTCTTCTCCATGTTAAAACTTACTACCTGCATTAACTTACTTGGCCTGTCTCGCACAACACAATCTGTTTTCTCTCCTCTTCCCACCTACAACTTTGACCAGAAATTCACTGTACCACCAGTCTCACTTGATAAGCATGCCCCTTTAGTACTCCGCACATGAAGGCCTTCTAATGCCAGGTCTTGCTTAGGCTAATCCATAGACAAATTACGTTCTTGTGGACACTCCTCTTTATGCTCATGGAGAAAGTCTCTCCCTTACTGATTTCTTACATTATAACTTTCTACTGTCCTGCTTCAACTTGTCTCTTTACTATGCTAAACAAACCTATTTGTCCTCTATCATTAACATCCACAAATATAATCTATGTTGGTTCTCCTTAGACCTCCAAATGCTAACCTCGTCTGCCCTCCGAACACCGCTCAGGAGCTTGCAACCTTTTTCAGACTACGGTGGGTTCCATGCGTCAAGGCATTCCTTCCTTTTCTCTATTTCCTTGGGTCTAGACACTACTCCTACTTAATTCCTTGTCCTCTGTTACAGAGGCGGAGCTGTCTCACCTGCTCAATTCTTCTCCACCTACCATTTGTCCACTTGATTTTATTCCCTTCCACTTCCTCAAACCTCTGTCTTCTATTCTGGTACCCACACTGACCCACTTCTTCCACACCTCCCTCTTAACTACCAAAGTTCTGTCACTCTCCAAACCTGCCATTGTCACACGTATCTTCAAAAAGACTTCCCGTGATCCACTTGATATCTCTCCAACCATAGCCATGTCTCACAGCTTCCTTTTGCTTTTAAACTTCTGGAACAACTAGTCTTCTGACATGTGCCATATTTTCTGAACTCTAGCTCTCTCCTTGACCCTACAGTCTGACTTCCTTTCATCACACTCCACAGAAACAGCTCTGATAAGGGTAACCGATGACTTGCACACGATCATCAGGGTATTGGTATCCAGGATAAAGCTCTGGCTTGGCTCTCCTCCAACACCTATTCTTCGCCTATCAGTCTTTCTTGGCGTACCTTAGGGGTCTGTCTTGGTCCCACTTCTCTTTTCTTTCTACACCCTGTCCCTTAGTGAACTCATCACACCCTTCGCTTTCAAATACCGTCTCTCTTATAACACACAACTCTACTTTCCTACACCTGACCTTACACCTGAAATTCAAGACCAGTCTCAATGCTGTTGGAACCAGGATGGGCCTCCATTGCCTTAACTTAACATGGCAAACATGGAGCTCCTAATATTTTCTCCCAGCCCTAGTTCTGTTATCTGGTTCCATCTCAAGATCAATAACACAATCATCCATCCAGTAGATAAAGCACAGTGCTTAGGTTTCACTTGATTCATCCCTAACATTCTCCTCTCAGATCCAATCCGTTGTAAGATCATTTTGAAGTATAAGAAAGATAAGATTTCTTCCTTTGTCTATCATGCTAAAATCACTTGTATGGCTTCCAATCAAGTCAAGAATAGCCTATAAAACCCTTCTCCTCCGATTCCAGGCTCTTCAGTCCTCAGCTTTATCTTATATCTAGCGCTACAGAATATGTTAGCGTGGTACAAATAAAGGATAATAATAATATCTCTCCTCTCGCTATACCTCCATTTGTTGTTTCCCCTGTGCTAGGGAGTCTCCTCATTGTTCAATTCAGTTCTAGAGATCCTTCTGGGCTACGTCCTATCTCACCCATTGGTGGTCTTTGTCTTAAATACATTTATGATGTGATGTCATTGTTTTGTACTTTGTCTCTGTAAAGTTATGTGCACAGTGATGGCGCTATATACATACAAATACAATGCAGTACAGTTTAGTCACAGAATTGTAGTCTTTACCCAAGCTTGACATTTTATTGTAGTCATTGATCCTTAAAGCTTGAAGGATGTTGAACAAGAACATCTGTTGGTACAATGTAAAGGACAATAATTGTATGTCTTGTACTAGCTTTTAATTACTTTCATATACAGGGAATATATAGGGCCTCATTCTATTATCGGCCGTAAATCGGCCGTAAGGCTGCGATTCCTTGCAGGTGTTCTGTTAACTCGCAATTCAATTATACGGCCCCGCAAGGATCTCCTCTTACGGCCGGCCGCATATCTTGCAACCGGCCGTAAGCTCCAAAATTTTTAAAGTCAAAAATAAATTCAAGCCTGCACTGTACAGCTCTGTAAATGCTAGGGATCATATTGGGGGACATGAGAATTAATAGTAACCCCCTCTCAAGCTTGCACATCAGCCCAAACCCGAGTTTACATTAACTGTTTATTTTCCGGCCGCAGCGTAGGCGGGTCTGAGGTGCTCCAAGCACTCTGGACTTTTTACATGTATATTTGACATATATTAAAAAATAATTATTTTACGGATTTGAGTATAGGGGAAATTTGTGCTATTTTTGCTAACACCTAAAATCACTTTATAGTCTTCTCAAAGTGCAGGATGGCTTTATTTGGGCTATATTTCGTGCTTAATTGGTGCTAGCGGGACCTCTTTCCTGCAAGTAAGCTGTGGCTCGCTTTTAGCCTTGCAGACAGGGTTCCCGGAGCAATAGAATAGCAACCAGGCTTTTCTTGCGGCCGAAACTCTTGCGGCCGTTTTAGATCAAAGGCTTTCCTCCGGCGCGTGCGGCCGCAAGAGATAGCAATGCGCCGGCCGCAAGCCTGCCGGAGTCCCCGGCCGGAGGGGAATAGAATAGCAGAATAGCTTGCGGCCGGTCCTTGCGGCCCCGCAGCGCCTACGGCCGCTAATAGAATGAGGCCCATAGTGTATAAGGACTACATAACCTACACAAATCATGTCATTTTTAAAGAAAAATAAAAAAAATGTTAATGCTATATACTGGTGCATGGGGGCATCTATGATACTTTGGTAAAGTTTTTGTGAAAATGGGCATTTACATTTCAGCAAGACATGTATTGACATTATTGGTGCAAGCTGCCTGCTTCTGCTTCATGTGCAGGGGTAGTAGACATCAAATAACAAAACTCTAATGACTTAACATATCCCCTCCTCTACCTCCTCTGTTTAGTAAATAAGAACTTCCTCTTAATTCCCAAGGTATGAGGAAGTGTTCAAGTCGGGCAAGATGGAAACGTTCCACATGCAAAGTTTTCAAAAATAAGATTTTCTCTAAAATTACTTTTATGGTCATTATGTTGCTAATTTCTTATACCAGTGGCAGGCAACCTATTTCATATGAAGGCAGTAAAAGCCTTTTATTTATTTTTTAGTCATTCAGTTGTGTCCAACTCTCTGTGACCTCATTGACCGTAACACACAGGCACATCTCTATGTGCATGGTCATACTAACCCACTTGGTTTTCATGGCAGAAATACAGGAGTGGGTTGCCAGCTCCTTCTCCAGTGGGCCACAGCATACAGCTCCTGCTATTCCCACCCAAGTACTGACCAGGTCCAACCCTGCTTGGCTGCAGGGTGGTGTGACCTCTTGGTTCCCTGACTGGAATCAAACCCAAGTCTGAAAGCACCAAATCCTA
>CM050176.1:44985422-44995422 GCA_027410445.1 Discoglossus pictus | reverse complement strand
ATATGTATATATATATATATATTTATTTATTTATACATATATATGTAAATATATATACATATATATATATATATATACACACACACACAAATAATAAACATTATATAAATACTATATGAATGATTTATATATATATATATATATATATATGTATATGTATATATATATATATATATATATATCTATATATATGCATATATATATGCATATGTATATATATATATATATATATATATATATATATATATGTATATATTATTTTTACAAACTAAAGTTAGTTGTCCTTTAAAAATAAAAATAGAAAAGTAAAATAAATATATGAAATAAAAATGCTCAGTGCATCATAGGCCAGCACTGAAAAATCTTTATTCCCAGCAAACTTGGCCATTACATATCCGCACTTTGCAATTCCCATGTAATCTTTTCATAAAAATGCATAAGTGTCCCTTATTTTGGTTGGGAAATGTACCTTTTGTGGAAAAGTGATGTGTTTAAATTACAAAGTTCACATGCCGCTCCTGATAATTGCAGCTAGATACTGAAGCAGCAGCCACGGTTTGTCCGAACAAAGGAAAAGCTGCGGCAAATCGAGGATAACAGGCCGAAATCCTCCAGCTTTTTTGGGAGCCGAGGGGGTGGGGAGAGAATTCGAAAACCACTCTTGGTTTTTTTATTTTTATAATTAAAAAGGGAATCTCAGATGTCTTGTATCTTGAATATTTACAATAAAAAACCTTCAAATTCTTGTCAAGTGGGGGATGTGTCATTAGCGGGAGCCTTTGCCTGGACTTGAGGCTCTGCACTCGGACATGACAGAGCACAAGGATAAGAGAAGAGTAATTATAGTTCAGCAGGGCTGCCAGGTGTGATAAATGAGTAATCAGCACACAGGAGTCCCCGTCCTCAAAGGAGGACTATTACAGTGTTATCTACTTCAAGCCTGGCTGTATTGCTGCCTGGTGTAGAGACAGGCCTGGCCCAGAGCGCAGACATTCAGAGAGGACGCCTGCAACATCTCAGCTGCCTTTAGTTTCCCAGCTCGGCTCTTTGTGTCTTTCCCATCACTGGCAGCCTCTGGGCTTTTGTGTTTCTTCCTTAAAACTTTAAAAAGGGGTTAAATCCTGCTGAAAATAAATTTTTTTAAAAAATGCATTTCATTAGTTTTCTTTTTGTTATTTTTTTTTAAATAACTTTTTGTATTCTATTATATGTTTTTTAGCTTTTTTTATTATTCTTTTATTTATCTGCTTATTTTTTTGTTTTTTTGTTAGTGTTGATTATTATTTTTTTAGACATTTTTATTTTCTATAATTGTATCCATTTCTTTAGCTCTTTTTATTGTTTTTTATTTTATCTGATTATATGTTTTATTTCTTTTTTTAAGTTTTGTTCATTATTATTTATTTTTTTATTTAAAAATTTTTTGTTTTCTATTATTGTATCTGTTTTTTAGCTCTTTTTTTATTCATTTACTTTATCTGATTTTATTTTTTATTTTGTTTTTTTTTTCTTATTTTTTCTTTTATGTTTTCTATTGTATCTTTTTTTAGCTCTTTTATTCTATCATATTTTTTTATTTTATGTGGTTTTGTTTTTCTTTGATTGCATCTGTTTTTGTTGTTTTATTTGAACGGAGTTTAGTTTTTATATTACCTATTTTTGTGAAGTTTACTGCTAAATAATGACATAGGAATCCTATATTGAAAACATAGGGTTTGGAGAACTATGACATTACTTTGCACATTCAGCATGATCTTTCTAATGGGCAAAATTAATAAACATATATAACAATTAAATGAAAAAATAAATACAGCTGCAATAGTTTTTATCTACTTTTAATAGGCCACTGATAAACTTTAATTTTCTTTTATGAGAGTTTTGAAAGAATCCAACCCTATAAACAGAACTGAAAGGAAATCTTATCACATCCAGGATGCAAATTATTTAAAAAAAAGTTTTTGAGAGAGTATTCATTAAATATGGGGACTCAGCTCTGTTGTTTTTTAGTGTGTGTGTGTATATATATATATATATATATATATATATATATATGTATATATGTGTGTATATATATATATATATATATGTGTGTGTATATATGTGTGTATATATATATATATATATATGTGTGTATATATATATATATATATATATATGTGTGTGTATGTGTGTATATATAAAAAATTTGTATATATTTAATAATGTTAATGCATTAAAACATACAGTAGCTAATCGGGTATTACAGGGCTGTAGTGAGCAGTACTGTAGAAGGCAAATGAACAGCAGTTGGTAAGTTACATAAAATGTGATTAATGGCTTTAGCTCCACGTACCACTGCTATACTGGTGGTCAGTCTGATATCTGCCAGGATACATATCGCTCCTACAAAGCATTTGGCAGTTGTTGGTTTGGGATGCAGAGCATGGATGGATGTTGTAGACTGATTACCAGCAAAGTGTCCATCTGCCCATATGGTGAAACGTTGCTTCATGGGGCAAAAATCCAATGCCAATACACAAAAGACAGTGGTACATTGGTGAGCCAAGAAAAATGTCTGTTGTATCAGCTTTTGGCACAGTCGGTGAGCATTTACTCCCAGAAGTGCCAACTGGCCATGAGGTGAACCAGGAAGAGAGATAGATACTGATCCATAACATCTGACAAAGTTTAGTTGAACTAATGCTGTTTTGGGGCAAATGGACCGATTCACAATAAAAATAAAAGGGTGACTCTAACTTTCATCAGTTATTATTATTATTATTATTTTCTTCATTTATTTAAAAAGCGTAAAGAAATTTCATAATACTAAGTTCAGGGGGTACAATAAATATGTTACACAAACATCCCAATGTGAGAAGGCGTTGAGGGTCCTGCTCTTAGCTTGGTAAGAGTATAAGAGACAGAAAGAGAATGTGGGTCTGGTGAGGCAGCAGGATCCATTCACTGGAGGCATTCACCATCTTATTTGAGTAGTTTATATTAGGAAAAACAAGTTGATGGGATCCTCTTAATTGGCAGGCCATTTGAAGCTATGAAGAATGGTGAGAGTCTGACAAAGTGGGTAAAGATTTCCCTAGGGTAAGGAAAGAATAAAGAGGCGTCTTGGAGAATAAGGTGTAATGTAATGAATGAGAGACATATATCAGGGGCAGAGTGAGGGAGACAGTTAGGGGAGTATTTGGAGAACAGATGTGATATGTAGGAATGTGACATTTGTTTTAAATCTGCTATTTGAGTGTAAGAATTTTTAACTCAATTTTAACTTAATTCTAGTGCATATGGGAAGCTAGTGGAAGGTGTCCATCTCAAGTTATTTTGAATTTTGACCAGTGATATTTTTATTTTGATTCTTGTTATTATAAAACACTCTGGGGGCAGAAAACAAGACATTCATCTGGGGTGAACTATAAAGAGCTATCAAGGACTCCAAGTCAGAGGCAGGATAAGTGGGAGCCCAGTAGCAGAATCCCCCCAGAAAGCAGTATTAAGATTGCTGGAGATACATGACAGGTTGCAGGAGACAGGTCTGGGATCTGCAGGAAACTGGACAGGGACTGAAGGTGGTTTAATGTCCAGGTGTTAAATGTCCAGGTAAGCGAACTGCAGGTAACAGCACAGCAGGCTGGGCAGAAGCTCAGGGTCAAAAGCAGGGGTACCAACAGTAACATTCCAGAAGATCCAAGGACAGGGAATAGCTGAGTCCAGGAGCAGGATGCAATGAGTACAGAGGCTCAGGCTGACTCCTTATTTAAAGGCTCCAGGTAAGGCCATAGGTGGTGGCGATAGCGGCTAATGACCAGCACCAAGCTCAGGAAGCACTAGTCTGTGGGCTGACCCCTCAGCAACATGTGGGTGGCTGATCATGTAGATAATTAGATACGGAGCACACCTTCCCAAGTTTGACCCTCAACACAGCCATGCTCTTCCATGCTTTGCCGTCTTGAGACGGCCCTGACAAACACCTATCTTTTGGGCATCCCTAATTTTTGCCAGGACAAGGGTTCTAATCACACCTCAATGTTTGACTTGTGCTCTTGAGTGATGATGCATGTGGAGCCTGTGCCTAGGGAGGCACATTTTAAGAGAAGCAATAGTGATCAGTCAGTAATCGGAAAAGGGTTCTGCTAGTGGCACATCTATGTATCTGTGTGAGGGGTTGCATAAGGACAGATGGTTAGCTAGACTGACAGATGGATAGCGCAGTGGCAGAGCTACTACACTTTCAGCAGGTGCAAAGCACTAGCATCTACAACGGGTTAGGGGGTGCTGTGGAAAAATATATATATATTCACGTATTATTATTTTTGTTACCTAAACATTACGTCCATTGCAGGCCATAAGGTATGAAACAGTTAATTCTGCTTCTTCGTTAAATTTTTGTTTTTTTCTTCTATAAGTATAAACAAGTGCTTCATCCCATAATAAATTGTTCTCTGGAGAGAGTCAACAATTATTTAGCCTAAACAATATGTATTTCAGTATCCCACAAGGCCAACATTTGACCTATGCACAGCGGTAACAAGTAAGATATTTTTTTACGCATCTAGTGTGATGTACCAGGCTTGCTTTCAGTGCATGACCTGCACAATGACGGGTTTAAAATTGTAAGATTAGTAATGCTGTTTGCCACACAATGTGAGGCTTTTGCTCCTTTTGAGCACCCTTGGCACTCATTGCATGTCTCGCGATGAGTGCCTTTGGCGCTCATTGCGTGCCTCTCCCCCGTGTACTTGAACTTTCCTGCTTTGGCACTCATTGCGAGCCTTTCCTCCTGCTACTGTTTCGTTAACCTGCAAGTTTTGTGCTTGGAAATGCCATGTGTCTCTTTCCACCATCTCCCCCTGTCCCTTCCCTGTGTGTTTCTCCTCTGTGTGTCTGCTGAATGTTTGCGTGGCACGCGCTGAAGACCGTTTGTTTTATTTTCAAAGTCCGGCATGCCTGGCGTTGTTGGTGTAATTGTTAGTGTCTTTGCCGTCGTGTATTTTCTAAGTCCCGCGTGCCTGGCTTTGCTCAGCCTCGTTTTCATCTAATTTCAGAATTTTGTATGTTTTTCCTCCGCCATTTTTTCCTCGCTTAGCCAATTTTGGATTGACGAAAACCCACAAATATGGCTCAAAATCGCTTGCAACCTCACTCCCAGGCTTCCTGGCTCTCTCCCTGTGCTGTCTGTGAGTGTTTTATTATATTTGTTAAATGTATTGTTTTGAGGGTTTTTAGAGTTACCCGCTTGGCTCGCAGTTGCGTCCCTCATGATGCATCCTAAGTCCTGCACCATACACGTCTTGCCTCACTATGCGAGGCTTCGCAGATGAACGCCTTTGGCCCTCATCCAGCCTAAGTCCTGCTCCGTACATGGCTCGCCTCACTTTGCAGATGAACGCCTTTGGTGCTCATCCAGCCTAAGTGGTGCATCGCACACGGCTCGCCTCGCTTTCCGAGGCTCGCAAAGTGTGACCAACATTGTAAGCTTTCCCAACTCTGACAACTATATATGTGATTGGACCACCTTATATATATAATATCTTATTGGCTGTTGCTCAGATTTTTATAGAAGGGTAATAGATTATACCATGTTCTTTATGTAATTCACTATAAAAAGCTATGTTGTTTAGTGACAGTCAGTCAGCAGCAGCCATTTTGGATGTTTTTTGTTGCTGACCCACGTTTTGTATAAATAAAATCTAATAATAAGAAAATAATCAGAGGCCTCTGTTTTTTGGTATCATGACTGGGTTTCGGAGTAAAATTTGGTTTGTGGGTATTTTTTTTTCTCCAACATGGGTAAAGGGGTCTTTTAATTTATTGTGGGGCAGATTATTAGTTTTATAAAAAGGTGATCTGATCAACCTACATATATTTTTTGCTTTTCTGTAGACCCCTACATGCCCCTGCCTTGTGTAGAGAGGCTGCATGAAGGGGCTACTAAATCATTTTACATTAGGGCCCTCCAGATCGGCCACTGGGTAAATAAATGAATACTATGTAACTATGTAACTATGTAGATAGCAATAAATGCACATAAAATATAGAATAATGTGTTACAATGTTGCAATTAGTGTGCGTGTGTGTGTGTATATATATATATATAAATAGAATATTCATTCATTATTGACGATAAGTCAATAACTTATTTTTCCATCTGAAATCAATGGCACAATTGACAAATAAAATGCAAATGGTCCTATCCCTGTCCTGGGGATCCAGTTTCACCAGTGAACACGAGGTGCGACTTTCTGCGCAGATAACCTTGCAGCCGTGAAGTCGCAGCCCTGAGCAAAAAGGACATCTATGAAATAATGGGTGCCTCAGTGCAGTCAGGCGGTGACGAGGGGGCGAACGCAAAGAGCTGGAATCAAAAGAGGGGAAATATCATTTCATCACAGTTAATAGAAAGGAAATAAAGAGAAGGGACGCACTTGTCTCCACGCACCGGCCAAGGGCTTCTGCGCGTTCTGCCCCATTTACCGATGCACAAGAGCTGTGTAATGTAGGGTAAAGGCGCCACATAGAAATCCTCCTTTCTGGTCATTGAAGGGCAATCTGGATGTGTCATTTTGCCTTTCTGCTACGCGCTCAGAGGTCGGAGGGGGGGTTAGTAATTCCCCCTGGTGTAAAACCTCTGGGATTTAGAGCGTTACCTCCTCAGCAGTGCAAGATCACCTTGCTTTGTGACTTTGTGTTACCTGCGCACTGCAACGTGCAGTATATAAGTGTGGGTGGTGTAACAAGGCACCTGTTGGGAGGAAATGGTTAAAGTGACACAGTAAAGGTCCCAGTTATTGCAAAATAAAAATAATTACAATGGGTTGTTATTTAAAAAATTGCTAGGTAATCGAGTTTGAGTATTTTAAGCATAAATTACATTAACCTTTTCTTTTAATCTTTGTTTAAAATATCCAACTTTTAATCTCAGTTAACACTTCAATTTAAACATTTTTATAACAACCGGTTTTAACTATAATGATGATTTATAATATTTATTTATATACTTTTTATATCTCTGAATTTTGCTAGAAACATGAGCATAGATTTGACAGCAGATAAGAAAAACCCATCTGGTCTGCCCATGATATCTACCTAAAATGGTGGGCTTAACTAAGCTTCAGGACAGCACTATGCTTATCCCTGGTATGTTTAAAGGGATATGGCAGGGTCGTGGATCTCACTAGGTATTTACTATCCCTGTGTATCTGCTTATAAGCCAATACATTACTGCACATCCGGCCCGACAGAAGGCCTCATTCAATTGTCCAAATCTCAGTTACAGGAGCCGGTAATGGAGCCCGTAAATGTTACTGATATTGAATTGGCTTCTTTTAGCTAATCGCATTCCAATTGCGATCAATGGGTTAATAAATATCATGGAACCCGCATTGACTAGAACAGTTGATTTATTGAATTTTATAGATTTCAAAATGTATGGATTGCGAGTCCGATAGCAGATTGGTCCTCTAAACACTAATTGATGGTAGTTTAAACTCCATGTTTTACTGACGTCATGATGAAGGTCTCATTTACTATTGGCTCTGTCTAAATTGTAACTTACGGGCTTGCTTAATTGATCATGATCATGCTCTGAACACATGCTACATACGGTTTCATGGTTTGCGTGTTTGGGCTGTGTGCATGTAATTGAGTCTATTGAACACGTCTATCTAAGAAACAAGTTTGGAGCCCGCAGACATATACGTTCAGTTTGATGGTAATTATGGGCTTGCAATTGAATGGGAACCAGAGTCTGTGTCTGCATAAGCTGTGGTTGGCAGACCCATACAGGGACTATTTGTTTGATTTCAGGCAGTATAATGTGCTTCTTAATAAAACAGCAAGCATAAAAGTAAAATAATATATATTTGTATTACTTACATAGTAACACCCAGAAACCTTCCATATAACTTTATGGTAATTCACTGTGTTTGACTCTATCACTGAAAGGCTTATCTACTACTCTTTATGTAAATTAGTACTATATTATATTACCACAAAATCTAGATAGATAGATAGATAGATAGATACAGATAGATAGTTATATACAGATAGGGAGATGGATGAATAGATGGAGGATCGATAGATAGATAGATAGATACAGATAGATAGATAGATACAGATAGGGAGATGGATGGATAAATGGATAGATGGAGGATCGATAGATAGATTTATGGATAGATAGATAAATAGATAGATATATAGTATATTTATGGATAGATATATTGATTTATAAATAGATAGATGACTGGTGTGGTGCTCACAAATGCTGTTCCTTACCTTCAAGCCACTCCATGCGGTGACCTTGTGGCGAGCACGACCTCTCACCCTCCATCTCACCAAACAAGCAAGCAGCGACCACGACCTCCCACCCTCCATCTCACCAAACAAGCATGCAGCAACCACGACCTCTCACCCTCCATCTCACCAAACAAGCGAGCAGCGACCACGACCTCCCACCCTCCATCTCACCAAACAAGCGAGCAGCGACCACGACCTCTCACCCTCCATCTCACCAAACAAGCAAGCAGCGACCACGACCTCCCACCCTCCATCTCACCAAACAAGCAAGCAGCGACCACGACCTCCCACCATCCATCTCACCAAACAAGCATGCAGCGACCACGACCTCTCACCCTCCATCTCACCAAACAAGCAAGCAGCAACCACGACCTCCCACCCTCCATCTCACCAAACAAGCATGCAGCGACCACGACCTCTCACCCTCCATCTCACCAAACAAGCAAGCAGCGACCACGACCTCCCACCCTCCATCTCACCAAACAAGCATGCAGCGACCACGACCTCTCACCTTCCATCTCACCAAACAAGCATGTGGTGACCACGACCTCCCACCCTCCATCTCACCAAACAAGCAAGCAGCGACCACGACCTCCCACCCACCATCTCACCAAACAAGCAAGCAGCAACCACGACCTCCCACCCTCCATCTCACCAAACAAGCATGCAGCGACCACGACCTCCCACCCTCCATCTCACCAAACAAGCAAGCAGCGACCACGACCTCCCACCCTCCATCTCACCAAACAAGCATGCAGCGACCACGACCTCTCACCTTCCATCTCACCAAACAAGCATGTGGCGACCACGACCTCCCACCCTCCATCTCACCAAACAAGCAAGCAGCGACCACGACCTCTCACCCTCCATCTCACCAAACAAGCAAGCAGCGACCACGACCTTTCACCCTCCATCTCACCAAACAAGCAAGCAGCGACCACGACCTCCCACCCTCCATCTCACCAAACAAGCAAGCAGCGACCACGACCTCCCACCCTCCATCTCACCAAACAAGCATGCAGCGACCACGACCTCTCACCCTCCATCTCACCAAACAAGCAAGCAGCGACCACGACCTCCCACCCTCCATCTCACCAAACAAGCATGCAGCGACCACGACCTCTCACCTTCCATCTCACCAAACAAGCATGTGGCGACCACGACCTCCCACCCTCCATCTCACCAAACAAGCAAGCAGCGACCACGACCTCTCACCCTCCATCTCACCAAACAAGCAAGCAGCGACCACGACCTCTCACTCTCCATCTCACCAAACAAGCAAGCAGCGACCACGACCTCTCACCCTCCATCTCACCAAACAAGCAAGCAGCGACCACGACCTCTCACCCTCCATCTCACCAAACAAGCAAGCAGCGACCACGACCTCCCACCCTCCATCTCACCAAACAAGCATGCAGCGACCACGACCTCTCACCCTCCATCTCACCAAACAAGCATGTGGCGACCACGACCTCCCACCCTCCATCTCACCAAACAAGCAAGCAGCGACCACGACCTCTCACCCTCCATCTCACCAAACAAGCAAGCAGCAACCACGACCTCCCACCCTCCATCTCACCAAACAAGCATGCAGCGACCACGACCTCTCACCCTCCATCTCACCAAACAAGCAAGCAGCGACCACGACCTGTCACCCTCCATCTCACCAAACAAGCAAGCAGCGACCACGACCTCTCACCCTCCATCTCACCAA
>CM050176.1:44812922-44982922 GCA_027410445.1 Discoglossus pictus | reverse complement strand
AGAGCTGTAGCTGCGGGTCTGGCAGTGGGCAGTCATTGACGCATGTAAACACAGATTTTATTTATTTGATATCTCGGTGAAAAATGCACCTATTTCAAAAATACAAATAGTATTTAAACATGCTTTTAGGAGACCTTTACTGTGATGTGGCCCTTTAATACAAATATACCATAAAACAGGCTCTCTTAGTATAGTCAAATTGCCATTTAGTTAATATGCCCATCTGAGTCTCTAAGTGGCACAATGCAGAGATGCCAGTGTCTTTCAAGACATTCAGCACTATTTCTTTGCTATCTCTCCCACACCTGGTTGTACACCGCGCCGGCACTAATTTGGCTGCCTCTTTGCATCGAGCGCTGTATAGGTCACTATACCATCTGCTCGCGCTCATGTGACTGCTTTTTGGAACATCTTGTGCTTCATCTCAAGGAGTCCCTGCAGCCCACACGGTGCCTACCTGGTACCAGCCAGGAGTACTCACTAAATTCTCCTACATTAACAGAATAATCTGCAGCATTAACACGCCGTCTCAGAGTATTAATTCAAAGTCTGGGGGAAAAAATTTATTTAATAAAATTTTCATTTATGAAATTATATGAGTCATTATAAGAAAAAAGACACCATTGGATCTGATAAAGCTTTCTATGGTCTCTGTTTATCAACAAAATGAAATATTAAAGGAATTGTTTTATAAATCATGAAATATATTATAACGTATTATCTTTACATGAGGAAGCACTGGATATATTCTACTTATGTACTGTGAGAATCTGCTGCTGTTCTCTTAGCCAATCACAGGTTGTATCCTGGGATGTATTTGTCTTCTCCGTTATCCCCTCTGATTAACTGAGAGATGGGGACGGAGCAGGTATTTAGTGCTGGAGGAAGGATTTTTTTTCTTTTTTTTAACAGGTAGAGAATACAGCATGTAATGACTGCTGGCACGCAAGGCAATGGTATGTATTCAGTGCTTGCCAGCAGTGTGCAGGGAGGTAGCATGTATTTAGTGCTTACCAGTAGTATGGAATCAGTGATGGCCAGGAGGAAAGTAGCGTGTATTCAGTGCTTACCAGCAGTATGCAGGCAGGTAGCATGTATTCAGTGCTTACCAGTAGTATGCAGGCAGGTAGCATGTATTCAGTGCTTACCAGCAGTATGCAGGCAGGTAGCATGTATTCAGTGCTTACCAGCAGTATGCAGGCAGGTAGCATGTATTCAGTGCTTACCAGTAGTATGCAGGCAGGTAGCATGTATTCAGTGCTTACCAGCAGTATGCAGGCAGGTAGCATGTATTCAGTGCTTACCAGCAGTATGCAGGGAGGTAGCATGTATTCAGTGCTTACCAGTAGTATGGAATCAGTGATGGCCAGGAGGAAAGTTGCATGTATTCAGTGCTTACCAGCAGTATGTTTTCAGAGCTTGCAAGGGAAAGAAGTAGCATGTATTCAGTGCTCACAGAGAGAGAAGGTAGTATATATTCAGTGCTGAAAGGGGAAGGAAGCATCATATCTAGTCATAATAGTGGGAGGAAGCAGCATGTATTCAGTGTTCACGTGAGAGGAAGCAGCATGTATTCAGTGTTCACGTGAGAGGAAGCAGCATGTATTCAGTGTTCACGTGAGAGGAAGCAGCATGTATTCAGTGTTCACGTGAGAGGAAGCAGCATGTATTCAGTGTTCACGTGAGAGGAAGCAGCATGTATTCAGTGTTCACGTGAGAGGAAGCAGCATGTATTCAGTGTTCACGTGAGAGGAAGCAGCATGTATTCAGTGTTCACAGTGAGAGGAAGCAGCATGTATTCAGTGTTCACAGTGAGAGGAAGCAGCATGTATTCAGTGTTCACAGTGAGAGGAAGCAGCATGTATTCAGTGTTCACAGTGAGAGGAAGCAGCATGTATTCAGTGTTCACAGTGAGAGGAAGCAGCATGTATTCAGTGTTCACAGTGAGAGGAAGCAGCATGTATTCAGTGTTCACAGTGAGAGGAAGCAGCATGTATTCAGTGTTCACAGTGAGAGGAAGCAGCATGTATTCAGTGTTCACAGTGGGAGGAAGCAGCATGTATTCAGTGTTCACAGTGGGAGGAAGCAGCATGTATTCAGTGTTCACAGTGGGAGGAAGCAGCATGTATTCAGTGTTCACAGTGGGAGGAAGCAGCATGTATTCAGTGTTCACAGTGGGAGGAAGCAGCATGTATTCAGTGTTGACAGTGGGAGGAAGCAGCATGTATTCAGTGTTCACAGTGAGAGGAAGCAGCATGTATTCAGTGTTCACAGTGGGAGGAAGCAGCATGTATTCAGTGTTCACGTGAGAGGAAGCAGCATGTATTCAGTGTTCACAGTGGGAGGAAGCAGCATGTATTCAGTGTTCACAGTGGGAGGAAGCAGCATGTATTCAGTGTTCACAGTGGGAGGAAGCAGCATGTATTCAGTGTTCACAGTGGGAGGAAGCAGCATGTATTCAGTGCTGGTTGAGAGAGATTTTATAGACAGTAATGGATTTCTCCAGCTGTGCATTTAATAGGTAATATATTTAGGGAACACAAGACAAAAGTAAGAAGCTCATGAAGTGCCGGGCACGGATCAGACCCTGCCAAGGAATCCACCATAAAACAAATTCTTAAGTTGGTTTCACCTTAAAGAACTTTGTGTAATTTTGCGTCCCTCGCTAAGTTCCACGGGCCAAGCCTAAGTCCCGCGTGTTTCAACTTGCCAGGTGCAAAGTCCTACTGGCCTCGCGATGAGTGCCTATTGCCGCCTAAGTCTTGCGTGCTGCAGCTTGCAAAGCATGACCAACGGCCCGTATATCCACAACTATTATAGGTGATCACATACACAACTTGTTTTAGTCATTCAAATGTGAACACAGATGTACTTTTTATTTACTATATATATATATATATATATAAATATATATATATATATATATATATATATATATATAGTTCATTTGTGATCATGTTTGAATGTCTAAAACATGTTAAAAAACCTGTTTCCAGCTCAGAATTTCGAGAAATACAGTTACTACACTGCATTCTGGGAGCCTAGGCAGGTACATGCAAATGTGCCCACAAAGGCTTCACTCTTGCAATACATAACCATTTTAAACATGGCTTCTTTTATGCATATGCCCACTGTATTACACAGCTTTTTTTCAAAGCTCAGGATGGATTATACACAAATATATATATATGAATAATCAGATTATTGCAGTATATAGTGATACCTTTTTTATTGGCAAACATATTCATAGTAATTATGAGCTATCGGGAGTAGCCTCTTTCTTAATCAATATGTGAGTGTGTCCCAGGATTAGATAGTGTGGGATATGTTTATAAACATGTAAACAAGTATCTTTGGTAACGTGCCAGTAACATTTGAATCATCTGTTTATTTGCATATTTTCCCAGCATCCCCTTCCTCACATTGACTAAACTCTGCTGCGTTGTTATTACATGACACCATATCAGATGGCAGGCGTATACTAGGAAAGCCGTCGCTTTGGTCCAGGGCTGTGTTAAAGCGTTAAGTAGAAAAAAACATCCAGTTGTACTCAACATAATGGCTGCACTGCAGCAAACTGCTTATTGTAATAAACTACAAGAGTGTCACCAGCGAGCAGAAGGACCCATCTATCTAAAGTGATGTCCTGCTTGCTTAAATTAATGGCTTGCTAGGTGGAAGCGACTGCTAAAAATGTATTAAATATAGACAAGCAACAGCGGAGATAAACTGCGCCACGGATAGAAACTGGGTGGGATGATCTTGGAGGGACATTGTGGTGATATGACATATAATTCAATACCTTAATCTATACAGATGTAGAATATGGGCCTGTCATGTACCATAATTCCCTTTTTTATGTTTGTCCTATGTGCAGACCATGGCATGTTACTGCCGTATCCACTGAGCAGGGCATTCTGGGGTAAATACAAAAATATAAATATATTGATTTTTCTGTTAATTTTTTCTATGTAGTCTGTTGAATAAATGAACTTGATCATGAAAAAAACATATTAAAAATAATAATAATATTACCGTACATGAGCCCTCAAAATTCTGAATAAACTATTATTAATTCCACTTAATAATGGAAAATACAATTTAAAAAGAAAATGATAACAATAATAATAAAAATAATAATAAATGAGGCCTCAGTCTGAATAACTTAATCATAGAAAAATAATTTAAAAAGAAAATAGTAATAATAATATTAATAATAATAATATGAGCCTTCAGTATTCTGAATAACTTAATTATAGAAAACATTTTTTTTTAAAGAAAATAATAATTGGGCGCTCAGCCTCTTGCATAACTTAAAAATGGAAAAAAAGTAATTTAAAAATAAAAATGATCATAATATTATTATAACTATTATTATTATTATTATTATTAATAATAATAATAATAATAATAATAATAATAAATGAGCCCTCAGTCTGAATAACTTAATCATAGAAAAATAATTTAAAAAGAAAATAGTAATAATAATATTAATAATAATAATATGAGCCTTCAGTATTCTGAATAACTTAATCATAGAATTTTTAAAAAAAAAAGAAAATAATAAATGGGCCCTCAGCCTCTTGAATAACTTAAAAATGGAAAAAAGTTATTTAAAAATAAAAACGATCATAATATTATTATTATTATTATTATTATTAATAATAAATGAGCCCTCAGTCGGAATAACTTAATCATAGAAAAATAATTTAAAAAGAAAATAGTAATAATAATAATAATAATAATAATAATAATATGAGCCTTCAGTATTCTGAATAACTTAATCATAGAAAACATTTTTTTTTAAAGAAAATAATAATTGGGCGCTCAGCCTCTTGCATAACTTAAAAATGGAAAAAAAGTAATTTAAAAATAAAAATGATCATAATATTATTATAACTATTATTATTATTATTATTATTATTATTAATAATAATAATAATAATAATAAATGAGCCCTCAGTCTGAATAACTTAATCATAGAAAATAATTTAAAAAGAAAATAGTAATAATAATAATAATAATAATAATAATAATAATAATAATAATATGAGCCTTCAGTATTCTGAATAACTTAATCATAGAAAACATTTTTTTTTAAAGAAAAAAAATAATTGGGCCCTCAGCCTCTTGAATAACTTAAAAATGGAAAAAAGTAATTTAAAAATAAAAACTATCATAATATTATTATTATCATTAATAATAATAATAATAATAATAATAATAATAATAATAATAAATGAGCCTTAAGTCTGAATAACAATCATAGAAAAATATTTTAAAAATAAAATAGTAGCAATAATAATAATAATATGAGCCTTCAGTATTCTGAATAACTTAATAATGGAAAAAATATTATTAAAAGAAAATGATAATAAAAATAATAATAATAAACTGGCCCCTAGTCTGAATAACTCTCTGTTTTAATGTGTAATTTTTAATATTAATGTTAAGGGGAATCACTAATTAACAGCAGCATCCTGTAAAATGTAGCCAGTATCTCATGAATTATCAGTATCTGATTACCTGTGGAATTTGTGATATTTTAATTTTCTGAATAATATACTTATTTTGATAGTACATAGACCAATGACCCTTTCTGAATCACTATCTTGTCGTGGTGAAGGGGCTTGTGCACCTCACTGAAGCTGTGAGCTATACCATGTAGGGTCACCCAAGATGGGCAGGTCATAGCAGAGAAGCCAGATATACTGGAAAAGAGACTGGCAAGATGTGCCTGGTGTGCTGCAGTCCATAGGGTCACAGAGAGTTGGGCACAACTCAATGACTGAACCAAAACAGGCGTGACAACAACCATTTTCATCTGAAGAGTCTGATGTGTGAGGATACGTGTATAGTTTATTTCAGTATTTACTTGTTGTAGAGAGATATAATGGACTGTGTAGATGAAGAGGGGGTGCTCTCCCACTCCACCGAACAGGTTGTGAGGCACATGGGAAGTGTCTATCTATCTATCTCTCTTTATCTCTCTATCTATCTATCTCTATCTATCTCTCTATCTATCTATCTATCTATCTCTATCTATCTCTCTATCTCTCCATCTATCTATCACTATCTATCTATCTATCTATCTCTTTATCTATCCCTTTATCTATCCATCTATCTATCACTATCTATCTATCTATCTAATCTAATCTCTGTATCTATCTATCTCATTCTATCTATCTATCTATCTATCTAATCTCTCTATCTATCTATCTCATTCTATCGATCTATCTATCTATCTATCTAATCTCTGTATCTATCTATCTAATCTCTGTATCTATCTATCTATCTATCTCATTCTATCTATCTAATTTAATCTCTGTATCTATCTATCTATCTAGTCTATATCTATCATATCTCTGTATCTGTCTGCCTGCCTATCTATCTATCTATCTATCTATCTATCTATCTATCTATCTATCTATCTATCTATCTATCTATCTATCTATCTCATTCTATCTATCTATCTCATTCTATCTATCTATCTATCTATCTCATTCTATCTATCTATCTATCTATCTCAATGAAGCTGTGAGCTATACCATGTAGGGTCACCCAAGATGGGCAGGTCATAGCAGAGAAGCCAGATATACTGGAGAAGAGACTGGCAAGATATGCCTGGTGTGCTGCAGTCCATAGGGTCACAGAGAGTTGGGCACAACTCAATGACTGAACCAAAACAGGCGTGACAACAACCATTTTCATCTGAAGAGTCTGATGTGTGAGGATACGTGTATAGTATATTTCAGTATTTACTTGTTGTAGAGAGATATAATGGACTGTGTAGATGAAGAGGGGGTGCTCTCCCACTCCAGAGAACAGGTTGTGAGGCACATGGGAAGTGTCTATCTATCTATCTATATCTATCTATCTATCTAATCTAATCTCTGTATCTATCTAATCTCTCTCTCTCTCTATCTATCTATCTATCTATCTATCTCATTCTATCGATCTATCTATCTATCTATCTATCTATCTATCTATCTATCTATCTATCTATCTATCTAATCTCTGTATCTATCTATCTATCTATCTCATTCTATCTATCTATCTAATTTAATCTCTGTATCTATCTATCTATCTATCTATCTATCTATCTATCTATCTATCTATCTATCTATCTCATTCTATCTATCTATCTATCTATCTATCTATCTATCTATCTATCTATCACATTCCAATTTAAGTTGATTTGACCATTTCCCTGGTATTCACCTTATTAGCATTATATGATATTGTCTTATTCCTCTACCCCAGATCCTTAAGGTTATAGCGCGCTTGTCTGCTCGCCAGCTATGTAACACATGTCAATGTATATCACATTCTATGACACTATTAATAGTTTACCTCATTAAGTCTAACCTCCTGGCACTCCAGTTAATGTGCGAAACAGGACATACAAGTGATAACTGATATAAGATCCTAAATTACCTCCAGTCCCCAGAGGGTCGGGTGTTTGAATTTCACCCCCGTGTTAATTATGTGCCATTTGACTTACTTTGTCATATGAATGTGAGCACAGTTTATCTTAATACCTCGTAGAGTCTTCTGCAAGTTTTCAATACAAAGTATTAATATCCAATCCCCTTATCCACTTGACAAGGCGGATCAACGGACACATAGAGGAAGGCGTTAGGCAGCAATGGTGGTAATGAAATATTTTGGAAATAAATGAAACACCAATTTAAATCCCATAAACTTCTTTTACACTAAAAAAATATAATTTTTTAAATGCTCACATTTTTCACTAAACATAAATAATGTAATCTGTGAGTGTTAATATTTTATTTATTTTCTCTTCTTTTTTTGATATATAAGAACTGTAGGGTTGTTACCTGATTGGCCCAAATGGCCAAGCACTCCAATCAGTTTGCAGTTTTTTTGAAAAGTAACACAAACTCCGTACATGCTACATACATATATACACTTATTGTAATGTGATTTTTTATTTTTATATAAAATAAAGTTGAGAATCAGCTAAACTGTCCATTGGAAGCTGCCATATTGGTCACTGCTTCTCTACTTCCACAGATGGAAGGAGGCCTTGAACACACATCTACAATGCAAAAGTGCCAGTGCTTCCTATAGGACTAACAATACAACATTATACCCCAACATAACATTAATAGTCATTAACCCATCATAAATGATGGTATAATATTACATGTGTCTCCCCCCTCCTTCTTTGTGTCGTCCCCATCTCCCTTCCCTGTGTCTCTTTCCTCCCTCCCCTATGTCCACCTTTGTCTCTTTTCCCCCTCCTCCCTCCCCTGTGTCTCTTTCCCCATCTCCTTCATCCCCTGTGTCTCTTCCCCCATCCCTCCCCTGTGTCTCTTCCCCCATCCCTCCCCTGTGTCTCTTCCCCCATCCCTCCCCTGTGTCTCCCCCCTCTCCCTCCTCTTTTTCTCCCCCCCCACCCTCCTCTTTGTCTCTTACCCCCATCTCCCTCCATTGTGCCTTTTCTCACCCTCCTCCCTCTCCTGTGTCTCTTTCCCCCTTTCCTCCTCTGTTTCTTCCCCCCTCCTCTGGCAACTCGCTGTGCACATGCTCAGCTAATGCCGTGCAAGCGCACTGCGGCACGTACGGAATTCCATACATATTGCAGAGCATTAAATTAAAGGATTTCTGTACTTCAGGAAAAAATATTACCAATTATTTATAATACTGCAACACTTTACTGAGGACTTTACAGTTGGAGTTTTTTTTCCCTTCAGATTTTTTATGAATTTTACTCTGCCTAATTATGCCCTTACATCCGCCATTTTTGTGTGTGTGTGTATAATATATATACATTTTTCAGGTAACTAGTTTAAGCTCTTATAGCGTCTTTACATTTCACATGGCCAATCTCAGATATGGGAGTCCCTCCAAAGCCAACTGGGCTATTGCATGAAGCCCTGACCGGTACTTATACTTCCAATTAAATTGTAGCCGAGGCTAAAACAGCCACATTTAATCAAAACGTTGCACTAGATCGGAGCTGTCCTACTGGTGCCCATGGGACAAATGCGGACCACCAGTTGCTTTCTGTGGCTCACTGACTACCAGGGAGAGTCCCCACATAACCATACTATTATTAAAATAAAATAGTTTAAACACTGGTGATGTCATATGTGTCATAACTCAAGTTGGCCACTAGTTGTGCCTACCAGGAGGCACTGGTATATACCAATCGCCGCCATCTGTATATTGTGTTATGGGTGATAAAATGTTAGTATTATATTGTATATTGTATTGTGGAGTTATAGCTATGTTTTAATTAGTCAACCCTCCCCCATTGTACAAACTCTCAGTCAGGAGTTGGCCATATGGTCCTCAGTGTAAACAAAGGAGATAACTTAAACAAAGAGATTGGCCAGACTGCCAGGCACCGCAGGACAATGGTATAGTATGGGGTTTCCCAACCACAAGCCCAGGGGCATAGTCCAAGAGCTAATAACAGGATGTTTCCAGTCTGAGACCCAGACCAAAAATGAACTAGTAGCCACGCCTGGGGGAGGCCCTGGGGAGGAGACTAATAAGTTCCCACAAATTACTTCTGTGAGAATGGCCAGAGGGGAATGAGGGTTTGACTAAGAGTAGCCACTCCCTCCACTGTGTGTGTGTGAAATGTTTTAAATATGTTTTTCCAAAATAAAACGTGGTTCATAATTTTCATCAAGACTTTGTGTGCAGATGTATTATTTACCCGGGGACATATGCTTGCAGTAAGATTCGTCAGACTTACTGTCAATATTGCTCAGTCTAAACCAAGGGCTGAGACATGAAGTTCCTGTAATCCAAAAGTCCAGAGTCACCCAAATCCGATCAACAGACCCCAGCCAGAGAGTGGGTCTTGATAACTGGTGGCAGTGGTTGGAGACTCTAGAGGAAAGGACTGAGGATGGAACAGCAGTATGAGGACATGTCCTCAGCAGAACTGAGAAAGGCGCAGAAACTAAAAGGAATTCCCCGGAAGAAAAGGGACCAACCAGCAGATGTGATAGCAGCCTTGAGAAGGTATGATGCAGAACAGCTGGAACAAGAGGAGTTGGGTGAGGGGCTAAGCACACTACCAAGGACCCCAAGATCTCAGCAGGAAGAAGGACAGCCAGATGATATCCTAAAGGAGGCAAGACGCAGGTTCAGTGAAGCCAGGGAGTTTTGCCCCGGGCAGATAACGCTGGAAGAGGCAATTAAAGGACTGAACCTAATAAAGCAGCAAATACAGGAAGAACGTACAGGGGTGAGTGTCCAGGCTCAGCAAAGGCTTGGGGTCAACCCTGCAGAGATGCCAGTAAGAGTCAAACTGGCATATCAGAATTTTAAACAGTTCCAGGATGATAAAGACAGCATTGACGGATTTATCCAAGAGTTTGAGCAACAATGTAAGGTACAGGACATACCTCCTGAAGAATGGGCCAAGTTACTATTGACTAAGTTGACTGGAAAGGCCAGCGCAGCCTGTCGGGCCCTTCCTCCACATCTAGCCATGGATTACAACCATTTATGTACAGTGTTACTAGGCAGATATGCCGTAACCCCTGCAACTTTTTTGGCCAGATTCAGAGGCACTACCAAGGGACCAGAGGACACTCATGTTGAGGTAATGTGTAAACTAAGGCGTGCCTGCACTCAGTGGTGGTCTACACAAGGGGCCACCACAGCAGAACAAATTTTGGAGGTGGTGCTAATGGAGCAATTTTTGCAACTTTGCGCACCAGAATTGAGGGATTGGCTGCAGGATCAGAAGCCAGTAGATGGGGACCAGGCAGCTAGCCTGGCCGACCATTTTGTTAGTACCAGAACTAAGAGAGTTCCCCAGATTACCAACTCTAATGGGCATACAGACCGGGGCTCAAGAGACTTGGGGACAACACGACAGGCCCCTATTGCACGCAATGCGCCTAGCCATGTGGCCTGGGCGCAGCCCCAGAACGCATATGGACAGCGGGGTATCAAGTCAGGACCTGTTCCCAGAGCACACCCAGAGCCCAGATTTCCCAATAGAGAGTGCTTCAAGTGCAACCAGCAGGGCCACATAGCAAGAGATTGTCCTCAGCTTCAGAGGCATCAGAGAGGACAGCCTGCAGTGAATTACCTGGGGGAATGGGATGCTGGAGCAGGACCTCCCAACGCAGCTCCCTGGGAGCCAGAAGCAGAGGGATGGTGCCATGGGATCCACACGGTGAGGAGAGCACAGAAGGACTCCGGGGAACAGCACAGACAACCAGTCTGGGTGCTGGGGTCACAGGGCTGTGGGTTACCGTGACTCAGGATCCGCAGTCACTGTAGTTCTACCTAAGTGGGTGCGCACCTCAGACTGCATACAGAGGCAAATGTGGGTTATGGTTGCTGGGGGAAAACAATTTCCCATTCCCATGGCTCGCATTCAATTGGACTGGGGCACTGGAAGTAAATCTACAGAGGTAGGAGTTATGGATAACCTGCCTGCGGATGTTCTGCTAGGGAACGATTTGGGTCACATGGTGAGCCAGTATGTACAGCCCTTAACAAGAGCTCAAACCAGAGCCAATGGATGCAGGATGAACCAGGACCAGATGGAATACCCAGAACCCAGGGTAAGTGACTTGCTGGCTACGACATTGACCTTAGGCTGGGCAAAGGGGGAAGAACTTAGAATAGCATTGCAGGAAGATGAAACTTTAGCAGGGGTAAGGGACAGGGCCGCCCAGGGCAAATCAGTAGATGATCTAGATAGTTTTGTATGGGAACAGGGGTTGTTGTACAGAATCAAGGTGCCTGGGAAGGATGAGGTAGAAAGGGAACCACGAAAGCAGTTAGTGGTCCCACAACAGTATAGAGGCAAGGTATTACAGATAGCCCATGAGATTCCTCTGGGAGGGCATTTGGGGCAGAAGAAAACTCTGTGTAGGGTAGTAGAGGTATTTTTTTGGCCAGGATTAAATCAGGATGTAAAAGAGTACTGTAGATCCTGTGAGGCGTGCCAAAGGACCCAGCCGTTTAAAAAAAAATAGCAGAGCTCCCCTACAGTCACTCCCTGTGATGGAGATACCATTTCAAAGGGTAGCCATAGACATTGTTGGGCCACTAGCTAGGGTTAGCAAGACCGGCAAGAAATTTATTCTCACCATGGTAGATTATGCCACCAGTTATCCTGAGGCAGTGGTTTTATCCAGTATCTCAGCTCCTAAGGTGGCAGGGGCATTAATGACTATCTTTACAAGGACAGGGTTTCCTCAGGAAATTTTGTCTGACCGAGGGCCCCAATTTATGGCCAAAGTGACCGAACAGTTATGGTCCATGTGTGGCATAAGACACATTACAGCTTCCCCCTACCATCCCCAAACCAATGGCCTCTGTGAGCGCTTCAATGGGACACTCAAACACATGATCCGTACTTTTACTGATCAGGAGCCAGACTGGGAACGATTGTTGCCTTGTCTGCTCTTTGCCTACCGAGAGGTACCTCAGGAATCTACAGGGTATTCCCCTTTTGAACTTCTATATGGTAGGCCGGTGAGAGGACCCTTGAGCGTGATCAGGGAGACGTGGGAAGGGGAGTATAGTCACCACCCTGTACCAGTGGCTACCTATGTATTAGCTTTCAGGGAAAATATGGCTAGGTTGGCTGGAATTGTGAGGAGCAATATGCGTAAAGCGCAAGAGAGAGATAGGAGATACTACAAGGCAGGAACCAGTGACAGGGAACTGGAGGAAGGGATGGAGGTGCTCATGTTGGAACCTCAGCCCCAGGATAAGTTACAGTTTTTGTGGAAGGGACCTTATAGAATTAGCAAAAAACTGGGCAACAAGTCATATGTGGTTATGGTAGATCCAGAAAGAGTGGTTACCAGGGTGGCCCACATTAATCGCTTAAAAGCATATGTAAAGCGAGCAGCTCATATGTTAGCCATTTGCAGGGCCACAGAGGATGACCCAGAGGAAGGGCAGATACCAGACATGTTGCAAAAGGCAGAGCAGAAAACGCTAGAAGATGGCCTTCACCAGGCCAAAAACCTAAGCACAGAGCAGCAGGAGCAGCTTTTAGGCAAACTAAAACCCTTCAAACCCTTATTTACTACTGACCCTGGGTGTACCCCCCCTAGCAGCTCATGTAGTGGTGACAGGGGAATGTGCCCCATTAAAACAACACCCATACCGAGTCCCTGAAGCTGTTAGGGCAAGCATACAAGCAGAATTACGCAAGATGTTACAATTAGGGGTTATTGAAGAATCCAGTAGTCCATGGGCATCTCCTGTCGTATTGGTACCCAAAAAAGATGGCACAACTCGCTTCTGCGTGGATTATCGTAGGCTGAATGATAAAACAAAAACGGATGCCTACCCTGTTCCACGCATGGACGAGTTGTTGGACCGATTAGGTACTGCCAAGTATTTAACCACGCTGGATCTCTCCAAGGGATATTGGCAGATCCCTTTGGAAGAGTCAGCTAGGGAGAAGTCCGCATTTGTCACCCCCTTTGGACTATACCAATTTAAGGTAATGCCTTTTGGGATGAAAAATGCCCCTTCTACCTTCCAGCGACTGGTAGACAAATTGTTACATGGGCACCAGGAGTATGCTCAGGCTTACTTGGACGATATAGCCATCTTTAGTCAGACCTGGGAGGAGCATATAGAACATATTGCTAGAATTATGCAGGCCATTAAGCAAGCCAAGTTGACCATAAGACCAGATAAGTGCCAGTGGGCAAAGGCAGAGGTGCAGTACTTGGGTCACTGGGTAGGTAGTGGGAAGTTAAGGCCAGAACCAGCCAAAGTAGAGGGTATTGCAGCTTGGCCTGTCCCTAAGACTAAAAAGCAGGTACTAGCTTTCTTGGGCATCACTGGGTATTACCGCAAGTTCATTCCTGATTTCAGCACTACAGCCAAGCCACTGACCGATTTGACCAAAAAGAAATTGCCCAGGGAAGTGACATGGACTCCTGCGTGTCAAACTGCCTTCCAGAGCCTCAAGGAAGCTCTGACTTGTTCCCCAGTATTGGCTGCCCCGGACTATAACCGACCCTTTGTGGTCCAGACAGATGCCTCCATGTATGGCATAGGGGCTGTGCTAAGCCAGACAGATGATCAAGGAGTGGAGCATCCTGTTGCGTATTTGAGCAGGAAATTGTTGCAGCGTGAAACGGCCTATGCTACTGTGGAGAAGGAATGTTTGGCCGTAGTTTGGGCTTTGCGCAAACTTCAACATTATTTATATGGACGACCATTCACTGTGACCACCGACCATAACCCCTTGTGCTGGCTGTCTAAGGTAGCCGGAGAAAATGGACGTTTGCTAAGATGGAGCCTGGCACTCCAGACATTCAATTTTCAAATACAGCATCGTAGGGGTAAACTCCATCAAAATGCAGATGGATTATCACGCCAACTGGAGCTATGAGTATCAGCGTAGCTGAGAAAATCATGGACCCTTGATGTTCTCAGGCTACACTTGGGGGGGCAGTTGTCATAACTCAAGTTGGCCACTAGTTGTGCCTACCAGGAGGCACTGGTATATACCAATCGCCGCCATCTGTATATTGTGTTATGGGTGATAAAATGTTAGTATTATATTGTATATTGTATTGTGGAGTTATAGCTATGTTTTAATTAGTCAACCCTCCCCCATTGTACAAACTCTCAGTCAGGAGTTGGCCATATGGTCCTCAGTGTAAACAAAGGAGATAACTTAAACAAAGAGATTGGCCAGACTGCCAGGCACCGCAGGACAATGGTATAGTATGGGGTTTCCCAACCACAAGCCCAGGGGCATAGTCCAAGAGCTAATAACAGGATGTTTCCAGTCTGAGACCCAGACCAAAAATGAACTAGTAGCCACGCCTGGGGGAGGCCCTGGGGAGGAGACTAATAAGTTCCCACAAATTACTTCTGTGAGAATGGCCAGAGGGGAATGAGGGTTTGACTAAGAGTAGCCACTCCCTCCACTGTGTGTGTGTGAAATGTTTAAATATGTTTTTCCAAAATAAAACGTGGTTCATAATTTTCATCAAGACTTTGTGTGCAGATGTATTATTTACCCGGGGACATATGCTTGCAGTAAGATTCGTCAGACTTACTGTCAATATTGCTCAGTCTAAACCAAGGGCTGAGACATGAAGTTCCTGTAATCCAAAAGTCCAGAGTCACCCAAATCCGATCAACAGACCCCAGCCAGAGAGTGGGTCTTGATAACTGGTGGCAGTGGTTGGAGACTCTAGAGGAAAGGACTAATGATGGAACAGCAGTATGAGGACATGTCCTCAGCAGAACTGAGAAAGGCGCAGAAACTAAAAGGAATTCCCCGGAAGAAAAGGGACCAACCAGCAGATGTGATAGCAGCCTTGAGAAGGTATGATGCAGAACAGCTGGAACAAGAGGAGTTGGGTGAGGGGCTAAGCACACTACCAAGGACCCCAAGATCTCAGCAGGAAGAAGGACAGCCAGATGATATCCTAAAGGAGGCAAGACGCAGGTTCAGTGAAGCCAGGGAGTTTTGCCCCGGGCAGATAACGCTGGAAGAGGCAATTAAAGGACTGAACCTAATAAAGCAGCAAATACAGGAAGAACGTACAGGGGTGAGTGTCCAGGCTCAGCAAAGGCTTGGGGTCAACCCTGCAGAGATGCCAGTAAGAGTCAAACTGGCATATCAGAATTTTAAACAGTTCCAGGATGATAAAGACAGCATTGACGGATTTATCCAAGAGTTTGAGCAACAATGTAAGGTACAGGACATACCTCCTGAAGAATGGGCCAAGTTACTATTGACTAAGTTGACTGGAAAGGCCAGCGCAGCCTGTCGGGCCCTTCCTCCACATCTAGCCATGGATTACAACCATTTATGTACAGTGTTACTAGGCAGATATGCCGTAACCCCTGCAACTTTTTTGGCCAGATTCAGAGGCACTACCAAGGGACCAGAGGACACTCATGTTGAGGTAATGTGTAAACTAAGGCGTGCCTGCACTCAGTGGTGGTCTACACAAGGGGCCACCACAGCAGAACAAATTTTGGAGGTGGTGCTAATGGAGCAATTTTTGCAACTTTGCGCACCAGAATTGAGGGATTGGCTACAGGATAAGAAGCCAGTAGATGGGGACCAGGCAGCTAGCCTGGCCGACCATTTTGTTAGTACCAGAACTAAGAGAGTTCCCCAGATTACCAACTCTAATGGGCATACAGACCGGGGCTCAAGAGACTTGGGGACAACACGACAGGCCCCTATTGCACGCAATGCGCCTAGCCATGTGGCCTGGGCGCAGCCCCAGAACGCATATGGACAGCGGGGTATCAAGTCAGGACCTGTTCCCAGAGCACACCCAGAGCCCAGATTTCCCAATAGAGAGTGCTTCAAGTGCAACCAGCAGGGCCACATAGCAAGAGATTGTCCTCAGCTTCAGAGGCATCAGAGAGGACAGCCTGCAGTGAATTACCTGGGGGAATGGGATGCTGGAGCAGGACCTCCCAACGCAGCTCCCTGGGAGCCAGAAGCAGAGGGATGGTGCCATGGGATCCACACGGTGAGGAGAGCACAGAAGGACTCCGGGGAACAGCACAGACAACCAGTCTGGGTGCGGGGTCACAGGGCTGTGGGTTACCGTGACTCAGGATCCGCAGTCACTGTAGTTCTACCTAAGTGGGTGCGCACCTCAGACTGCATACAGAGGCAAATGTGGGTTATGGTTGCTGGGGGAAAACAATTTCCCATTCCCATGGCTCGCATTCAATTGGACTGGGGCACTGGAAGTAAATCTACAGAGGTAGGAGTTATGGATAACCTGCCTGCGGATGTTCTGCTAGGGAACGATTTGGGTCACATGGTGAGCCAGTATGTACAGCCCTTAACAAGAGCTCAAACCAGAGCCAATGGATGCAGGATGAACCAGGACCAGATGGAATACCCAGAACCCAGGGTAAGTGACTTGCTGGCTACGACATTGACCTTAGGCTGGGCAAAGGGGGAAGAACTTAGAATAGCATTGCAGGAAGATGAAACTTTAGCAGGGGTAAGGGACAGGGCCGCCCAGGGCAAATCAGTAGATGATCTAGATAGTTTTGTATGGGAACAGGGGTTGTTGTACAGAATCAAGGTGCCTGGGAAGGATGAGGTAGAAAGGGAACCACGAAAGCAGTTAGTGGTCCCACAACAGTATAGAGGCAAGGTATTACAGATAGCCCATGAGATTCCTCTGGGAGGGCATTTGGGGCAGAAGAAAACTCTGTGTAGGGTAGTAGAGGTATTTTTTTGGCCAGGATTAAATCAGGATGTAAAAGAGTACTGTAGATCCTGTGAGGCGTGCCAAAGGACCCAGCCGTTTAAAAAAAAATAGCAGAGCTCCCCTACAGTCACTCCCTGTGATGGAGATACCATTTCAAAGGGTAGCCATAGACATTGTTGGGCCACTAGCTAGGGTTAGCAAGACCGGCAAGAAATTTATTCTCACCATGGTAGATTATGCCACCAGGTATCCTGAGGCAGTGGTTTTATCCAGTATCTCAGCTCCTAAGGTGGCAGGGGCATTAATGACTATCTTTACAAGGACAGGGTTTCCTCAGGAAATTTTGTCTGACTGAGGGCCCCAATTTATGGCCAAAGTGACCGAACAGTTATGGTCCATGTGTGGCATAAGACACATTACAGCTTCCCCCTACCATCCCCAAACCAATGGCCTCTGTGAGCGCTTCAATGGGACACTCAAACACATGATCCGTACTTTTACTGATCAGGAGCCAGACTGGGAACGATTGTTGCCTTGTCTGCTCTTTGCCTACCGAGAGGTACCTCAGGAATCTACAGGGTATTCCCCTTTTGAACTTCTATATGGTAGGCCGGTGAGAGGACCCTTGAGCGTGATCAGGGAGACGTGGGAAGGGGAGTATAGTCACCACCCTGTACCAGTGGCTACCTATGTATTAGCTTTCAGGGAAAATATGGCTAGGTTGGCTGGAATTGTGAGGAGCAATATGCGTAAAGCGCAAGAGAGAGATAGGAGATACTACAAGGCAGGAACCAGTGACAGGGAACTGGAGGAAGGGATGGAGGTGCTCATGTTGGAACCTCAGCCCCAGGATAAGTTACAGTTTTTGTGGAAGGGACCTTATAGAATTAGCAAAAAACTGGGCAACAAGTCATATGTGGTTATGGTAGATCCAGAAAGAGTGGTTACCAGGGTGGCCCACATTAATCGCTTAAAAGCATATGTAAAGCGAGCAGCTCATATGTTAGCCATTTGCAGGGCCACAGAGGATGACCCAGAGGAAGGGCAGATACCAGACATGTTGCAAAAGGCAGAGCAGAAAACGCTAGAAGATGGCCTTCACCAGGCCAAAAACCTAAGCACAGAGCAGCAGGAGCAGCTTTTAGGCAAACTAAAACCCTTTAAACCCTTATTTACTACTGACCCTGGGTGTACCCCCCTAGCAGCTCATGTAGTGGTGACAGGGGAATGTGCCCCATTAAAACAACACCCATACCGAGTCCCTGAAGCTGTTAGGGCAAGCATACAAGCAGAATTACGCAAGATGTTACAATTAGGGGTTATTGAAGAATCCAGTAGTCCATGGGCATCTCCTGTCGTATTGGTACCCAAAAAAGATGGCACAACTCGCTTCTGCGTGGATTATCGTAGGCTGAATGATAAAACAAAAACGGATGCCTACCCTGTTCCACGCATGGACGAGTTGTTGGACCGATTAGGTACTGCCAAGTATTTAACCACGCTGGATCTCTCCAAGGGATATTGGCAGATCCCTTTGGAAGAGTCAGCTAGGGAGAAGTCTGCATTTGTCACCCCCTTTGGACTATACCAATTTAAGGTAATGCCTTTTGGGATGAAAAATGCCCCTTCTACCTTCCAGCGACTGGTAGACAAATTGTTACATGGGCACCAGGAGTATGCTCAGGCTTACTTGGACGATATAGCCATCTTTAGTCAGACCTGGGAGGAGCATATAGAACATATTGCTAGAATTATGCAGGCCATTAAGCAAGCCAAGTTGACCATAAGACCAGATAAGTGCCAGTGGGCAAAGGCAGAGGTGCAGTACTTGGGTCACTGGGTAGGTAGTGGGAAGTTAAGGCCAGAACCAGCCAAAGTAGAGGGTATTGCAGCTTGGCCTGTCCCTAAGACTAAAAAGCAGGTACTAGCTTTCTTGGGCATCACTGGGTATTACCGCAAGTTCATTCCTGATTTCAGCACTACAGCCAAGCCACTGACCGATTTGACCAAAAAGAAATTGCCCAGGGAAGTGACATGGACTCCTGCGTGTCAAACTGCCTTCCAGAGCCTCAAGGAAGCTCTGACTTGTTCCCCAGTATTGGCTGCCCCGGACTATAACCGACCCTTTGTGGTCCAGACAGATGCCTCCATGTATGGCATGGGGCTGTGCTAAGCCAGACAGATGATTAAGGAGTGGAGCATCCTGTTGCGTATTTGAGCAGGAAATTGTTGCAGCGTGAAACGGCCTATGCTACTGTGGAAAAGGAATGTTTGGCCGTAGTTTGGGCTTTGCGCAAACTTCAACATTATTTATATGGACGACCATTCACTGTGACCACCGACCATAACCCCTTGTGCTGGCTGTCTAAGGTAGCCGGAGAAAATGGACGTTTGCTAAGATGGAGCCTGGCACTCCAGACATTCAATTTTCAAATACAGCATCGTAGGGGTAAACTCCATCAAAATGCAGATGGATTATCACGCCAACTGGAGCTATGAGTATCAGCGTAGCTGAGAAAATCATGGACCCTTGATGTTCTCAGGCTACACTTGGGGGGGCAGTTGTCATAACTCAAGTTGGCCACTAGTTGTGCCTACCAGGAGGCACTGGTATATACCAATCGCCGCCATCTGTATATTGTGTTATGGGTGATAAAATGTTAGTATTATATTGTATATTGTATTGTGGAGTTATAGCTATGTTTTAATTAGTCAACCCTCCCCCATTGTACAAACTCTCAGTCAGGAGTTGGCCATATGGTCCTCAGTGTAAACAAAGGAGATAACTTAAACAAAGAGATTGGCCAGACTGCCAGGCACCGCAGGACAATGGTATAGTATGGGGTTTCCCAACCACAAGCCCAGGGGCATAGTCCAAGAGCTAATAACAGGATGTTTCCAGTCTGAGACCCAGACCAAAAATGAACTAGTAGCCACGCCTGGGGGAGGCCCTGGGGAGGAGACTAATAAGTTCCCACAAATTACTTCTGTGAGAATGGCCAGAGGGGAATGAGGGTTTGACTAAGAGTAGCCACTCCCTCCACTGTGTGTGTGTGAAATGTTTTAAATATGTTTTTCCAAAATAAAACGTGGTTCATAATTTTCATCAAGACGTGGTGTGTAGATGTATTATTTACCCGGGGACATATGCTTGCAGTAAGATTCGTCAGACTTACTGTCAATATTGCTCAGTCTAAACCAAGGGCTGAGACATGAAGTTCCTGTAATCCAAAAGTCCAGAGTCACCCAAATCCGATCAACAGACCCCAGCCAGAGAGTGGGTCTTGATAATATGCAAATTTCAAAATGTTTATTAATTTATTTATTTAGATCCACATTTTTTTAATTATTAATTTATATTCAGTACGCGAGCTCGCTAGCCATTATAAATCTGACCTGCCAACTCACTAGCCATTATAAATCTGACCTGCCAACTCACTAGCCATTATAAATCTGACCTGCCAACTCACTAGCCAATAAACATGTAGCCCCCACACTAATGACGCTGGACAGCACTGCGCTACATTATCAATCCATTTAATAATAAATAACAATTTATTTATTAAGCTATTTCGGTTTTGTTACTAAACCTACAGAATATAGTTTGATAATGAGTATGTCCGGCGCATCCTCACAGCAGGGCTAGTGTCATTGATAAACAGGCAAATGGATACGCCCGGCTATTTATATTCCAATGTCCAGTGAATGAGAGATTCGGGATCGGGTATCCGGCTGTCACCTTTCCAGTTTTGCTACAGTGTTTATAGTGATGAATTGGCAGTAACACTATCTGTTTCAAAATTGTCTATTTTTCATTGGTTGATGTTTAAAAGAAAATAATAAACTTGATTTAGTAAATCCTGTTTTATGCCGTCTGTATTAATGATCCTCAGGCTTATTGTTTTCAGTAGTTTTTTTCATAGCATTTATACAAGAATTTCTCAGTAAGTAATATCCGTGGGGTATACAGAGGCGTTATCCACTCACTAGTGTATTACCCAGCGAGATATGGGAGTATCGTATGTCAGGCTCCTGCTGTACACGTTGGATTAGCTCATATTAACCAAACACTAGCAGTATCCATAGTGTCCTGTGCCAAGGGGTATTTAAATGACACCATAATGAGGGACTTGATATTTAGAGGATGTCAACTGAGTAGCGTTACCAATAAGACTCGCTAAATTTAGCCTCCTGAGGAGGTCTTGATACAGACTGGAATTACAGGACACTTATATAGTATATCTGGTTCTCTATATATGCATGAGGGTATGCGTGTGCACACAAAATATATATAGATATACAGTGGATATAAAAAGTCTACACACCCGTGTTAAAATGTCAGGTTTCTGTGCTGTGAAAAAATGAGACAAAGATAAATAATTTCAGAACTTTTTCCCCCTTTAATGTGACCTATAAACTGAACAACTCAATTGAAAAACAAAGTGAAATCTTTAAGGTGGAGGGAAGAAAAATCAAAATCAAAAATAATGTGGTTGCATAAGTCTGCACACCCTCTTATAACTGGGGATGTAGCTGTGTTCAGAATTAAGCAATCACATTCCAAATTGTGTTAAATAGGAGTCAGCATACACCTGCCATCATTTAAAGTGCCTCTGATTAACCCCAAATAAAGTTCAGCTGCTCTAGTTGGTCTTTCATGAAATTTTCTTAGTCGCATCCCACAGCAAAAGCCATGGTCCACAGAGAGCTTCCAAAGCATCAGAGGGATCTCATTGTTAAAAGGTATCAGTCAGGACAAGGGTACAAAAGAATTTCCAAGGCATTAGATATACCATGGAACACAGTGAAGACCGTCATCATCAAGTGGAGAAAATATGGCACAACAGTGACATTACCAAGAACTGGAGCTCCCTCCAAAATTGATGAAAAGACGAGAAGAAAACTGGTCTGGGAGGCTACCAAGAGGCCTACAGCAACATTAAAGGAGCTGCAGGAATATCTGGCAAGTACTGGCTGTGTGGTACATGTGACAACAATCTCCTGTATTCTTCATATGTCTTGGCTATGGGGTAGAGTGGCAAGACGAAAGCCTTTTCTTATAAAGAAAAACATCCAAGCCAGGCTACATTTTGCAAAAACACATCTGAAGTCTCCCAAAAGTATGTGGGAAAAGGTGTTATGGTCTGATGAAACCAAGGTTAAACTTTTTGGCCATACTTCCAAAAGATATGTTTGGCGCAAAAACAACACTGCACATCACCAAAAGAACACCATACCCACAGTGAAGCATGGTGGTGGCAGCATCATGCTTTGGGGCTGTTTTTCTTCAGCTGGAACTGGGGCCTTAGTTAAGATAGAGGGAATTATGAACAGTTCCAAATACCAGTCAATATTGGCACAAAACCTTCAGGCTTCTGCTAGAAAGCTGAACATGAAGAGGAACTTCATCTTTCCGCATGACAACGACCCAAAGCATACATCCAAATCAACAAAGGAATGGCTTCACCAGAAGAAGATTAAAGTTTTGGAATGGCCCAGCCAGAGCCCAGACCTGAATCCGACTGAAAATCTGTGGGGTGATCTGAAGAGGGCTGTGCACAGGAGATGCCCTCACAATCTGACAGGTTTGGGGTGTTTTTGCAAAGAAGAGTGGGCAAATCTTGCCAAGTCAAAATGTGCCATGCTGATAGACTCATACCCAAAAAGACTGAGTGCTGTAATAAAATCACAAGGTGCTTCAACAAAGTATTAGTTTAAGGGTGTGCATACTTATGCAACCATATTATTTTATTTTTATATTTTTTCTTCCCTCTACCTAAAAGATTTCAGTTTGTTTTTCAATTGAGTTGTACAGTTTATAGGTCACATTAAAGGTGGAAATAGTTCTGAAATTATTTATCTTTGTCTCATTTTTTTACAGCACAGAAACCTGACATTTTAACAGGGGTGTGTAGACTTTTTATATCCACTGTATATCACATATATAGTTGTGGATCTGCGGGGCTGTGTGGAACGCTTACGATGTTGGTAATGCACTTGCGGCCCAAAGACGAGCCTTGCAAAGCGAGGCGAGCCATTGACGCAAGCCTCACAAAGCGAGGCGAACAGTTAAAGCACGCAGGACTTAGACTGCAATGAGCTCCAAAGGCGCTCATTGCACTGCAAGCCTGGCGAAGCGAGGCAAGCAGTTGAAGCACACGGGACTTAGCCGAGCAGTTACGACCCGTAGGACTTGAGACCAAAACCCGCACATACACTGTGCACCTCGCAAAAATCAGACTTTATCGGCCGAACCGCGGAACTGAAAACACCTAAAAATATACCTCAAATTCACTTCCACACTCACACACAGCACAGGGGGAGAGCCAGGGAGCCTGGGAGTGAGGCTGCAAGTTCATTTGAGCCATATTTGGCGTTTTTTCATGATTAAAAATCGCCTAAGCGAAAAAATGCAACGCAACGAAAACTAGCCCTAAGGACGTAAAATCGAGCCCTGAGCAGTAACACTTCATCCAAGCCACTAACATTTACCACAAGGTAAAAACACTTAGCCCAAACACACTAACACACATTGTGTGGCAAACAGCATTGCCAGCCTTACAATTTTAATCCCGTCATTTTTGACGGGCAAATTCTTATTTATATATATATATATATATATATATATATATATATATATATATATATATATATCAAGAGTGGGTAGCTGTGAATGACCAGTAATCTACTTGAATAGACAGATAACACTGTCGGACCTTGTATACAGACTCCCACATTTGATCGACCAAGTACTTTATGTCTGTTTTCTGTCCCTCGTGGGTTTGTTATTTCTTATTATTATTCCTATATTTATACATATTCTGTATCGCTAAACAGGGTAAGTTCAAGTCAAAAACAATATTAACACAGGGCCCTGTCTTTGAGCATAAAATCCATCACACACAGAGCTTTCCCAAAGTACTTGTAAGATAACAACTTGCAAACTTACAGAATCTCTTCTCTCTATCCCAGTGCTCATGTTAATCCTTGATCAGTGTTGCTTCTGACTTGATAAAGAGAGGTGCAACTCTCGAAAGCTTGTCACTATAACTAAAATACTTCCCCATTAGATAAGGTATCGCTATATACTGCAATACCCCATTTAGCGCTTCATATGCGTTCTTGGACGCTGCAGCACTATGTGAAATAGGGATAAACGGGGCATATTAACACCATAGCGCTCAGAGAAATTTACTGCTGAGCAGGGAATTAGAAGCCAAAGAGCGATGTATCGAATCAGACCCCAGCGGGGAAGCGTTAAGTGGGTTTTACCTGTGTGTGTATATATATATATATATATATATATATATATATATATATATATGGCTGTACAGATTAAAAGAACTTTGAACATAACATAACGTAACACATTTCTACCATAAAAAAAAAAACAACACTTTTGAAATATTACAAAATATAGATACAGAGATAGAGAGATAGATAGATAGATAGATACAGAGATAGATAGATAGATACAGTGATAGATAGATAGATAGAGATAGATAGATACAGAGATAGATAGATAGATAGATAGATACAGTGATAGATAGATAGATAGATACAGAGGTACATAGATAGATACAGAGATAGAGTGATAGATAAATACAGAGATAGATAGACCGTTAGATACATATATAGATAGATAGATATACATACAGAGATAGGATACAAATAGATAGATAGATACAGAGATAGATAGATTGATAGATAGATACAGAGGTACAGAGATAGATAGATACAGAGATAGATAGATACAGAGATCGATAGATAGATACAGAGAGATAGATAGATAGATACAGTGATAGATAGATGGATACAGAGATACAGATAGATACAGATATAGATAGATAGATAGATAGATAGATAGATAGATAGATAGATAGATAGAATGCAGGGATATATTCATGTTTTTTTACAAGTCGGGGGAGAGTCTATGTATATTGACCTAGGTAGACAAACCTAAAGTTAGGGTCAGAAGTTGTACAGTATTTTAGAAGACAAGACTCACAGAATTTGTCCAGGTAAGGATGGATGATGGATAGATAGAATGAGATAGATAGATAGATAGAAACAGTGGATATAAAATGTCTACACACCCCTGTTAAAATGTCAGGTTTCTGTGCTGTAAAAAAATGAGACAAAGATAAATCATTTCAGAACTTTTTCCACCTTTAATGTGTCCTATAAACTGCACAACTCAATTGAAAAACAAACTGAAGTCTTTTAGGTAGAGGGAAGAAAAAATATAAAAATAAAATAATACAGTTGCATAAGTATGCACACCCTTAAACTAATACTTTGCTGAAGCACCTTTTGATTTTATTACAGCAATCAGTCTTTCTGGGTATGAGTCTATCAGCATGGCACATTTTGACTTGGCAAGATTTGCCCACTCTTCTTTGCAAAAACACTCCAAATCTGTCAGATTGCGAGGGCATCTCCTGTGCACAGCCCTCTTCAGATCACCCCACAGATTTTCAATCGGATTCAGGTCTGGGCTCTGGCTGGGCCATTCCAAAACTTTAATCTTCTTCTGGTGAAGCCATTCCTTTGTTGATTTGGATGTATGCTTTGGGTCGTAGTCATGCTGAAAGATGAAGTTCCTCTTCATGTTCAGCTTTCTAGCAGAAGCCTGAAGGTTTTGTGCCAATATTGACTGGTATTTGGAACTGTTCATAATTCCCTCTATTTTAACTAAGGCCCCAGTTCCAGCTAAAGAAAAACAGCCCCAAAGCATGATGCTGCCACCACCATGCTTCACTGTGGGTATGGTGTTCTTTTGGTGATGTGCAGTGTTGTTTTTACGCCAATCATATCTTTTGGAATTATGGCCAAAAAGTTCAAGCTTGGTTTCATCAGACCATAACACCTTTTCCCACATGCTTTTGGGAGACTTCAGATGTGTTTTTGCAAAATGTAGCCTGGCTTGGATGTTTTTCTTCGTTAGAAAAGGCTTTCGTCTTACCACTCTACCCCATAGCCCAGACATATGAAGAATACGGGAGATTGTTGTCACATGTACCACACAGCCAGTACTTGCCAGATATTCCTGCAGCTCCTTTAATGTTGCTGTAGGCCTCTTGGTAGCCTCCCAGACCAGTTTTCTTCTCGTCTCCTCATCAATTTTGGAGGGAGCTCCAGTTCTTGGTAATGTCACTGTTGTGCCATATTTTCTCCACTTGATGATGATTGTCTTCACTGTGTTCCATGGTATATCGAATGCCTTGGAAATTCTTTTGTACCCTTCTCCTGAGTGATACCTTTTAACAATGAGATCCCTCTGATGCTTTGGAAGCTCTCTGTGGACCATGGCTTTTGCTGTGGGATGCGACTAAGAAAATTTCAGGAAAGACCAACTAGAGCAGCTGAACTTTATTTTGGGTTAATCAGAGGCACTTTAAATGATGGCAGGTGTATGCTGACTCCTATTTAACACGATTTGGAATGTGATTGCTTAATTCTGAACACAGCTACATCCACGGTCATAAGAGGGTGTGCAGACTTATGCAACCACATTATTTTTCTTTTCTTTTTTCTTCCCTCCACCTAAAAGATTTCAGTTTGTTTTTCAATTGAGTTGTACAGTTTATAGGTCACATTAAAGGTGGAAAAAGTTCTGAAATGATTTATCTTTGTCTCATTTTTTTACAGCACAGAAACCTGACATTTTAACAGGGGTGTGTAGACTTTTTATATCCACTGTAGATAGGTAGGTAGGTAGGTAGGTAGATAGATAGATAGATAGATAGATAGATAGATAGATAGATAGATAGATAGATAGAATGAGATAGATAGATAATAGAATGAGATAGAGAGATAGATAGATAGAGAGATAGATAGATGGATCGATAGATAATAGAATGAGATAGATAGAATGAGATAGATAGAATGAGATAGATAGGTAGATAGATATAATGAGATAGATAGACTGCTAGATAGATAGAATGAGATAGATAGATAGATAGATAGATAGATAGATAGATAGATAGATGGATATATAGATAATAGGATGAGATAGATAGATAGATGTGATTAAATATTTTATTTCTGCAGGATGTCGCCCAGATATATTTTTGTTCTTGTTACAATGACATCTTTTTGCCTTTCCTTTGTACAGTTCTCCGTGCCCATTCCCAGTGGTGCCCCCTTTTAGCCGGGATTGGACCCAAATCCCAGTAGCGGTGCAGTGAGTCACGCGCTGTTTGTTAATCCGTAAAGTCGTCTCCTAAAACATATGTACATAACGTGTGGGATTTGGCGGCGGCCGCAGAGCAATTGTAATGTAATGTGTTATTTCCGAGAGACGACTCTTTATGATGCAAACAGCAGAATCTGTTCTCGGGCAGTTTGGACTCATATATTTTTCATTTGCTTTCTCTTGAAAGACTGAATATGTGGGAGTCCTTGGGGGGCTGATGATGTTACACAATCTGAGGTCTTTATTGCCGTTCCTTTGTCAGGTGGCATGTGATTGGCTTTTTGGGCGGTAATTCAGAGCCTGTCAAGTTTCCCGGCACCCCCGGGGACTCGGTCAATCATCGGTTCTTCTGCCTCTGTCTGGGAGATGAGTCTGTACTTAGAGATAAAGGAGCACCGCGGTTACTTTTATTTTAAATATATAATCTTCTGAATCATTGAAAAAAGTTAAGAAAACAAACTGCGCCTTTACATTTTTATTTTATATGCAATAATTCCTTATGACAGTGTTGCAGGATAATAATTTATCTTGTAAACTAATGAGCTTTCAACTAGACCTAATAAATGCACTATAGGTGGTTTTAGATGCCACATTCCCAATGTGCAGATAGCAATGTCCTGTGCACTTTCTTCCCACGTCAGGAAGTTGATAAACAGAAAAACAACATTTTAAACTCCATAGAAGCATTGTTGTTGTTCATTCCTTCAGTCATGTCTGACTCTTGGTGACCATATTGACGCATCATTCCGGGCACGTCTTTCTGGTTGTGCATATCCTTATAGTTTTCTTGGCAAAGATAGTGGTTTGCAAGTTCCTCCTCCAGTGGGACCATATAGATAGCGCACACTTTTGAAGAGCTTGACTTGATTAATTACCAATTATAGTTACTTAGTGACACAGTAATTGAGGTTGAAAAAATACTTTTAGTCCATCAAGTTCAACCTTTTCAGTTCTCCTCTTATCTCTGGATTAATTGTTAATTATTATATTGAAATATATGCAGTTTGTATTTTGTAACTGTTTACATTTGTTTTCGATTAATCTGTACGTATAAAAAATAATATATTAATTAAATATAATTAAAAAAAAAACTTCAGATTTGTATTATATTAGACACATGGGTGGAAGCTCTCTATATAGTTCTGTTGAAAGACTGCCACTTTTACATACAATAGACCTAAATAGAAGAGTAAGTTCCAGTAGGATAATCTTCCCCCTTCAGTCTAAGATGTAAAATATAGCTACTAGTGCTGTTAGTTTGTTATATGCCTGAAAAGCATGGCTAGATTACTCATTAGGACAACTAGGCAGCCGCACATGGCCGCTTCCCTGTGATGGGCGCCACTTGGTGGCAGGGGTTAAAAAAAATGAAATGTTGCAGTTCATAGACTGGCTACTAGGGGGTAAGAGAGTTACAACAGGAAAGGGAACTTATACACACAGAAAAGGCAAAAATGGGTCCGTGCATATCTTGTGTACTCGCTCGCAGGGGCTCCTCCACTTCACTGCCCAGGGGCTCCAAAAAGGTAAATACTGCCCTTTTCACAAGCATGTGATGTTTTTCCTAAACCACAGGAGCTGCTTTTTGCAGGGGCCATGTGTAAGAGATTACTGAGACGTCTCCTGGAGGCCGTCCCAGGAAGGAATGCTGTATATGGTTTGGTAAATGTCATATTACAGATTTGTCTTTATAGGATGGTACTGTGCCGGGTAAGCACATCATAACTCAGCACCAACAGGACTAATGGCTACAATATGGCACCACGGCTTATTCTGGGGCAAAGCTCTGACATTCATTTTCTTTTTATGATGAAGGAAACATGCAGAAAGGCAGAATACATACAAGTATTCCCCGAGGAGCCAAGACGTCTTATGTTACTTGAGGAATATTTACTATCAGCCACTTCTAACTTTATCTGGAAGATCCCAGTAAAATATATTAAAGTAGCGCTACAGCCTTATATTAAACATGTACTATAACTGTAAATGGGTTCCCTAGTGGTCCAGTGGATAGGATTCTGTGCTTTCGCCACTGTGAGCAGGGTTGTGCTTTCGCCACTGTGAGCAGGGTTGTGCCTAGTCAGTACTTGGATGGGAGACCACCGAGTAATACCAGAAGCTGTATGCTGTGGCCCACTAGAGAAAGAGCTGGCAACCCACTCCAGTATCTCTGCTATGAATACCAAGTGGATCAGCATGGTATGTTATGGTCCATGAGGTCACAGAGAGTTGGAAACGACTGAACAATGGAACAACAAAATAACTTGTAAATAGTCAATATGTTCTTACAGCCTTCAATGTATCATATTGCTTTCAACATGTCTAATGGTAAGCTCATTAGTTTATAATGAGACACAAACTGCAAGAAGCAACGTGGTAAAAGAAGTAGAAGCTCCAGTAAAGGACAATTACATTATTATTATTATCTTTATTTGTAACGCGCCACGACAGCATGGGGTAACATATTCCGTAGCGCTGTACAGGTATGGAGTACATGGCAAAGACAAACTGAACTCCTTATAAAGAATGGAGGGGCCCTGTTTTTGAGCTTAAAATCAAATGTACATAGAGCTCGTTTCCAAAGTACGCAAACTTACAATCTGAGGGTTTAGGTGTTACAGGAGAGTGACAAATACAAGATGGCGGTGTGAAAGCAATTGGTTCAATCAGGTGGAGGTGTCTGTGTGTTGTACTGTACATTGTGCGTGTTATTAAGTTGTGTGCAGTTGTACATCTTAAGGCTGAAGGTGTTAAGATTTTTTAAACAGGTGTGTTTTTTGTGATTTTTGAAAGGTTTTGAGGCAGAAGGATAATCTAATGGAGCGAGGCAAGGAGTCCCAGAGAATAGGGGCAGCACGAGAAAAGTCTTGAAGGTGGGAGTGAGAGAAGGTGATAAGAGAGGAGGAATCAGCAAAGTGAAGGGGGCAGATGGGGGGAGTATTTTGAAACAAGAGTAGAGATATAAGGGGGCGCGCTGTTGTTGAGAGCTATAGTGGAGGAGGGATTGGGGAAGGGTAAAGGCTGGGTGTTATCAGTTTGTTCATAGGAGGGAGAGTTAGGGCCATGCTGGGAGGAGAGTTAGTTTCGGATGTTTTCAATTTTATTCTTAAAGTGAATGGCAAAGTCAGTAAGGGGCAGGAGGTGGGCAGGAGGTGGGCAGAGGAAGGGGGTGAATGTGGCAAACGCTTGGGGTTGGAGGACAGATTTGATATGAACTTGTAGTGGAGAAGGTCTGCTGAGATGTGAGATCCTCCATAGCCCTTCTGCAGTGCGGGAGCACCTCTTGTTATAGCATGTTTGTGTAGTGTGCCATGACAGCGAGGGCGTCTCCTTAAAAGAGAAATATTTAATGTTTGCCCTTTATCAAGTTTAGATATTTAGAACCATATAGATAAGAGTCATCCTATAAAGTAAAATTATAACTTAATATTTATATATATATATATATATATATATATATATATAAAAAAAAAAAAAAATATATATATATATATATATATATATATATATATAGATATATATTATATATTAACGTGTGCTGTATTAGTATTTCTATTATTATTATTTTTTTAGCTTACCACTTTATTATTATTTTTTTTATATTAATAAACAAGCTGATTTTGGGGTTCATGTTTAGCTTCCCCTGAATTAGTTAATTCACATAAGCCAGAGATCAGGGGAGATCCAGAAAGGTTAAGATTAATAGATTAAAATGTAAATTACTATTTTATTTTACTTTGATGGATTTGATTAGATTATACATTTGATTTTTTATAAATAAACGTATATAATGTTATCTATAGAGATGGACAATTCCAACACCCAGAGGTTTGAGGATCTTCTCGGCCTTAGCACAGGTTGGTTAATCAGTGGCTACGTGCTGGTGATATCCTTAAAACCTGGCCTTGTGGTAACTCTCGAGGACTGGAGCTGGTAACCCTTATAGTAGTCTAAAAGCATAAAAAAAAGGTCTTAATAAAACAAGTATGTTTCTGCTTTCTTGTAAGTTACAAAATATCATATATTTGATTGTCGTAATTGCGATTTGTCGGTCACGCCATGTTAAAAATTACACGGTTGAGCGTGCACAATAAGTGCCAAAGGCGCTCATTGCCAGGCCCACGATGACTGCCGTAGGCCTTTGGCGCTCAGTGCGAGACATGCAACACTTTGAAAAAAAGTACAACTTTAACGGCCGACATTTTTTCAAACCCGTAACTCGGAAGCCGTCAGAAACCGCCAAAAGTCGCCAATTCATTAAAAAATTTACTTACAATCTCACATACAGCACAGGGAGCCTGTCTGGCTCCTAAGTGTTAGATATGTATGTACTCCCCCACATATAACCATGTAATAAGGGAAACAAATCAAGATGCTTCACCACTATTGTTGTTTAGTTTTTCAGTCATGTCCGACTCTCCATGACTCTATGGACCACAACACTCCAGGCACATTGTTATTTCTCTGGTTGTACTTATCCATAAGATTTTCTTGGCAAAGATACTGAAGTGGGTTGCCAGTTCATTCTCTAGCGGACTGCGATTTGTCTGTCCTCTCTGCTATGACCTGCATATCTTGGTATAGCTCACAGATTAATTTAAGTACACAAGCCCCTTCACCACAACAAGGTAATGATATGCAAAGAAACAATTAGAGAGTTTATTTTATTATTAAAAACAGGGAACCTTCCATATCACCTACTTTTTTGGGGCCATATGAACTAAACCCTTGTACAGCGCTACGGAATATGTTGGCGCGATATAAATAAAGATAATAAATAATAATAAATAAAGGCTAAACTGATAGAAGAATGTGGACTTGCCGAAACTGAATGTTCTATATATGGATATTCCTATGGATTGTTATATGTGGTTATTTCACTGCGCACAGTTCCCATGAGGCAGTGCGATATCCCCATATTACTGGCATCCCATTCCAATGCGACAATTACCTTCTAATATTTTAATCAATGTAATTGTTTCCAATGGATTGCTAGTGCACTTTAAAGGCCAACCGTTCATTATCTGCGAAGAACCTTAAATAATAAGCCCAAAGCCTGCGCTCCTGCACTTCCTCGCGCGCTGCCTCCCCGTAATGAGCCGCGTCTCCAGGGTACCTGGCTCCTACCAGCTACTCCAGATCTGAATTGATGTGTATGTTTTGCAAATTAAGAAGATTTATGATACATTTGGGAAATACATCATAACAGAAAATCTGCCTTTCTATTTATAATTTGAGATATATTGATGGTAAAACGTTTGATCAGTCGTATAGCGCTTCTGCTGTGGGCTGTTAACGCTCCAGTCCCTCTACGCACTGTTAAAATACACATTTTTGTTAAACATATTTTTTTTTCCCCTCACGCAGCTTTTTAAGAAACTGCTTTCTTCTGTTTACTGGGACTCTTTATTCTCTCAGTGTATAAAGATTTAAAATGACTTAGTAAACAGAATTGTACAAATATGAAGGAATCTGTGGCCCAATATGTGTATTATTAATGAGGAACGCGCGCTGGTAATGGGAGGAAACTTTTTAATAAGGTAAAAAAGAAATAAAAACTGTTTACGCTATCCAGGCCATCTCCATTGTTACCTCCTATTATATCTCCTTCTATCTCCTATTATATTACTATTCTATTTTCTATTATATCTCCTTTGTTTTACAGACAAGTGACCCTGCTTATCTACCTTTCAAGTAGGAAGAAGCCAGGTAGAGACATCAATGTCGATGGAAAACACTACAGTACTGTCGTGGCATTTGTATTATGGACTGAGATGCCTACCATTAGGGGAAGAATTATATATATACTAGCGACTTGCCCGTCAAAAATGGCGGCAATAACACTTGAAACCTGGCAATGCTGTTTGCGACACAATGTCGGCACTCGTTGCGAGCCTCTCCCCCGTCTACTTTACTGGGCTCGCAATGAGCTCCTTCGAACCTTATCACTAGCCCCGCAATGAGTGGCTTTGCCTTTGCCGCTCATTGCGAAGCTCTCCCCCCTCTACTTTTCGTCCTTCGCCGCTCATTGCAGGCCTCGGCTAAGCCAACACTTTCATTCCTTGCAATGAGCACCTTCAGCGCTCATTGCGAGCCTCTCCCCCCTCTACTCGCTGCTCACCGATGTCTCTTTGTTGTCTCCCTGCCCTTTGGCTTTTTCCCCTTTATCTCCCTCCCCTGTATCTCCACCCCCCCCCCCTCACCCCGGTGTCTCTTTGCCCCCTCTCCCCTGTGTCTCCCCCCCCTCCTCTGTGCTCCTGTTTGCGTGTCTGAAACCATTTGCAGGCTTGGGAAATTTAACAATTTCCTCAAGGCCTAAATGTGTTTCTGATCTACGGGCTTGAAAAAAAATTGCGGCTTTACGGCCGACATTTTTTTGCTTGCATAGCCGTTTTTGTCATGTCAAAAAACGCCTAATTTAATATCAAATTAGCTTTCAACCTCACTTACAGGCTTCCTACCTCTCCCCCTGTGGTGTGTGAGGCTTTGAGCTAATTTGGTAATCAATTAGGGTCTTTTGGCGACCCCCAAATGGCTTGCGAGTTACAGGCTTATATTACTACCATAAGCAGGATCAGCTCTGACAGCACATGAGACAGTGCTACAGTGCAGGTATATTACTACCATAAGCAGGATCAGCTCTGACAGCACATGTGACAGTGCTACAGTGCAGGTATATTACTACCGCAAGCAGGATCAGCTCTGACAGCACATGAGACAGTGCTGCAGTGCAGGTATATTACTACCGCAAGCAGGATCAGCTCTGACAGCACATGAGACAGTGCTGCAGTGCAGGTATATTACTACCACAAGCAGGATCAGCTTTGACAGCACATGAGACAGTGCTGCAGTGCAGGTATATTACTACCGCAAGCAGGATCAGCTCTGACAGCACATGAGACAGTGCTGCAGTGCAGGTATATTACTACCGCAAGCAGGATCAGCTCTGACAGCACATGAGACAGTGCTACAGTGCAGGTATATTACTACCACAAGCAGGATCAGCTCTGACAGCACATGAGACAGTGCTACAGTGCAGGTATATTACTACCATAAGCATGATCCGCTCTGACAGCACATCAGACAGTGCTACAGTGCAGGTATATTACTACCACAAGCAGGATCAGCTCTGACAGCTTATGAGACAGTGCTACAGTGCAGGTATATTACTACCACAAGCAGGATCAGCTCTGACAGCACATGAGACAGTGCTACAGTGCAGGTATATTACTACCACAAGCAGGATCAGCTCTGACAGCACATGAGACAGTGTTACAGTGCCGGTATATTACTACCACAACCAGGATCAGCTCTGACAGCACATGAGGCAGTGCTACAGTGCAAGTATATTACTACCACAAGCACAATCAGCTCTGACAGCACATGAGACAGTGCTACAGTGCAGGTATATTACTACCACTAGCACAATCAGCTCTGACAGCACATGAGACAGTGCTACAGTGCAGGTATATTACTACTATAAGCAGGATCAGCTCTGACAGCACATGAGACAGTGTTACAGTGCAAGTATATTACTACCATAAGCAGGATCAGCTCTGACAGCACATGAGACAGTGCTACAGTGCAGGTATATTACTACCACAAGCAGGATCAGCTCTAACAGCACACCAGACAGTGCTACAGTGCAGGTATATTACTACCACAAGCAGGATCAGCTCTGACAGCACATGAGACAGTGCTACAGTGCAGGTATATTACTACCGCAAGCAGGATCAGCTCTGACAGCACATGAGACAGTGCTACAGTGCCGGTATATTACTACCGCAAGCAGGATCAGCTCTGACAGCACATGAGACAGTGCTACAGTGCCGGTATATTACTACCACAAGCAGGATCAGCTCTGACAGCACATCAGACAGTGCTACAGTGCCGGTATATTACTACCACAAGCAGGATCAGCTCTGACAGCACATGAGACAGTGCTACAGTGCCGGTATATTACTACCACAAGCAGGATCAGCTCTGACAGCTTATGAGACAGTGCTACAGTGCAGGTATATTACTACCACAAGCAGGATCAGCTCTGACAGCACATGAGACAGTGCTACAGTGCAGGTATATTACTACCACAAGCAGGATCAGCTCTGACAGCACATGAGACAGTGTTACAGTGCCGGTATATTACTACCACAACCAGGATCAGCTCTGACAGCACATGAGGCAGTGCTACAGTGCAAGTATATTACTACCACAAGCACAATCAGCTCTGACAGCACATGAGACAGTGCTACAGTGCAGGTATATTACTACCACTAGCACAATCAGCTCTGACAGCACATGAGACAGTGCTACAGTGCAGGTATATTACTACTATAAGCAGGATCAGCTCTGACAGCACATGAGACAGTGTTACAGTGCAAGTATATTACTACCATAAGCAGGATCAGCTCTGACAGCACATGAGACAGTGCTACAGTGCAGGTATATTACTACCACAAGCAGGATCAGCTCTAACAGCACACCAGACAGTGCTACAGTGCAGGTATATTACTACCACAAGCAGGATCAGCTCTGACAGCACATGAGACAGTGCTACAGTGCAGGTATATTACTACCGCAAGCAGGATCAGCTCTGACAGCACATGAGACAGTGCTACAGTGCCGGTATATTACTACCGCAAGCAGGATCAGCTCTGACAGCACATGAGACAGTGCTACAGTGCCGGTATATTACTACCACAAGCAGGATCAGCTCTGACAGCACATCAGACAGTGCTACAGTGCCGGTATATTACTACCACAAGCAGGATCAGCTCTGACAGCACATGAGACAGTGCTACAGTGCCGGTATATTACTACCACAAGCAGGATCAGCTCTGACAGCACATCAGACAGTGCTACAGTGCAGGTATATTACTACCACAAGCAGGATCAGCTCTGACAGCACATCAGACAGTGCTACAGTGCCGGTATATTACTACCACAAGCAGGATCAGCTCTGACAGCACATCAGACAGTGCTACAGTGCAGGTATATTACTACCTGCACTATTTATCTTTACTACTTAAAAGTAATAAATACTGGATGGTTACCACTGCCCTTTATAGTGCCGATATAAAGCTACAGTATATGAACAGGAGCAAGGTGTTTATTTATGCTTTGGTCGTTAATAAAATGCATATTAAATCATTTAAAAATAAATATTCTATATTAACTTCCTATTAGGGATCAGTTTCAGCAGCAGCTGGTCTTTGTCTAGCACTGAGTGCTAAATTTTCATGGACAACACAAAGCTCTCCGATAGGTATTTTCCATTGGCATAGAGCTTTTGCTGTGGGGGCAGCCTATAAAGGACTGTTGGATTATTTTCTAAAAACATTTAGACCAGGGGTGTCCAAACTCGGTCCTGCTGGACCACCCAGGCCTGGATTTGTGGATATCCTTGCTGTAAGCATGTGAGACTATCGCTTCTTCAGTCATCCCGATTGACTCACCTGTGCACAGAAAGGAAATCCTCAAATCCAGACCTGTGTGCGGCCCTCCAGGACCAAGTTTGGACACCCCTGCTTTAGACCATCTCTCAGCCAAACTTTCCCTTGAGCAGGGGTGTCCAAACTCCGTCCTGGAGGGCCACACCCAGGCCTGGATTTGAGGATTTCCTATCTGTGCACAGGTGAGTCAATCGGGATGACTGAAGAAGCGATAGTCTCACCTGCTTGCAGGAAGGATATCCACAAATCCAGGCCTGTGTGCGGCCCAGCAGATACTGTTATAAATAATAAAATATTAGTTTAATTAAAGGGACATGGAAGGATTCTGATTTCTACAAGGTATATAATATACCTCTGTATTTATTTACTTGTATGTACTTTGTTTTATTGAAAAGCACTTTAAAGCAACGTTGTTGGTGGCTAACATGGAACAAATAGTCCCTATATGGGTCTGCCCACTGCAGCGTATGCAGACACAGACTCTGTAGGGCGGGATGTACAGCCTATCAGGGAACACGTCTCAGCAGAATGTTACTGAGAGACGGTCATTGATTGGTAAGTATGAAACACAGCACAGCAAGTACAGCAGAGTCTGTCTTTGTGAGCTGCAGAGGGCAGACCCAAGCAGGTACAATTTCTATGATTTTAAACAGTTAAAACAGAGCTTATAAGCACTTCTAAATAAAATAAAGTACATAAACGTAAATAGATAACATGGATATAATATACCTAGTATCATCCAGGGACCTTCCTTATCCCTTTAATAGCCAATGTATAAATAATACACAGCTCCTCTTGTTAGGACACTATCCTGGTCCTACTATGGGTTCCTTCCCACACTATAGGGCCCCCTCATAGGCCCTTGGCTATTCCAGCATCGCAGCCTCCTTAGCATGAAATATACGACAGGCCAGTATTTCCCAGTCACAAACAGCCCTTGATATATTACAGAATTCACTCTCCTAGTTGCCTGCCATTCATAAGCTGTTCAAGCTTCTATACACAAGAGTCCCTCAAGTGAATTACAAGCCCCGATCCACTCTGGGCCATCCATTACTTGATAAATGTAAGACGTTCTTCCTCTGAACGCTGCTGTTTGTGTAAATTATATTCTGCAGGGTTTTTTCTGAGCAAACAGCTTTAAACAATCTGTAATTTGTGGGTTTATTATCATATCTGCAATATTGTATAGGGGTACACCCAGAACTATATCAGATAGTATATAGGGGTAGTGTATAGGGGTATCCCCAGAACGATATCAGGGATAGTATATAGGGGTAGTGTATAGGGGTATCCCCAGATGGATATTAGAGATAGTGTATAGGGGTATCCCCAGAACGATATCAGGGATAGTATATAGGGGTAGTGTATAGGGGTATCCCCAGAACGATATCAGGGATAGTATATAGGGGTAGTGTATAGGGGTATCCCCAGAACGATATCAGGGATAGTATATAGGGGTAGTGTATAGGGGTATCCCCAGAACGATATCAGGGATAGTATATAGGGGTAGTGTATAGGGGTATCCCCAGAACGATATCAGGGATAGTATATAGGGGTATCCCCAGAACGATATCAGGGATAGTATATAGGGGTAGTGTATAGGGGTATTCCCAGAACGATATTAGGGATAGTATATAGGGGTATCCTCAGAACGATATCAGGGATAGTATATAGGGGTAGTGTATAGGGGTATCCCCAGAACGATATTAGGGATAGTATATAGGGGTATCCCCAGAACGATATCAGGGATAGTATATAGGGGTAGTGTATAGGGGTATCCCCAGAACGATATTAGGGATAGTGTATAGGGAAGTATATAGGGGTATCTCCAGAAGGATATTAGGGATAGTATATAGGGGTAGTGTATAGGGGTATCTCCAGAAAGATATTAGGGATAGTGTATAGGGATATCTCCAAAAGAATATTAGGGATAGTGTATAGGGGTATCCCCAGAACGATATCAGGGATAGTATATAGGGGTAGTGTATAGGGGTATCTCCAGATGGATATTAGGGATAGTATATAGGGGTATCTCCAGGAGGATATTAGGGATTGTATATAGGGGTATCCCCAGAACGATATCAGGGATAGTATATAGGGGTAGTGTATAGGGGTATCCAGAAGGATATTAGGGATAGTGTATAGGGGTATCTCCAGAAGGATATTAGGGATAGTGTATAGGGGTTGTGTATAGGGGTATCTCCAGAAGGATATTAGGGATAATGTATAGGGGTTGTGTATAGGGGTATCTCCAGAAGGATATTAGGGATAGTGTATAGGGGTTGTGTATAGGGATATCTCCAGAAGGATATTAGGGATAATGTATAGGGGTTGTGTATAGGGGTATCTCCAAAAGGATATTAGGGATAGTGTATAGGGTTGTGTATAAGGGTATCTCCACAAGGATATTAGGGATAATGTATAGGGTTAGTGTATAGGATATTAATACATTTGAGACAATTAAATGGAGGGTTAGTAAATGGGGCAGCAGGTAAAAGACAAAATCTCAAAGGAAGAACATCATGATCTTAAAGTGTATAGAAGGGCAGAGGCAGAGCTAGCGAAACATAAATAATTATCTGCCCCTCTCCCAAAATAAATTAAGAATCCCCTTTTACTCCAGGCCACTGGTGATAGCAAAGGGCTCCTACCCTGTTCTGGGTCCCGGTGCTTTGCACCTGCTGCACTGGCAGTAGTTTCATCAGTGGAGAGGGTTGATATGGTATCAATTTATTTAATCAATTTTAGAAGAAAAGTGGTAGAAATACAAGAATAAGAGGTCATGATCTGAAATTCACTGGTTGGCATTTTATGGCGATGTGCAAAAGTACTACTTTACAGAAAGAGTATTAATAGCTATCCAGTAGGAGTGATGGCTATTAATACTCTTTCTGTAAAGTAGTCCGGGTAGTAGTAGTGCTAACCACTGTGGCTAGGACTCGGTGCTTCCACCAATGTCGACCTGGGTTCGATTTCAAGCCAGGGAACCAGGAGGTCACACCACTCTGAAGCCGAGCAGGGTTGGGCCTGGTCAGTGCCAGACACCCAAGAGCTGTATGCTGTGGCCCATTGGAGAAGGAACTGGCAACCCACTCCAGTATCTCTGCCATGAATATCAAGTGGATCAGCATGACCATGGACATAAAGCTGTTCGGGTGTGTTTCGGTCCATGAGGTCAGGGAGAGTCAGAAACAAATGAACAACACACAAAAAAAAAAGGCGTGATGCAGACAAACCCAGTCTCGCTTGTCTGAGATAAACATAAACCTATCCAGATAATGGTATGGACAGACTAGAAGGGTCTTTGGTTTCTTATCTGTTGCTATTACTAAACATAACTACATTGAATTTGCTATTTTAATTAATAAAAATTCTGCACAGGTTAAAAAGGCTATTGTAATACTGTGTAAATGCAGTTTTGCAGCACTTTTGTGACCTCCCACCTACAGATGCTGATTTGGAGCAAGCAGCTGAATCTATCTAAGGGCTGGCTAATACTTGGTTACTTTGTTTGCTATATATATATATGTGATATTTATATTTAGTTGCCACCTCCAAGCCGTGTTACCATATGAATAGATGGCGTCCCTCTCTAGTCAGTGTGCGCTTTGCTTGTGTATTAGTTGCTCTCTTTCCCCTATTTGGCACACAGATGTGCAGCATATGTGCTGTTCCGGTTGGTTCTGGCCCGGTCCTTTGGGTGCTCTGTTTGTTTGTCCCACGCTGGGATAGAAGTAGATGCAATTGTCATGTCTCGCTTTCCCTCTTCTCACCCGAGTGAGCCGCCAAATCATTCGCTGAAGTGCTGCACTTTCCGTTTTGTTTTTTAGAATTCCGAGACACCCTGGAAATGCCATGGAAGCCATCGTTGTGTCAATATGTGTTTATATTTACAGATATATTAGATGGTTCAACCACAGCCCGTTACAGCATGATGCAGTCACACATCTTTATATTGCATTTAAATGATAATGTTTTAAACATTACAGAATTCTGGGCATTTATTGTATGCAATTATGGTGGAACAGGGGCAGCCATGGCTTTGTTTGTTAACCGGATTTGTCACCTGGGAGGAGATCTTGGATGCTAGTAAGAATCCACTTTACGGTATTGCCAGTTCCCATTCTGTAGGGCAAGTGCATTCTACAGAACTACACTGAAATCTTATAGAAACACTAGAGGGAGCGCAGAGGGAGCGCAGGCGTACTTTAGAAATTATATGTAGGGATTGCTCAATGTCAACGGCGCATTCGCATATCGCTGCCTCGGCGGAGCATGCACACAGCACGGCGCCAGAGGAGGGAAGAGACACAGGGGAGGGAGGAGGGGGGAAAGAGACACAGGGAAGGGAGGAGTGGGAAAGACAGAGGGTGAAAGAGACACAAGGGAGGGAGGAGGGGGGAAAGAAACAGGGGAGGGAGGAGGGGGGAAAGAGACACTGGGAGGGAGAGGGGGAGAGACACAGGGGATAGAGATGGGGGAAGAGACCCAAGGGAGGGAGGAGGGGGGGAAGAGACACAGGGGAGGGAGGAGGGGGGAAGAGACACTGGGAGGGAGAGGGGAGAGACACAGGGGAGGGAGAGGGGAGAGACACAGGGGAGGGAGGAGGGGAAAGAGACACAGGGAAGGGAGGAGGGGGAAAGACAGAGGGTGAAAGAGACACAAGGGAGGGAGGAGGGGGGAAAGATACACTGGGAGGGAGAGGGGAAGAGACACAGGGGATACAGATGGGGGTAAGAGACAAAGAGGAGGGAGAGGGGGAAGAGACACATGGGAGGGAGGAGGGGGAAAGACACAGGGTGAAAGAGACACAAGGGAGGGAGGAGGGGGGGAAGAGACACTGGGAGGTAGAGGGGGAGAGACACAGGGGATAGAGATGGGGGTAAGAGACAAAGAGGAGGGAGAGGGGGAGAGACACAGGGAGGGAGAGGGGGGAAAGAGACAAAGGGGAGGGGGAGACACATGTAATATTATACGGGTAAACAACTAGTATATATATATATATATTTGTGTGTCTGTGTACATCATGGGTGTTTTTCAGCGTTGGCCCAGGCCTAGGGCAGCACATTTTCAGGGGGTTGCTAGCTGTCTGACGTTACTGATGCAATGCCATGGAATATGCATTGAAATGTCTATATGCAGACGATATTTAAGAGTATATAGTTATGGTTTTATATATATATATATATATATATATATATATATATATATATGTATATAGTATCTGGTAAACTTGTGATTGTGCTATAGTAAGTGGAAAGGAGGAGTAGTAAATGGGTAGTTGGGGAGGCACACAAATCCGAATGTCCTAGGGCAGCGTGAAACCTAAATACTGTTGAACGAATACAAAATATAGAAAGTTTTTTTTTTTTGTGATCTTCAAGAAAACCCTAAAAGTTCCTTTAAGTAAAATTCATCTGATCCATCACTTTTTAAAGAAAAAAAATAACCAAAAAGGAAAGATTAAGTTTATAAGTAAGATTTATCTTTTTGTATTTTGTTTGTTCAAAATGTTCTCTCTTTTTATTTGTAATGAAACTGAAACATTTAAACTAAAATATTTTTTTGGGTGGGTTTCTTAAAGAATGACATTCCCACTACAATAATGTAAAAAAAGAAGTAGTGGCCATCGTAGGGAAATGTGATTAATTGAACAATGAATCTTATTAATAGTATTTTATGTGCTATAATATATAATAACAAGGGTAATAATGTATAGTATGTTGATGCTCACACACTGGTATTATAATATAAATATAAATGATAAGAGATATAAAGTATCTCAGTAGTTACTTGCACGAAGCATTTGTAATAGACTAAATATTGATTGTTTTATAGAATGCTAGTAATTACCCGCACATTCCTCTGAATTATACAGGATTTTACATTTTTAATATTCCCTTTTAATGTTTCCCAGAATTGTGATTAACATTCCACAGGGGGCACAAGTCATAATAGGGGGGATCCAGCGGGTTAGGCGGCTGCCAGTAGCAAATCTTTCTCCTGTGCTCTCTCTCTCTCTCTCTCTCTTCCTCTCTCTTCCTCTCTTTCTCTCTCTCTCTTTCTCTCTCCCTCCTCTCTCTCCCTCCTCTCTCCTTTTCTCTCTCTCCCTCCTCTCTCCCTCCTCTCTCCTTTTCTCTCTCTCCCTCCTCTCTCCCTCCTCTCTCTTTCTCTCTCTCTCTTTTTCACTTTCTCTCCTCCTTCTAATCCTCTCTCTCTCTCTCACCCTATCTCTCTCCCCCTCTATCTCTCCCAACTCTCCCTTTTTCTCCCTCCCTCCTCTTTCTTTCTCACTCTTTCTCCTCCTAATTCTCCCTCTCTCCCTTCTTGTCCTCTCTCGTTATGGCCCTCTCTCTCCCTATCTCTCTCCCCCTCTATCCCTCCCTCCTCTCTCTTTCTCTCTCTCTCTTTTGTCTCTTTCTCTCCTCCTTCTAATCTTCTCTCTCTCTCTCCTTGTCCTCTCTCTCGATCTCTCTCCTTGTCCTCTCTCTCTATCGCCCTCTCTCTCTATCGCCCTCTCTCTCCCTATCTCTCCTTCTCTCTATCTCTCCCACCTCTCTCTTTCTCTCTCTCTCTCCTTGTCCTCTCTCTCTATCGCCTTCTCTCCCTATCTCTCTCCCCCTCTATCCCTCCCTCCTCTCTCTTTCTCTCTCTCTCTTTTGTCTCTTTCTCTCCTCCTTCTAATCTTCTCTCTCTCTCTCTCTCTCCTTGTCCTCTCTCTCGATCACTCTCCTTGTCCTCTCTCTCTATCGCCCTCTCTCTCCCTATCTCTCTCCCTCTCTATCTCTCCCAACTCTCTCTTTTTCTCCCTCCCTCCTCTTTCTTTCTCACTCTTTCTCCTCCTAATTCTCCCTCTCTCCCTTCTTGTCCTCTCTCGTTATGGCCCTCTCTCTCCCTATCTCTCTCCCCCTCTATCCCTCCCTCCTCTCTCTTTCTCTCTCTCTCTTTTGTCTCTTTCTCTCCTCCTTCTAATCTTCTCTCTCTCTCTCCTTGTCCTCTCTCTCGATCTCTCTCCTTGTCCTCTCTCTCTATCGCCCTCTCTCTCTATCGCCCTCTCTCTCCCTATCTCTCCTTCTCTCTATCTCTCCCACCTCTCTCTTTCTCTTTCTCTCTCCTTGTCCTCTCTCTCTATCGCCTTCTCTCCCTATCTCTCTCCCCCTCTATCCCTCCCTCCTCTCTCTTTCTCTCTCTCTCTTTTGTCTCTTTCTCTCCTCCTTCTAATCTTCTCTCTCTCTCTCTCTCTCCTTGTCCTCTCTCTCGATCACTCTCCTTGTCCTCTCTCTCTATCGCCCTCTCTCTCCCTATCTCTCTCCCTCTCTATCTCTCCCAACTCTCTCTTTTTCTCCCTCCCTCCTCTTTCTTTCTCACTCTTTCTCCTCCTAATTCTCCCTCTCTCCCTTCTTGTCCTCTCTCGTTATGGCCCTCTCTCTCCCTATCTCTCTCTTTCCTTCCCTCCCCCTCTCTCTCTTCCCCTCTAGGCTAGTATTGCTGTCTGTACCTAATTATCGGATTAATGGCTTCCTTTTACATATGGCTCGCTCCACCAGACTATCGTCCTCCTCAAAACCTCTCTAAAACCTCACGTGTTGTAAAGCAGCCTATCACCTTCATTCCTAATATACACATCACTTCTCTCACCCTCCTGCACCCCACACAAAACCTTTAGATTGTAAATCTGCGAGATTTCAGTCTTGCGCAGCACTTTGGGGAAAACTCTATGAACACCGGATTCTAAGCTCAGACAAGGCCCTCCATCGTTGTAATGTGTTAATACGGAATATGTCTTTGCCTGGAAATTAACTAATTCAGAGCGCTACAGAATATGTTGGTGCGTTACAAATAAATGATAATAATACTAATAATATTATCTTCTGAATATCAACAGAGACTGACGCCTCAGGAGCTTACTATCCGTTCAAGGAGCAGTGATTAGCCTCCTAGCATAAGAGGAGATTGGTATAAGTTATTGGTGACTTGATTAAAAAGGTGAATAAATATTCCATATCACTCATAGACCAACATCAAAGTTTAGGCTTTCAAAGTAATCTCTATTCACTTTCTATGTGACAAATAAGCTTGGACAATGTCCTTTAACAATGTACAAAAACATAATGGCAAAGTGAGCCCGGTGCCCTGCTCATTTTGGGCATAATAAGCAGTTTAGCTCCAGCACACAGTATATTACAGAGCTGGAAGTTACTGTTGACCGAGCCTTATGAATAACTAATGAGGACTAATTTCTGTTTTACTTGTTTTGTTTAAAATGCATATCTTGAACTGTGGCATTGTGGGTTTTCAAAACCTAATAAAGTGCTGTTTAGTTAAAAAAATATAATAAAAATAGTACTTATAATTTTACCACCCTCTAGCTGTGCGTATAATGCAGAATACACAGATATTTATATTAAATATTGTATGTTTTAAGATTAAATGGAAATAGTGAAATATAAAAAGAAATGCTTTATTTTAATTCTTATTGCTTGATAAATATTTAGGCAGCAGAATCTAGTTAATGTGTTTCGTCTATAAAAATATAGAAAATAAACTTTAATATTAATTAGGGGCTGTTTTATAATAATTATTCACAGCATACAGGATTTCATCTGCAGTAATGGATTATGGGGGAATTAGACAACTCACACAAAGAAGGATATGGTTGTATATGGTCATGCATTTGAATGTTTCCACTACCACTAAGGATTCTGGGTAGTAATATGCAAATAAGCCTCAAGAAGGACATGCTTTTGCTTCTAACCAACCCTACTCTCACATAGTCTTCAGGTCGTAGCTTTGGATCAGGGTCCAGAGCCCACTCACAGACAGCAGTTCCGTCCTTATATGGGGCTCATCAGGGCGAGATTGCTTTAGGCAACTGTGAAATTAGACTGGGGAGAGTCCTCAGACCAGATATTAAGTATGTTATGGTGGGTAGGAAGGTGGTTGGAGCTCATTTTGAGCTCCATTTGCATATTACTACCCAGAATGCTTAGTGGCAATCAGCGGCAGAGCTAGAGAATGGAGGGCTCTGATGCAAACAATAAATGTTGGTCTCATGAGGGTAGTTATTATTATTTTGCTCTGGGCCCCCCTGTTATCAACTCTGTGCCCCTTCCCATTATTATTATTATTGTTTATTTGTAACGTGCCAACATATTCAGGTTTAAGTTCCAGGAAAAGACAATTACAATATTAACAAGCTGCAAAGGATAGAGGGCCCTTTCTTTGAGCTTTGAATCCAGTGTTCATAGTTCATTCTGAAGCACCGTGCAAGATTGAAAACTAGCAAACTTACAATTTCCCATAACAACTCCCCTCCCTAAGACCCCTTCCCATAATAGCACCCCTCCCCAAGACGCCTTTCCATAGCTGCTACTAGCGACAGAAAATAAAATTACACAGCACTGGGCCCCCCAGAGGAGGGCTCCAGTGCATTGCTCCGCCCCTGGTAGCAGTTACTACCCAGAATGCTCAGTGGCAGTGGACATTTAGACATACTCTTCATAGTTTTCTCTTTCCTTACTATATATACAGTGTATTTCTTTTCAATCATCTTTCTATCCATCACATCTTTCTTATTGACGGATCTGGATTTCCATTAGCAGAACCTAACAATGATCACATGCACGTTCTCATTTGCATATCCCCTCCCAGAGGATTTGCTTTCTGCACAAATAGTGTTTGCTGGCAATTTATTCTGATACTAACATATTTTTTGACCCGGTGTGGATATTTAAGTTGTTTATTTTATTCTTCTTCGGGAAAAACAATTCTTTATTTAATAGAAAATAATTTGTTAACGAGCTCGCCTCATTCAACATAAGTAAACGACATATGTTTATTTTTTCTTTTTCAGTTTTTTTGGTTACTTTGAATAGTCAGCCACTCGGGACAGATGAGCCATTGCTTCTCAACCTCTTATTACTCTTGGTGTAAAAGCTAATTACTGGGAATCCTCGTGAGTTTAGTACAAGTCCCATGAAACAGTTAGGGACTGAAATCCAATTACATTTACAAGGCTTGCATTATGATACTAACAATTCCTTGCAGATGTTATTGTGGTGTCCTGGGTTTTAGTGATTCACTGATAGACTAAGTCACGGTATTATCCTATAACCCTCCTAGTGCCTCATAATAGCACATAATATCTGTATATCATATAGTGGTGATGTCATAATCCTATAGTATAGCCTGTCGCAGACGTCACTGCTGTACGGTTATAACTAAGAAACAAAAAAACACCAAAAAGGGCCACTGTCATCCTATATATAAATATAACGACATATAATAATGGGCAGGTGGGTTTAGAAAAAAATAATACAGCCTTTATTATGCAAATAATACAGATCAGAGACAACAATGTGTTGAGGTTGAATAAAATGGTTATAATACTTGGGTTGGAGCATCAAAGTACTTAGCTTTGGTGGCAAAGTATACTACCACTTCCATGCAGGTGTCCCGAATATGAACATTTCTGCAGGATTATAAGTGCATTTCTTAACATTTGTTGCATTAGTTTCTTATGCAAAAGTGTTTAAAAATTGATCTTTTACATGCATGCTAAACAAAAATGTGACTTGGATATCATGTTAAATTAAATTATTGTATCTTAATTAACAAATACAAATCATTTTCATTTGACAGAAGCTACTTTAGATAATTAAAGACACAGAAATATATCTATCTATCAATCACTATCTATATATCACTATCTATTTATCTATCTATCTATTTATCTATCTATCTATCTATCTATCTATCTATCTATCTATCTATCTATCTATTTATCTATCTATATCTATACAAACCAGTATCTATCTATCTATCTATCTATCTATCTATCTATCTATCTATCTATCTATCTATCTGTCTGTCTGTCTGTCTGTCTGTCTATCTATCTATTTATCTATCTATCTATCTATCTATCTATCTATCTATCTATCTATATATCTATCTATATATCTATCTATTTATCTATCTATCTATCTATCTATCTATCTATCTATCTATCTATCTATCTATCTATCTATCTATCTATCTATGTATCTATCTATCACTATCTATCTATCTATCTATCTATCTATCTATCTATCTCTCACTATCTATCTATCTATATATCTATCACTGTCTATCTATCTATTTATCACTATCTATCACTATCTATCTATCACTATCTATCACTATCTATCTATCTATCTATCACTATCTATATATCTATCTATCTATCACTATCTATATATCTATCTATCTATCACTATCTATCACTATCTATCTATCTATCTATCTCTATCTATCTATCTATCTATCTATCTATCACTATCTATCTATCACTATCTATCTATCTATCACTATCTATTTATCACTATCTATCTATCTATCACTATCTATTTATCACTATCTATCTATCTATCACTATCTATTTATCACTATCTATCTATCTATCTATCACTATTTATCTATCTATCACTATCTATCTATCACTATTTATCTATCTATCTATTTATCTATCACTATCTATCTATCTATCCTCTATTTGTATCTATCTATCAAATTGTATTTCTGTCTATCTTTATCAGATCTTTCTTTCTATCAATTTATCTTTATCAACTGTTATAAAGTTGCTCTTTTAAATGCATACAAAAACTGTTTTTATATATATAAAGACACACAGACGCCACATTACTACTACTTACTACTACTGTGTATGTGCATACTCATGCGGATATAGAGAAATCGAGATGTGATATACTCTATGGGAGACATAGGAGCCAGACAGGCTGTGTCTTAAGATCCTGGGGTGAATCTCTTCATAAAAATGCATTAAAATTCTGTAAAATAATTAGGAGCCAGCAGTACAAGTTTTAGGAGCCCTTGCTTACATATATATATAGTTCTAATAAAAGCTAAACTCTGTATCACCCATGGGAGCTGGCAACATTTGAGCTGCTCCTTCCTTGCCCTTTTCTTGAAATGCTTTCACCAAGTTATGATTTGGCATCTACAACAAAACCCATTAGCGATGACAGGTTAAAATCCCTCTGCAAACCGTACCACAGAGGCCCTGATTCAGTGCCAGCCATTATTCCTTGAAGACTTACACCCCAGAGTGCGGGTAATCCTGACGCTCTATCCTACGCAGGCCGGGAGACCACTTTGGTTTTTTTTTTTTTAAAGCAGGCTTAAAAAGGTAAAGAGGCGCTGAATAATAGATTTATTGCTTTAATTACTTCCTCTGCCGGGTTTTCTCACTCCCTGCTCCCTAATTAAGATTTTATGTGAAGCAAAATAGGAAGCTGCCTGGGGATCTTCACTGATTTGGGGCTCCTGTCCGGCTGGTCATGTGACGTTATTGTGCAAGCCACTCCCACTTGTCTCTGTAGTTTGGATAAAACGCCACGTACTGAATGATGTACCCAAATAACAGCATTATCAGCCATGTAAGACATGAGCATACAGGCATTTTTAGAGAAAATCTACTTGTGTTATGTCTACCTCTAACTTGTAGTCTTGGGGGTATCCTACTGGGAGTTGCTCTACTATTTAGTCCTTAAAGCAGCAGTCTCTCAATGTTTTTGTGGTCTGGGGATCTGCTGGAAGAGATATCAATAACCTCAGATACTCCGATGATACTACTCTGATGGCTGAAAGTGAGAAGGAACTAAAGGACTTATTGATGAGGGTAAAAGAAGAGAGTCCAAAAACTGGGCTGAGGCTCAACGTTAAAAAGACAAAGATCATGGCAAACGGCAATCTCACTTCTTGGCAAATAGACGGGGAAGAAGTGGAGGCAGTGACAGATTTTATCTTCCTGGTATCCAAGATCTCTTTAGATGGTGACTGTAGTCATGAAATTAAAAGACGTTTGCTTCTGGGGAGGAAAGCTATGGCAAGCTTGGACCAGCTAGTAAAAAGTAGAAAGATATTACATTCTCAGCAATGGTCCGTATAGTTATAACTCTGGTATTATCAGTAGTGACATACGGATGTGAGAGCTGGACCATAAAGATGGCGGAGCACCGGAGAATTGTCCCCTTGGACTGCAAGAAGATCCGATAAATCAGTACTACACGAAGAGCATTATCTGACAGATGTGCCTGGCATGCTGCATGCCATAAGGTCATCTTGTAGTATATCAGTCTGGTCTCACTCACTAGAGTGACCCAGCCCCAAAATACCAGGCAATTCTACCCTGAACAGGAGAAACAGCAAACCCATATGCGTTTCGACCTTTGTGGGCCTCGTCAGTGAGGTGCAGCTGAACTCCCTAAGGCACAGAGAGCAAGGAGTCCACATCTGGTTCCCTCTATCACCCTTAGGGTGAGAGAAAACCCTAAGGGTCATTTGCATACACAACAACAAAATTAGACTTGCTCAATCTGAGAAAGGACAATACCTGAAGTAGGTTATCTGAAGAGCATTATCTGACAGATGTGCCTGGTATGCTGCAAGCCATAGGGTCATGGAGAGTCAGGCATAACTGAACAACAGCAGCATGCAGTTATATTTATATATATTTATATAGATATATATATATATATATAATTTCTTCACCCAAACAGCAAAGTGTCAATATGGGGCTATAGTTCCCTTTTAAACTTTTATTATAAACTAACCTAAAAGTAATTATTTGAATGCAACACATGTTTTTTTATCTACAAGCTATATAATCTTGCAGAAACACTCTCTCCTCCTGAATATTTTACAGATCTATGTAAAGTCTCACCAGGGACATGTTCTTGGCATTTGCATATTTTTTACCTATTTTATGGTGTAGGATTTTTTATAGAAATCGTCCGATAACCTTTTCCCGCTCAGAGCTCCCTCGTCCTAATGATTTAGATTATATCAGATAAAAGTAGAATCTCTGGATATCTTGAATTTGTGTGATTTCTTAATTGACATGGATTTAATGTTTTTTTTCTAATTATATATATATATATATATATATATATATATATATATATATAAATAAATAAAAGAAACATTAAATCTTTTGCACGCCACAGCTCCTCTCTTGCCACAAAGTATCTTCAACAAGGTTATTTTAATTAACAATTTAAGCACTATATATAATTAACTGCCAGTACGTATCGAAGTCACAGAAATCTGTGCATTACTGAAAAATCTAGTTCATTTTTATTCCATTTCTCAGTGTAAAAGTACTCTGTTGCTTGCTGTAGGATTATTTAGTAGCATTTAAAATTATATTGGTGCTATTACATTCTTGGATCAAGGCCTTTCATATATCTGTATTCATGAGCCAACGTTGGAGTCCATTATCATTTTGAGAATTACTGACCGAATCGAAACAAATTTAAGCAGAACAGTTTTATTCTGATAAAAGGCTAATTTCCTGGCATTCTGCATTTTATACCATATCCGATGTTGGCCGATGTATTTTGTTATAGCTGAATCGTCGATGATGCCTCCTCGTTTAGGGGGTCTCCCCCTTAACTTTACAATAAAGATAATAATAATAACTTATAGGGCCTCATTCAATTGCTATTTGGCCAATTGAAAAGGGCTCTATATAAGCACATAGCATATTTTTTTAATTAGTGCAGACCTTGCTTTTGGATAGAAGATCACTAACTAAAAACTTCTGTAAAAAAATATGCTGTGTGCTTATATAGAGCCCTATTCAATTGGCCGAATTACAATTGAATGAGGCCCATAGTGTTTAAAGGGCCACTGTGGTCTGTTTTATTTTCTTCTATATGGCATGTAAATAACAAAATGTGCAAATGCATTTAGAAGACAAAAAACACTTTGTTTTTTTGAGTTTCCATTACGTCTCTTGAACGCACTGACAATTTTAGATGCCACATTCCTATTGTGCAGATATAAACCATGCACATATATATAGTGCAGTCTTATATTTTAAATAATCCCCTACACTTAAATGCTTTTCTTTTTTTTTCTATTACATTCTTTAATGTAGTACTTTTTTTTACAGTAGACACTTGGTACTCGTTGATTGCTTCCAGAAGACATGACGAGTGATAAGAACGACCAAACTCCCATAAGGAATAATGTAAATTGGTTTTAGCAAGTGCAACAAGCATTAAGGAAACGTTGAGCGCCAAAGGATTCTTTGTTGATCAAGGCTCGTTAAATACCGAATCCGATGAGTTTTGAGGTAGACGAGTACTGAGGGCCCACTGTATATGCAAATATTCTGCAGTGAAATAAACCATTTTGGTTTTTGCGGGTCATATGAGACTGCAAAAGAAAGCTTCTGTCTGTATAATGGAAATGTGGCAGTTAAAGCTGTCAGTGTTTTCAGCAGACTAATAGAAATCTCTTTATTTTACAAGCATGCTTTATTCTAAGAATGCAGCAGAAAGAAACAGCTCAGTAAAGGCAATGAAATCCATTACTAAAAAATAATTGTGCATGAAAGTTTAAGGCTGTTTATTTATTTATTTATTTATTTATGTATTCTAAGAACTCTGTGCCTGTTATCAGGTTGTTATTGAAAACACTGTATAGAATAAATGTGATTACAGTGGCCCCTTAATTAATAAGCACGCCATAATGTAATTATACAGTTTACATTCTGACCACGCCATGATCTCACGTGGCACATTGTACGTGGCGGGACAGCTGCCCTTTTGCCCTTCACATAGACACGTATTGATTATATTTCCTAGCAATAATTACTTCAAAGGACAATCTACACCAATCAATCCATATCATTTTGCAAAGAAAAAGCCCCATCCAGCTGTGATTGATTCCAGCTATTCATCCCTATTCTGCCTTCTCTATAATTGGCCAGACGGGGCTTTTTATGCATAAAAGGAAAAAAAAATCCTAAACTGTGCGCTCGGTAAGTCGTTCCTTTAGAAATCACTTAGAGGACCCTGTTGTATGAAGAATGTCGCTTAATAATGTCAAAAAATAAATGATTTCCCGTTATATGCATTGTCTATACATGTGCCTCCATTATTAAAGGGCCAAAGTCATCCAGAACTTTATTTATTTTATATATTACCAAAATTCTGATTTAAAGGTAAAATACAGTATATTAAAGAAATCAGAGTAACCAGTACAAAGCAACGAGTTGGATCCACTCTTTTACTTACAAGTGAATTTAGAGGAAATGTAAAGAGTCTCATGGAGAGCTTGTTAATTGTGGTTTCTTATCTAAACACATTCATTTGAATGTGGCTATTATTATTATTATTATTATTATTAATAATAATAATAATAATAATAATAAATAAATATAATATATATATATATATATATATATATATATATATATATATATATATATATATATTACCATAAGATGCTACTTTGGATCCAAAGAGTAACGTACATTGTATCTCATCTGCATGTCACCACTCAGTCCCACCAGAATGGGGTACGATGACTGTATTTCTGGGAAACCTGAGCAGGTAATAAGTTCTTAACTTATTCTTAGGCTTTCAGGTGAGCTTATAAATGTATTTTCCTTTATAGTATTATATTATTTTATTATTATTTTAGATATTTATATATATATTTATATATATATATTTATATATTTATATATATATATATATATATATATATATAAATATATATATAGTATTATATTATTTTATTATTATTTTAGATATTTATATATATATTTATATATATATATATATATATATATATTTATATATATATATATATATATATATATATATATATATATATATAGTATTATATTATTTTATATATATATATATATATATATATATAAATATTTGTATGTATATATATAAAATATATAGTATTTTATATACATATAAATATATTTATTTATATGTATTTATATATATATATATATATATATATATATATAACAGAATAAATATATATAATGTAATAAATAAATATATATTATATAAATATATTATAAATAATATAAACTGTAATACTGTATATAAATATACTTTTTACTTTAGTTTATTTCAGCTCTTCTGTTTCTGCCTCTACCTACAGTGACACTTAAGTAAAATATTATGAGCCTCTGGAAAAGTTTGATGCTTTTTAAAATAAGGCTGAATAATAATTATATGTCTACATACAGATTGCATGCATTAGCCTAGAATACATAATGGTATTAGTGATCAAATAAAAGGCCAGTAACCCACTGGAAGCCAATTTGTGGTAATTAATCACTTACAGCCAAAGCAATCCCATGCAGACATTTAAAAATAATAAAGTAAAATAAAAAATAAATTGGAAAAATTAATATATTTTTTTATTTTATTTAAATAATTTCAAGTGTATAATACAAAGAGAATAAATAAAATATGATTTAACAATCTCTATATCAGTATCTATATGGAACAATCTAAGACCTATCATTTTATCAGATATAATAATAATTTAATTTCTCTCCTTTGATCCACTAAATAAAACAATCTTTTTTTAAGATGCTATAATATTAATCATTTAATATGACAAAGGAAATTCTACATTATTTCAATTAGAGCAAGAATAAAATAAGATTATACATTGCTGTAAAGTAGTCTAAATTACACATAATGGTACTTTAATTAAATAAATGTTCTCAATGTTGTTATTTAGTTATCTACCTCACAAACATGCAAGATTGTATCACATTTTTTTTTTCCAGCTGTTCAGTCATGTCCTTCTTTTTGTGACCATATGGACTGCATCATGCCAGACACATCTTGTGACTGGTTGTGCTTATCCATGAGATTATCTTGGCAGATACTGAAGTGGGTTGTCAGTTCCTTCTCCAGTGAACCGCGATTTGTCTGATCTTTCTGCTATGACTTACCCATCTGGGGTGACCCTACAGGGTATAGCTCACAGCTTCACTGAGATACACAAGCATCATTACCACGACAGGGTAGTGATCCATATATATATATATGTTGTTGTTCAGTCCTCTAATCATGTCCATCTCTCTGTGACCATATGGACCACAGCATGATCATCTGGATTTTACTAATATATATATATGTGACTGTATATATATATATGTATATATATATATATATATATATACATGTAGATGAATAACCAGAGTATTGCAGTATATAGTGATACCTTTCTAATTGGACAAACATATTAATTTGTTATATATTGCAATACTCTGATTATTCATCTAGATTACTGGACACTCACGGCTACCTCACTCCTTATATATAATCCAGAAAACTTCCATATCTCTTTTACTGCAATGGAATAATCCAGCGCCCCTCAAGCTACAGACTCTACCACAGGCTAAAATAGAATCCCCCATTACACAAGCAGAGATATCTGAATATAAGATGTTAATACATGTTAATATTGTTATTTAGTTACATACGTCACAAACTTGCATGTTTCTATCACATTACAGTGGCCCTATACCCACTGAAACTCTCCATTGTTTCCAATGTACACAATCACTAATAGTTGTTGTCAGCCGAGATTGTGTGTAACACTTACAAAATAGCCAGTTGCGCATGCGCGCTTGCATTGCGCGGTTAAGGCAGTGGGAGGGAGAGAATGAGGGAAGGAGAGAGAAGGAAGAATGAGGGAGAGAGAGTGAGAAGGGGAGAGAGAGAGGGGGACGGTGGGAGAGAGAGAGTTGTGCATGCAACCCTCTCACATTGTACGGCGATGGGACAGGGAGAGAGAATGAGAGGGAGGGAGAGAGAGAGAAGTAGAGGGAGGGAGAGAGACAGAAGGATAGAGAAGGAGGGAGAGAGAGAATTGTGTTGTGCATGCGACCCTCGCATTTCGAGGCTTGCATTGCGCGGCGAAGGGACAGGGAGGGAGAGAGAGAAGGAGAGGGAAGGAGAGAAGGAGAGGGAGGGAGGGAAGGAGGGAGAGAGAGAGAATTGTGAGTTGTGCATGTGACCAACGTATTTCGAGGCTCACATTGTGCAGTGAAGGGACAGGGAGGGAGAGAGAAGGATAGGGAGGGAGAGCGAGTGAGACGGAAAGAGAGAGAGAAGGAGAGGGAGAGAGGAAAGGAGGGGCAGAGAGAAGGAGGGAGGGAGAGAGGAAGGGAGAGAGAGGAGAAGGGAGAGAGAATGAGAGAGAGAAGAAGGGCAGGAAAGAGAGGAAGAGGGAGAGAGGGTGCACAGAGAGAGAGAATGAGAACAGAGAGGGTGCACAGAGAGAGACAGGGTATACCGAGAGAGGGCACACAAAGATACAGAACACACAATATTTAATATAATATTATACCGGCATTTTTGACGGCCAAGTGACTAATTGAGTAATATTTTATATTTAATGTTATCCGGATTCAAACATATTGAAAACTCTGGCGAGTAATTCCCATATTTAAAAAAAAGCAGAATTACAAATAATAACTAAAAATGTAAACAGATTGCACCTTGGGAGATCCGTTGGGACCGTTGATGATATCCGGTGATTATTGCTGATGGAAGAACCCTTTGTGCTAATTCCGAGCGCAGATGGAAGCCCCGGCGCTCTGATCCCTCACCCCACAAACCTACCCACAGTCACGGGTGCACCTGGATGCCAGCCATACCTGTTTACAAATGACCCTAATTTTCTGCTTGATTCAGCAACAACTGCTGTGCCTCCCCCGTGATGTAATTAGGCCGCGGTAGTTCATGTGTGCCCATTATAATCTCTCCTGTGTGTTCTCTTAGTATCTTTTTGTAGCAGTAATCATATATATATATTAAATTTTTGTACCAATTGTTTGGCTAAATTATGCACAGTGGGCCATACTGGCCCCAAATTAACATAAAGTATGCTAAACAAGGTGTTTTTTCCCTGATAATTATACTCTGAAGCTTCAAGAGCTGATTTTAGAGAATTTACCTTCTCGCTGGAAGCTTTCATTTGTATATCTTTCTCGGTGCAGACTCGCCGGTGTTTACTCAGCTTCCTTTTTCTCAACTTTTATATTTCTTTTTGTTTGAATTCTCCAATTTCATGGCCGATTAAGGCGCGTCTATTTTATATTTTTTTTCCCCGTTCACAAAAAGAATTGTGGAGAAATGTTAGCGCTCAAGTGTCCGTACTCAGCAAGTTTGAGTTAACTCGTTACTAGAAGGGCCAAGGAAGCGGGCAAGTAGTCTGGAGAAGTAAACGCAACAAAATGAAGATTTAGGTCAGAATCCAAGCTGTTTTCTTTCTTCTTTTTTTTTTTTTAAGGCTTGTTGCGTATTGTCGTAGTTATGTTGTTGAGTCATGTCCGACTCTGGGTAACCATATAGACATCTTGTATCTGGTTGTGCTTATCCAAGAGTTTTTCTTGGCAAAATACTGGAGTGAGTTGCCAGTTCCTTCTCCAATGGCCCATGATTTGTCTGACCTCTGTGCTATGACCTGCCCATCTTGGGTGACCCTACATGGTATAGCTCACAGCTTCATTGTGTTTCTATTTACTTTTATATACTTTTTTTAAGAAATAGTCCCTGTATGGGTCTGCCCATTGCAGCGTATTCAGACACGGACGCTGTAGTGTCCCAGCCTATCAGGGACCATGTCTCAGCAGCATGTTGCAGAGATAATCACTGATTGGTTAGTATGAGACACATTAGAGTATGTACTACAGAGTCTATGTCTGCACACACTGCAGTGGGCAGACCTATACAGAGACTATTTGTTTGATTTTAGTCATTAAAACAAATCTAAGACGCACTTCTTAAATAGATACACAGGGATATTATATTTCTAGTAACTTTCCAAAATGTGCTGCCCTAGGCCTGAGCCTTTTTCGGCTGTACTACTCCATGATCATCCACCAAACAACATTATCTTGATCAGGTTCCCATTCCTAATTTTGTTTTATAGTAAACTAAAATTAATATTCAGTTCAGTATTTCAGAACTTTAGCTGAATTACTTTCCTTAATTTTAACAATAAGGTAATGTGAATTTGTTATGGCGACTTGACTTCCTGCCTAATCCATTGAGTGGATATTTAATCTTTTTTGTACTAAAACGAAGGTACAAGTGAAGATATGAATATTAATCTAATCATATGCAGATCACTTTAATTTAGCTAATGTTTAAGATATTAAAAAGCAACTTTACAAATTGGTTTAGGTTGGGAAAACCTTTTAGCGGATTCTCAGTAAGTGCACTACGGAGGATACGGGATTTGGAAGTGCTACATTAAGTTTACAGTTATGTAAATGAGGGCTCTTAATCCTGGGCCTTTGTGAGCACATCTCAAGGTGTGTTTCAGAAAATTACAGCTTGTACTTGTGAGAGGAGACACCGTGGAACTAGTAGGAGATGGGGGCTTTGTACAGAGACCCCCGTATCTCTTACCCACTGTTTTCTATGGTCTTAAAGTACCAATAATAGACAAATAGACAAAAAATAGACTAAAAATAGACAAAAATAAATAAATTGATAACACAAGAGCCTTAATAACTTTGAAGAAAAAAAAAAAGGGGGGGGGGGGTATCCCCCCAGAGTTTCTTGGTCTCCTACACCCATTATTCTTGTTTTTTTCACTCTATTGTGATATTTAAGAAATGAACTGACATATAAAATAAATATATACAGTCAGGTCCATAAATATTGGGACATCGACATAATTCTAATCTTTTTGGCTCTATACACCACCACAATGGATTTGAAATGAAACGAACAAGATGTGCTTTAACTGCAGACTTTCAGCTTTAATTTGATGGTATTTACATCCAAATCAGGTAAACGGTGTAGGAATTACAACAGTTTGTATATGTGCCTCACACTTTTTAAGGGACCAAAAGTAATGGGACAGATTAACAGTCATAAAGCAAACTTTCACTTTTTAATACTTGGTTGCAAATCTTTTGCAGTCAATTACAGCCTGAAGTCTGGAACGCATAGACATCACCAGACGCTGGGTTTCATCCCTGGTGATGCTCTGCCAGACCTCTATTGCAACTGTCTTCAGTTCCTGCTTGTTCTTGGGGCATTTTCCCTTCAGTTTTTTCTTCAGCAAGTAAAATGCATGTATCTGCTCTTTGTAAATGGGATAATGAGGGAATAACACACACCTGGCCATGGAACAGCTGAGCAGCCAATTGTCCCATTACTTTTGGTATATATATACACAAACTTACATATATACAGTGGTACTTTAATTCATTGAGTACCAAAAAAAGATTGCATACCAAACTCCTATGAGGTTTTTTGCTCATCCGCACATGTTGCAAATGTTGTTTTCTGAGAAGGGTGAGAATCAATATACTACTGTATATACGTATGCATGTAAGATTTCTACTGTTAATGTTATGAAAAATGATATAAAATAATTAATACATTTATATATTTTGGTTAAATCACAATTCAATTGCGTATATTTTCTAGTACATTTTCCGTTTTACTCTAGATATCCATTTTTTGGCGCTTTGACTTTTTCAGTTCATCATTGCACTGTGACTTGTTTTTTTCTATGTGCCTTAATGTGTCCTTATCCTAAAGTAATCTTTGCAAACTCTGCCTCTGTGTATGAGCCTTGTGCACTGATACTGCTAGGTAGTGTCCTCTCCCTATAATAATCAATGCAAGCAGCCAGTGAGCAGGAGTAGGTCAATGAGGACACCATAGATATAATCTAATTATATTGAAATTTAACCAAATTATATTCAAAGGCTTTTGTTAACGTGTAATTTATTATGATTATTCTAGATTTCAAACTGTGCCTGTATTATAGTTCCCCTTTAAAGGGACACTGTCAACCCAAAATCAAGTTTTTGTGTTTTTCCAAGGTACAGTACTTTTTATATCTTTCTAAGAACCATTCTTTTTTCGGCCATCTTGAATTACATCCGCAAAACACCTTGCATATATCCTATTTTATCTCAGTTTTCTGAATTGCCAATATATAAAGAAGTGTTCATTGTTTCAAAGAGGGTGTCCGATATATTAAATGAATGAATACAAAAACAATAATTATTTAGCTATCTTGAAACCTGTTCTGGCCATCTTGGATTGCATCAGTTATATACTGTATACTCCACAAAGCACAGCAGATGCATGAAGCCATGGTATTTTATCTCACATTACCAACTAGTCCATCTAAACATACATTTTGCTTCTGATAATTAGTCACCCCATCATATGCATGTATACAAAAACTAATTATGTAGCTGTCACAGAACCACTTCCTGTTTCGTCCATCTTGGATTATAACAGCTGTGCATGCTCCACAAGGCACCTCAGATGCAGGAAGCCATTATATTTTATCTCTGAATATTCACCTGTTCATCTATATATCAATTTTACTTCTGATATCATAATCATGTGTAGATGAACAATAATTATATAGTTGTCGCAAAACCACTTCCTGTTTCGGTCATCTTAGTTTGCATCCACGTAGTTGATATAATCCAAAAGGCACCTTATATACAGGAAACAGTCATGTTACCCACTGACGTACCCTACAGTTACATAGTAATTAAGGTTGAAAAAAGACTTTCAGTCCATCAAGTTCAATCTTTTAAGATCTCCTCTGATCTGCAATATGCAGATTAGTTATTAATTAATTAGTTGTTAATTCATTAATAATAGTATAGTATGTGAGGTTGAATAAAGACTGTTAGTCCATCAAGTTCAACCTTTTTAGATCTCTCTTGATCTTTTTAATATGTGGACTATTTATTATTAATTGTTAATTGATCCAGAGGAAGGCAAACAGAAAAAAAAATTGAAACTTTGCCAATTGTCTCATAAGGGGAAAAAAAAAGCAAAATTCCTTCCTGACCCCAGAAACTGGCGATCAAATTTCTCCCTGGATCAATATTCCTTGCTAGTTATCTATGATAACCTTGAATGCCCTCTTTATTCAAAAATATATCTAACCCCTTTTTGAAGTTGTCTATCGAATTCGCTGTCACCACCTCCTTTGGTAGAGAATTCCACAGTTTAACCACCCTAACTGTGAAGAACCATTTCTTTGTTTAAGGTGAAATCTTTTTTCCTCGAACCTCAAAGGATGTCCTCTTGTCAGTTGAAAATCTCTTGCTACAAAAAGTTCACTTGACAAAGCCTTATATTGTACCTGGATGTATTTAAATAAGGTAATCATATCCCCTCGTAGACGCCTTTTTTCTAGCGAAAATAAGTTTAATTTGGTTAGTCTTTCTTCATAACTTAGCCCCTCCATTCCCCTTATTAGTTTTGTTGCCCTTCTCTGTACTTTTTCCAGCTCTAAAATGTCCTTTTTATGAAGTGATGCCAAAAATTGTCCTCCATATTCCAAATGAGGGCGTACTAGTGATTTGTATAGTGGTAGAATTATATTTGCTTCTCTTGCATCTATACCCTTCTTAATACATGCTAATATTTTATTGGCCTTTGCAGCTGCTGCTTGGTTTTGAGCACTGTTACCTAGGTGGTTGTCCACAAGCACTCCCAAATCCCTTTCAATATCTGATACCCCTAGATTTGCTCCATTAAGATTATAAATTGCATGGCTATTTTTCCTTCCCAAAATGCATAACCTTACATTAATTTGTATTAAATCTCATCTGCCATTTAGCCGCCCATTTCTCTAATTTATGCAAATCCCTTTGTAGGGAAAGTACATCATTATCTGATTTAATTACTTGCACAACTTAGTGTCTTCAGCAAAAATGGAGACACTGCTTTCGAGTCCTACTTCTACGTCATTAATAAATATGTTAAAAAGGAGAGGACCTAATACTGAACCTTGAGGAACCCCACTTACCACATTAGTCCAATCTAAATATGTACTATTTACAACAACCCTTTGCTTCCTGTCTTTTAGCCAGCTCTCGATCCATGAGCAGATATTTACTGCAATTACTGTATACCTTAGTTTGCTCAAAAGTCTCCCATGAGGCACTGTATCAAAAGCCTTGGCAAAATCCAAAAAGACTAAATCCACTGAGTTGCCATGATCCAAGTTCCTACTAGCCTCCTCATAGAAACTAAGTAGATTGGTCTGACATGACCTTTCCTTCATAAATCCGTGTTGACTGCTACCTATGATCTTGTTCAAATAGACATATTCTTGTATTCTGTCTCTTATTAACCCTTCTAAAAGCTTCCCAACTACAGATTTGAGGCTCACTGGTCTATAATTCCTTGGATTTGCTCTTGCTCCCTTCTTAAATATAGGTATCACCACTGCTTTTCTCCAGTCATATGGTAGAGACCCTGTGGTGAGTGAGCCTTGAAAGATTAGATATAATGGTTTGGCTGTTACAGAACCCAGCTCCCTCAGTACCCTTGGATGTATTCCATCAGGACCTGGGGCTTTATTAACATTTATTTTCTCCAATCTCTTTTGGATTTCTTCCTGCATTAACCAATTATTTGGTGAAGGTAGTGTAGCCCCATTATGTTGCAGTGTCCCAACCACTGGTACCTCCCTTGTGTATACCGAAGAAAAGAACCTATTTGGCTCATCTGCCTTTTCCTGGTCACTATTTATCAGACGTACGGTGTCACATTGTAATGTTCCTATAGCTTCCTTCCTCGCCTTCTTCCCAATTAATATATTAAAAAAATATTTTAGGTTTAGTCTTCCTTTCCATTGAAACTGACTTCTCATTTTCTATTTTAGCCAGCCTAATAGCCCTTTTGCAAGCCTTTTTTGATTTCTGTATAGTCACATAAAGCTGCCTCTGTTCCCTCCTTCTTGTATCATTTAAATGCCTGTTTCTTTTTCCTTATCGTGATCTTTAAGTCATTGTTAAGCCACATGGGATGTGATTTACTCCTATTTATTTTATTTCCACATGGTACATGCTGATGAGTATGCTTATTTAGTAAGGATTTGAATGTTGTCCATTTATTTTCAGTATTCTTCCCTGTAAGTTCTTTGTCCCAGTCTATATGTTGTATCGCTGCCCTTAGCCCATTAAAGTTAGCTCTTTTAAAATTTAGAGTTTTAGTTGGCCCCTTACAACTCTGTTTTTTGTATTCAATCTCAAATGAGACTGTGTTGTGATCACTGTTCCCAAAGGGTTCCCCTATTATAACATTTGGTATTATATCAATATTACTTGTGATGGCTAACTTCAAGATGGCCCCATTTCTAGTCGGCTCTTTTATAACCTGGGCCAGATAATGATCCCTGAGTGTACTCAAGAACCTGCTCCCTTAGCTGAACTGCTGGTCTCATTTATCCAGTTTATTTCAGGGTAATTCAAATCTCCCATTATTATAACTTGCCCGTGCTTAGCTGCATTTCCTATCTGTAACAATAATTGTATTTCCTCACTTTCAATTATATTTGGAGGTTTATAGTATACTCCCAACAAAATGCGTTTAGAATTAGCTCCTCCACTATTTAGCTCAAGCCACAAAGATTCAATGTTGCTGTTAGTTCCAGCATAAATAACTTCTCTGACTATAAGCTTAAATTCAGGCTTAACATACAGACAGATCCCTCCACCTCTTTTACCATTTCCCCTATCTTTCCTAAATAGGTTATAACCATCCAGATTAACAGTCCAGTCATGAGATTCATCCCACCATGTTTCAGTAATGCCTATTAAGCCCCATTGTTCTTGTACTGCTAATAATTCTAGCTCGCCCATTTTCCCAGGCAAACTTCTCGCATTAGCAAGCATACACTTTATGTTGCTATGGCTCTGCCATTGTGAAGTGCTTGCCACTGTATTTGAGGCCCCTATTACTACCTCCCTACTGTCTATTGTAACCCTCCCCCCCCCCCTTCTCCTCCCCCATGGGTAACTATTTCATCCCTTTCCCTCTCTACCATTTTTACTCCAAAACTTCTATATAGTCCCCCCCCCCCCCCACCTACAAGTTTAAAAACTCCCACAGCCGTTCTACCATCCTATCCCCTAGCACAAAAGCTCCCTCATCATTAAGGTGCAATCTATCCCTGCTATAGAGATTGTACCCAAGTGAGAAGTCAGCCCAGTGCTCTAAAAACCCAAACCCCTCTGCACTGCACCACTATTTTAGCCATGCATTAACCTCCCTGAGCTCCTTCTGCCTCCCTGGGCTAGCACATGGCACTGGTAGTATCTCAGAAAATACTACCTTGGAGGTCCTTGCTTTTAAGCTTATTCCCTAGTTCTTTAAAATCATTCTTTAGGGCACTACATCTTCCACTTACTTTGTCATTGGTACCAATATATATTGAGACCGCAGGTTCATTACCAGCCCCTCCCAACAATTTATCCACCCGATCCACAACATGCTGAACCCGATCACCCGGGAGACAGCAAACTGTCCGATTGCTGGGATCTGGGTGACAAATCACCATGTCTACCTTCCTAATAATAGAGGCCTCTACCACCAAAACCTGTCTGTTGCTCTGCCTATGCTGCCCTCCCACTCCTCCAGTAGAACTGTTCTCCCGGCTGTTAGAGGGAACAGCTTTATCTGGCATTGCCATTCCTGAATGGACACCCCCAACAGTTTCACTCAATGTGGCAAATCTGTTGGTGTTTGCCAACTCAGAACTGGCCTGCCTATTCCGGTCCCCCCTGATTCCCCTTCTAACTGTAACCCAGCTACCTCCCTGGACATTCTCACTAGCCCCAGCTCCTCCCTCCATGCTAGGCCCAGCTAAACTGTGCTCAGTGAGCACCAACCCGCTTTCCAGTGGAGCAATATAACTAAGTGCTGCAATTCTCCTCTCCAGTTCTCCAATATGAGCTTCCAGAGAGGCAACATGCTCACACCTGTCACAGAGGTATGGACCCTGAATCATCTGTTCCAGCAGTGCATACATGTGGCAGGATGTACACTGAGTGAGGTTGCCACTGGACTGACTCATGATTATCATTTACAAAAATACAGTGAGAAAACAAATCAATGTATTTGATGAAGATTGCTTTTCTACACCTTAACCCAAACAAAACAGAAAAAATATATATGTTTGTTTTCTATTTTTTCTTATAATACCCCTTTCCTTTGAATTCCCTCCATTTATTCAATCTCCTACACACTAACTACACTTGCACTAGAAATTATTGCAAGCTCCCAAGCTCGCTCTTCCCTTGTTAAAATAGACGCCGCCTACTCACCTGTACAATGATAAATGAGCACAGGACAGAAAACACTGCCCTGCCTCACAGAACTGATTCAAACAGAACACAACAAAATGCACACAGATATACCTTTACACAGGCAAAGCCACACCCACTCTCACCTGGACCGTGATTACAGCCCACAGGAAAGAAAACACTGCACTGATTTACAGAACTGATTCCTACAGTTCATATATATATAAGTTTTGCTTCTGATAATTAGTCGTCCCTGATCATTTATGCATATGTAGAAAAACAATAATGATATAGCTGTTGAAAAACCATTTCCTGTTTCGGGCCATCTTGGGTGGCAACCATTTGGTTGATATAATCCACAATGCTCCTCATATACAGGAAGCAGTGGTTACCCACTAACGCTACGCACCAGTTCATCTATATATGTTTCGCTTCTGATAATTAGTTGTCCATGATATTATATACATATGTAGAGAACAATAATTATATAGCTGACGCAGAGCCACTTCCTATTTCGGCCATCTTTGTTTACATCCATTTGGATGATATAATCCGCAATGCTCTTCATAAACAGGAAGCAGTTGTTACCCACTAACGTTACCCACTAATTCATCTATATATAAGTTTTCCTTCTGATAATTGTGTGTTCCTGTACTTGCGTCTTTCAGTTGTGTCCGAGTCTCCGTGATCTCATGGATCGTGCACCCTGCTGATCCACTTGGTATTCATGGCAGAGATACTAAGGTTAGTTGCAGTTCCTTCTCCAGTGGGCCACAGCATAGAGCTCCTGGTATTCAAAGGTGGTCTTCTATCCAAGTACTGACAAGACCCAAACCTGCATGGCTTCAGGGTGGTGTTACCTCTTGGTTCCCTGACTGGAATCAAGCCTAGGTCGCAGAGATGAAAGCACAAAATCCTAACCACTGGACCACAAGGGAACTCTTCTGATAATTAGTGCTTATGTAGAAAAACTGTTATATAGCTGTTGAAGAGCCACTTCCTGTTTCGGCCATCTTGGATGGCATCCATTTGGTTGATATAATCCACAAGGCACCTCATATACAGGAAGTGTTTGTGTTTTATCTCAACGTTACCCACCTGCCAATCCATACAAGGCCATTACCTGTGCTAAAGTTGCCGTCTGTAATAAATGTGCACGTGTGGAAAAGTATTATTATAAATATAATAATATCTTTTTTCAAAGGAAAGGAGAGAGCAGATTAGTGACATCTGCTGGGGGTGAGAGTTACACATTTCTATTCTATCATTTCATTCTCCGGAGCAGATTATTGGCTGGGCCGGGGTTGCCGGGGCCCTGAAATATGGCGCTCTGGTGGATGGGTATCAAAACCTCTTGGATTTGAGGACAGTCACCAACGCCACAAAATATAAATCACGGAACAAACTGTGTGATTGTACCCTGCAGGGAAATAGACTGCGTGTTTATGGGACTCTTCACCAGGCACTTAGGAATAATCTGATATAAAGCAGCAGGGGAGCTGTGTAATGACAACTCCAAATTAGTTTAATGAATGTTTACATAAAAGAAAAGCTTTTATACCATCCCAAAAACACAAAGTGACAGATTCCTGTAGAGTTTCTCTGCAATGCGACCGATTCAGTTAAATAAACAGCGAATGGAAAACTCTGCTCTAATATCCTTAATTGTTTGTACAGGAAAGGTGTTTAACCTATAAAGTCACCATAGTGGTTATGGTTTCATTTGTTTATGTAATAACGGATTCGAAATCTGTTATTAAAAGTCTTAGATAAATTATTATTATTAGTAAAATCAGTATTTGAACAAGAATTTTAAGCACCTATTAAATAATGAACACCTCACCCCAGTTTCAAACAGGGAAAGTAACATTAATTTTTCACCTCACACTTCACAGTGGTTCTCTAGGCATAAAACAGGATAGATACCCAACTAAGGCAATACCTAACTTCACAGTGGATGTTGTGGCATCAAACAGGATGGATACCCAACTAAGGCAATACCTAACTTCACAGTGGATGTTGTGGCATCAAACAGGATGGATACCCAACTAAGGCAATACCTAACTTAACAGTGGGTCTCGTGGCATCAAACAGGATGGGTACCCAACTAAGGCAATACCTAAATTCACAGTGGATCTTTTGGCATCAAACAGGATGGATACCCAACTCAGGTGATACCTAACTTCACAGTGGGTCTAGTGGCATCAAACAGGTTGGGTATTGCCTGAGTTGGGTATCCAACGCCATAGAGTGTTATAGGCCTAAGGGAGTGATAGGTAACCAATATCACCTGAAGGGCTGCATATATTGCCATAAAAGGCCCTCACAATAATATTTATCAGATTTATGTTAAGTGTGGATTAATTGGTAATAGAATAATGATAAGGAGGATGTGTGTTTTTGATACATTTGCTAGTTTTGAAGAGTTAAAGTGGACTCTGTGTTGTTGAAAAGCGACATGTTCTCCCTGCTGGCGGCCACATAGGAAGTGCCCCCTAGGCTGCCACCATCGCACTAGTCGGGTTATACTTTGGTGATATCCATTGCTTGTGAATCATTTTTGTCTGCCCAGAGTGTATTGACAAAGGTTCAGAAGCCAATGTCCTGGCTTCATCAATTCATCACATATAGTGGGCTCCATGCACTTAAGTGCAACAACTCATATTGATCTTTAACAGCCATTCAAGTGAATTAACAATTGATAATAGCCATCACATGTGAACCACTCCCTGCTGTCAAATGGGCCTCGATGCATTGCTATGTGTTTTATTTATTAACCTCTTGTTGGATACATAAATACATTTGGCTATGAGAAAAGTCATTGGTATCTCCCAACAATGGTGGGACTGTTGTCACTAAATCATATATGTTAATGGTTTGGAACAGCAGGTCCTGATATAATTGTTGTACAGTGGAATTATTGGTTCTTTTTTTGTAGCTGGGCTGAAACTGTATTGTAAGAGAAGTACAGATACTCGGACCTGTCAATCAGTCTTTCTGACCCACCTACTAAGCATAGTTTCTTATCTCATTCCTATAGATGGGGTTTGCCAGTAATTGCCAGTTTGGCTGTATTGTTTTCAGGCTGATGTTGAGAAGGATGAGCCCGTGCAGACCCCATGGAGATGATAAGGCTAATTTTAAAACTACATCTGACAGTGGCCAAAATGTTTAGCAATTTGGTTCAACGGGGTCTGGCAACAGTCCATGATTTCAGTATCTCTCTTCTTGTGAATGTCTCAGATTTAGTCCAGGTGAGTTTTATTCTTTTTGATTAGTCCACCTTGGCTCAAGCAGAGCGATACTGGAATCCTGGACTGAGTGTGGTCCGAGTTCTCCCGATTGTTCTATATAATACAAAGATAATATTGCCATTACAAGTGGAAATCGTAATGCAAAGAACCAATCAGCTCCTTCTATTGAAGTCTGTCATTTATTAGTAGCACTGCTTTCAATATGATCAAAGGTAATGTTATCGGTCTACAAGACTTGTTTAGAAAGCATCTAAAAAAGACAATGGCTGACTCCGTAAAAAAATAATTAATAAATGACCGTTGTAATGTATTTTGGTTGATTTCTCTGAATTTTACCAATTATCAGCATATTGAAAATTTGTTACAAACCCACCAGTCTGATGTCAATCACCTTAGTACCTAAAAAGGGTTAAATGTCAGAAAACACATCAAGCGTCTGGTGCAACTTAATGGCTCATCGATTTAAGTCAATCAGCATATTCAAATGTGACTATTAGGACGCAGTTCCTGGAAAAGTCTGTCTCCTGATTTATGTCCAAGAAAGCAGTATCTCTGTAGAGACAGTTACCTCTGCGCTTGTTACCAATAATCCTTGATAAGCAATTCACGACTGTCAATACACATGATGAGGACACACTTCATAAATCAGTGAGGTGCTCAATCAGTGGTAACATATATATATATATTTATTTAAATATATTTAATTGATACCTTTGGTTTGTATTGAAATAAAGAATATGATCAGGGCTGAAATAATAAATGTAAATGTACATGTCACATCCATAACCTGATATATGTATTTCTGTTCAACACAGCAGAGCGGTCTCCTCTGATGTGAATATGAGGCCTGTACCTACCCGCATCATCACTGGGTGCTGTGTCTCGCATCCGCCCCCTGGTTGTATCACTATTGTGTGTCTATGTTGCGCCTCTGTGCTGTAGCATCATCCTAGAGTAGGGGTAGGCAGGTTCGGTCTTGGATAGCCGCACACAAGCCTGGATCGAAGATATCCTTGATGAGTACAAGCAAGACTATAGCTTCTTCAGTCATCCTGATTGACTTAGCTGTGCATCGAAAGGAAAGCCTCAAATCCAGGCCTGAGTGTGGCCCTCCAGGGCCTACCCCTGTCCTAGGGCAACATAAGTGTAAGCGCGCAACAATGGCACAACCTGCATCTGTTTTGGCATGAAATTGGTCATAAAAGGATGTCTGACTCTTTGATAATGTTGACATTTATTGGCCATGCATGGACTCGGTCCATGGGCGCAATATTCCTGTGAGATGGCTACTTTCCTGGCTTGGAATTTTGCATGGACCATGGCCCGGTCCATTCTTTGCCTGTTGGCAGTTCCTGAGCTATATCTGTCTATTGGGCAACCTTGTCTGCTGCCAGCCACTGATTATTTGCCGGATTATTACCACATTTCCAGTGTTGGCACTGACCCATGTATTGCCAACTGATCCTGGGCATGGTCTGTTATCCTCTGTCCTGTTTGCAACATTCACATTCATTGGCTACTCACAATTTAAGAATCCAAATACTATTTCTGAATTAACTGTAGAAGATGAGGTTGGAAGACGTCTCGGAGTGACTATTGAGGACATTATTGACAGTTTAAAGATCACGGACTAGAACATTCCCACCAAATAGCCCACCTCTCTGTCTCCCAGGTGGGACAATATTCAGATCACTGATACATAAGAGCCTTGAGCCTCCTTGAAGAAGGTTTATGAATATGGAAGCAGAGCGATTTTCTTGGAGTGTTCAACTGATTTAAAAAAAAAACGTATTTTTCAGACTGATTTCTAACCTGAGCTAAGCACATGTCCTGGTACTTATGGTCCAAGAGAAGACATTGGATCCCAGTTTAAAACAAATAAAGAAAAGATCCACAGTGGATCTCCATTTACCAGACTATTAAATGTATAACATGGGTAAACTTTTGCCAATACAACAAATAAGTTATTTTACTAAATTCCAAATCATTAATTTGCTAAGTTTTGGACGGGGGAGCTGAGAGCTGCACATTATCACAGTCCATAACCTCCGTGTGTGTTCTGATTGGCTGGAAACCAGTATAAATCATCTGCATAACTAACAGAGGGTGGAGCTAAAAACTGATCTGCAGAATAAAATAAACTTTAACCAGATTTTAGATCAATTAATTTCAGTCAAAATAAAAAAAATACATTACATATTTGGGACATTAAAGGACCAGTGTAGTTTTTGGAACATTTCACGTGAATCTTAAGTATGTAGAAGTTACAATATTAGCATTTCTGTAAAAGATGAAGATAAAAGAATTTGAGCTAAAATGTGTCTGATTTAATGGGGAGGGGGCATCATGGACTGGTAGCCTGCTTGTAGTGTTGTTTCATATATGGTTCTGTTATCAAATGGCAGTTTAAAGTGACAGTGCTTCCACATAAGTGCATGGTGGGGTAGCTTTGTGATATTTATTCAGGACAGTACAGTATATAAAGCCGTTCTGGCCTCGCGGTATAACTGAGCGCATCAGCATGAAGCACCTGCCTTAGTAAGAATGATGAATATCATCTGGATCTGCCAGCACTCTCACGCAGGCTGTAGACAGTGTAAACTGCACATTAATCACTTGCAAGTGGTGATATCGGATCAAATACCAGTAAAAGGGCCAGATGATTGGGAAAGTATTCACCAGGGCTCAGCGTCCCTGACAGGCAACACCTTCATTTTAAGTCTGTTTTTAAAATCTTTTGCGTCTCTGTCTTATTTATTTAATCATTATTACTGCCCGTCATGTTCATGGAAAGGATGTCTGAGCAACATTGTGCATTATAAGCGAGTGCACCCAAAAGGCTGTCCTGCACTGTGTCAGTATATATTAATAGCCTGTATAATATATATAACTCATACATACACACTGTGACAGAGTTATCCAAGGTGTTTATGTGAGACACAGGCTCTACAAAGTTATCTTCCCCCAGTAGGACTGCAGGGGTTAACTTTCTTACTTAGTTAATTAGCTTGCACCTAGGAAACCTTATTTAAGACTGCACCTGGAGTATGGGAGGGACTTCTTATGCACTGATTGTTTGCAGCTTATCTGACCTGGAGAAAGACGGACACAGTTAGACAGCAAAAAACAAAAATAGAGGAGCTCAATCAGAGAACAAACTAACCTTAATAGATTAGTTTTGTGGACATGATAACCCACTCTGAGAGCAACCTCTTTTAGCCACTTGTGCCCTTCACAGGGAGAAATATCCTGTAGTATATCAGTCTTGTCCCGCTCAGAATAGGACGCCTGACATACGTTTCTGCCTTCAATGGTATAGCTGATAACTAGTGAGACCTCAGCCTGTAGCTTGTGACTGCTTGGAGCAGAATGTAGGCCTGGTAATCTGAAGAAAGTACAGGCTAGTGATTTTACAAACTATTGGACTAGTTTGTTTTGCCCCACCCAGGTTTAGCTGGATGAGAGCTGGTTAATGAGGGAACTATATATCAGTTAAGATTGTGTTTCAGTGGAAGCTAGGCCTGTTACTTTCTGTGATTAGTTTTGGTTTGTTATATTTGTTTAACTGACTAAGTTCCAGTAAATCTTGGAATATATATATATATATATATATATATACACACTCAAGCAGAGCACCATTTACCTACCATACCATTACAAAAAAAACACACTGTGGTTCATTATCAAATATCCTCTTCCCATGTCCCTTTAAGCCTTTCTTTTAAGCCTCTTTGTCTACATCACCCTGTATACACCATCCCAGCGTGTAGACCTGGCAGATCTCAGAGTGATGCCGGTGGGTTTCGGTTTGTACAGTGCCTGTACTTACAGTGAGGGAGCCCACCCTTCTAGTTTCAGTGGGATTTTGCTGGTTAACCACATTCAGTACATAAGGATGTCACAGAGGGGGCTCCTCTCAGAAGTCTTTTGTGGTTTGTTATGTATTATTGAAACAAGGAGGTGGTGCCAGTGTGAGGATCCTGTAGGGGGGGTGTTCGAGGGAAGCCCCCATGGACTTGAGCTTGAGTGCCTCCTATGATATGTAACATTAGTAATGGAAAAGCACTTAAACTTGCACTTCTAAAGAAATTATTGTCAGGCCTTAACTGCTAATATATTTCCAATATGTTGTAAAATACTAACATAGAAGTCAGTAAATAGGTGCCGGGGTTGCTTGCTCCAGCCTTGGCACATTGTATGTAAACCCTACAACTGACACAGTTTAAATGTAGTATCCTAGCCTATTCGGGCTGCTGAGACATGGTCTAGGACACTACCGTGCATCTCTAGCCCTACAGAGTCTGTGTCTGCATACGCTGCAGATCCATACAGGGACTATTTGTTTGATTTTAGGTAGTAAAAACAGAGCTTATAAGCACTTCTTAATAAAATAAAGTGGTTGTTGCTTAGTTGTTCAGTCATGTCTGCCTCTTTGTGACCGTATGGGCAGCAGCACTCCAGGTACATCACTGCCCTGCTGAGCTCCATCAAGTTCATGTTCATTGTGTCAGTGATTTTATCTATCCATCTCGGCTGCGGTCATCCCCTTCTTCTTGTGCCTTCAATCTTTTCCAGCATCAGAGACTTCTCTAGGGAATCCTGCCATGTAATGATATGGTCACAATATTTTAGCTAAAGCCTCATGATCAAACCTTCCAGTGAACAGTTTGTCTTGATTACATAAAGTACATATCAGTAAATAGACACACAGGGATATTATATACCTAGTATAATCCATAACCCTTCTATAGACCTTTAACCATCTCCTCACAGCTTAATTCCTCCCTTCTCCCAATGTATTTTGTTGCCATTCTCTGATCCTTTTCTAACTCTACAATGTCTATTATTGCTATATATTTAATTTCTAGCTCAAGATGTACAATAAACACATAATATGTGTAATATAGGAAATAAGGCAGGCCGGTATATTTGTACATACTTATTGGTACAGGACATGATCTCACAAGAGCTTACAATCTAATTGTTTCAGAAGTTGTGCCCAGTATTGTATTCCAAGTGATTTATAAAATGGCAGAACTTTTGATTTCTGATTGTAAATTCCAGCCCAACGCAGTTTTTTTGTCCTGTTTCGCCTCCACCAGCTTTTGATAAATGAAAGTGGTAATGTTTGTACCTAGCTGGGTATGTAAATGTCGTCTTTATGTGCAGTAATGGCTCCCTCCATTACTACCAGCAGTATCTATCATTTATTAAGTCCTGGACGCTTAACATGTGGTATTAATATTATTGAGCAGAGGTAAAAACCAAGATCTTATAATGAAAAGAATAATATAGCTGCCCGCGGGGAGCGGCTGTAATACTGGCTGACATTACTCTGCTGGTTCCATCTCTATGTCTGAGGTGCATTTACTCACTAACAGCCCTATTAAATTTGAAGCCCGTAACTCCAATGTGAAGCTTGCAACGGCTGCGGGCTTGAAATTTGGCCGAGTTACGGTGCTATTTAATTAGAATGGGCTGGGAGCTACAGGCTCGAGACGCAAATCGTTACTCATTTGTAGATTGTTGGATTTGCTAGTGTAGATCGTAGTTACATATTGGTCTTTACCCCCCTTGCGAGTCCTCTCCAGCACACGTTGGGCTTTGGGCTCCTTTTGCGTGTTACGGGCTAGTTTGCGGGTGACTTTGTTGCAATTTAATAACATGATTGGATTTGTAGCAGTTACGGGCTTGACAAATCAAAGGATTTGCAGGCTGCGAAGTTCCACGTTCACGTCCCGTAGGCATTTTTCAGCAGTCCTGCGTCTTAACCCGCAAGTCGGCGGTGGCCTGCTTTAGGGGGCTAACTTAATAGCTGTAAGTCCTCATATCAACATTACGGTTTACATTTTAACACGTAGCCCAAATTTAAACTGGTTTAGCTAATATTTTTACATTAAAAGAAAACTTTTGTCTTGTTAAAAAATTTATGAAAAAATGTGTTCTATATCCCTTTAAATGTACTGATTTTTGCAGTCATACAAAAAGGCAAATTGGTGCAAAAATGACTAATAAGATGTCTGTGATTGCTCACTCTACTTAAAGAGAATTAAAAACTATAGATTGTACTAGCTGGCTTTCTGTACAGTAATTCATTCCTGAGATATTCCCCGTTAGCTGCTAATTCATGGCTCGATATTATAATTTGTGTTTGAGAATGCTTGATAAGGCCGGAGGGTCTAACTGCTTGTAACCGTAGGGGGGCATTGTTTTTGTCAGACAGGCAGACTTTAATCCTAATTTGCATGTCAAACCAGCTAATTACTCTTTGGGAGATAGTCATTTGTATAAGAATACAACAGAGCAATGCAAATATCTCAGGAATTGTTTACTTCAGAAACAAATAACTAGGTCAATGTATAGCTAGTTTTCTCATTTCTGAAGAATATGTTAAGACATTCAACTTTGGGTCCCTTTAAATTACAACCTGTTACTATTTTATTTTAAATAGAATATGTTTTTCTGTGTTTAGCTAATATTTCTTCCTTCTTGCATGTCACAACATTCCCAAGGCTTCTCTCTGCAATGTAAAAACTGTTAGTGTTGTGACAGAGTTATCCAAGGAGTTTATGTGAGCAACAGACTCTGACATCAGGGGTTCTATTTCCTGCTCAGTTAATTAGCTGCACCTGGGTAGTCCTGATTTTAGACTGCTTCTAGAGTATGGGGGCTGTTTATAGACTGATTGTCTGACTGGGAGGGACACACACAGAGACAGCAGCCTGCAGCTTGTGTCCACTTGGAGCAGAGTGGCAGGGCAGTATTCCTACATGATAACTACCCCAAACTCACCTCCAAGACGACCACCGCCTGGCTAAAGAAGCTGAAGGTAAAGGCGATGGACTAGCCAAGCATGTCTCCAGACCTAAACCCTATTGAGCATCTGTGGGGCAAAATGTTTCCGTTGCATATATGCAAATGAATATATAATTATATACAATTATGCATTACACATTTGATTACTCATATTTATAAACACATTTATCTATCAATAATCTCTATCAATAATCTCTATCTATATATATATATATATATATATATATATATATATATATACATAATAAATAAATAGTACATTTGTGTTCACATTTGAATGTCTAAAACAAGTTAAAATACTTGAAAAAACTTGTTTCCTGCCCAGAATTCCGAGAAATACAGTTATTACGCAGCATTCTGGGACCCATGGTATATATATATATATATATATATATATATATATATATATATATATATATATATATATATATACACACATACACACACACACACATATATACATCTATATATATATATATATATATATATATATATATATATATACATACACATACCTATATATATATATATATATATATATATATATATATATAGATGTATATATGTGTGTATATATATATATATATATATATATATATATATATATATATATATATATATATATATGTGTGTGTGTGTGTGTGTGTTTACAGTATATATAATATTGTCTGTGCAAAAATTTTTCCTTTTTGGCAAAATAACAAATTCGATTACTGTCAGTGTTATTTATTCAGTTTTAAGAATTGGAATCGGAAAAAGCAAATAACAGCCCAGTCTTAAAGATAAAGTGTTACCCACCCGCCGTGGTAGGAAGTGTGTAAGTGGTGCTCTCCGTTTTCTCATGGGAACACATTTGGAAAGTGCTGCGGTGAAGGTATGTGGAAAAAGAGGGCTTTGATACAGCTAAAAATAGCAGCATTCTTTAAAAGTGGATGATTAATAAATATTGTAAGAATAAGTCGCACCAACATTAGCGCCTTCTGGTGAGATGGTCATCGATGTAATCTCTTTTCTTACAAAATTTCCAATCCAGTCTCCTTTAAAATACATGATAGAAAAGCAATGCAGTGGCCCTTTAAATGATACGGCAGGTTCCTGGATTTACTAGGTCTATAATATCCCTGTGTATCTAATTACTTTTATGTACTGTACTTTATTTTATTAAGAAGTACTTCTAAGCTTAGTTATTCTTCCCTAAAATCTTTCTTATAGTTCCTAATTGGGCTCTTTCCTCTGCAACTCATGAAGATACATGGTGTGCAGCATCTCATAGTAATCAATCCATGGCAACATTCTGCAACATGCTACTTGAGAGAGGTCACTGACAGGCTAATTTGAAACACAGCACTTCACGCTCTGTTTGACAGACCCAAACTGGTACAAATTGTATAATTTTTAACCACTTCTTGCTAAAATAAGAGATACACAGATATATTATATTCCTAGTGATGTACAGAAACTATCCATGTCCCTTTAAGTGTGTGTTGATATAATATTGGGTGGTATCACTTTGCGCACCTGTTGTCACTATGCTAATTAAATACTCGTTAGTGCTCATATTGGTTCCAAACCTCAGATGAAAGACCCCTCATATCTGACCCATTATGGGTTGCTAAATGCGTCCGGGCAGTTAACCTCTTCCTTGCCAACATGTATCACTATCAGCTACCAAGCGCAGCAGTTGGCGCACACAGGAGCAATGTTACTACATGTCCTGACAGCTTAATCCAGCACCTCCTGGCTAAGCGTCTGGAGCTTCAGGGGGTAATTCAGAGCCTTGGCATCATGCTGCTGCAATTAAAATAATTAAGAAAGCAAGGATAGGCTTCCAGAAGAGATCTGTATAGAAAGTGCACACTCAAACCTCAGAGGAATAAGCGCTGTGTGCAGGTGATAGGCGTGAATTTATTAACTCAATACTCGCTCGCTAGGTACTCCGCACCAGCACGGCGGTGGGAACATAATCATACATAGTATTTAGGGCAATAAAGACCCACTGTACAGAATTTATGTTTTCTATTGTGTATTTAACCACCATTCACTTTCTTACTGTACTGTATGTGTACATTAAGAAACTCAGATGCAAATCAATAGGTCAGTGTAAGGTGTCCATTCTATCTACACATTGTTTGACCTAAGCTACAAACAATTCTTTATATTTGATCTGAAGACGGGAGCTGATGGTATCAGATTGCACTTTCCGTGATGCTTAATACATTTCCCCCTCAATCTTAGAAAGCTGCAATAGCTTGTCCCATGATTGCAACCATGGCCGGATTACCCATTAGGCCAACTAGGCAGCTGCATAAGGACGCTTCCCTGCGAGGGGCGCCACTTTTTAAAGAAAAATGGTTACTGGCTTAAAAAAACACTGAAATGCTGGAAAGACTGGCTATTAGGCGTAACCACCTAGAACAAAAAAACAGGAAAAGGAACTTACACATACAGAAAAAGGCAAAAAAAAGGGTCAGTGCATACCTTGCGTTCTCACTCGCAGAGGCTCCTCCACTTCACTGCCTAGGGGCTCCAAAAAGGTAGATCCGGCCCTGATTGCAACGCTTAGTATATCTCCCCCATACTTTCATTGATTAAAAAAGTTAATATGCTTCACATCGCTATACTTTTTTATACAATGATGATACACAAATTCCCTCCTGGATTTTTTCAAACTTGCTCATAAAAAAGGCATCCAATCAGAAGCAGCTTCTAGGTGAAATGTGCATCAGCTGTGCATTTGAACTGTATGAGAAGTTAGACGGGTTTGGACTGTGTTATACTATATAGTACTGCTATATTTATTTATTTAATTACAAAAAATATGCTGTATAAAATAATCTCCACAGGAAGATGGAACACCTAATCATGCACATATAAACAACACACCACAGCCATGGCCGAATTACCCATTAGGCCAACTAGGCATCCGCCCAGAGGCTCTTGCCTATGAGGGGCGCCACTTCTTAAAAAAAATGGTTCCTGGCTTTAAAAAAGTGAAATGTTGCAGTTCATAGACTGGCCACTAGGGGGTAACCATCTAGAACAAGAGAGTTATAACAGGAAAGGGAACTTAGAAATACAGAAAAGGCAAAAATGGGTTTGTGCATACTTTGCGTACTCACTCACAGGGGCTCCTCCACTTCACTGCCTAGGGGCTCCAAAAAAGTAGATACGGTCCTGATCACAACCCTATGATGCTCAAAGGCATGCCTCTTAATCTGAAGGTTACAACTGTGTGTCAGCCCCAAATCTTGCTAAAGTCTGTATTGCTTATTACAAATAAGTGAGATGCTTCTCCAATAGAATAGAATAAAAAAACATAAAAAGTGGTTCAGATTGCCCCTATAGGGGCTAACATGCCACTCTGATATGGCTTAACGGCCATTTCGCCATTAGAAAAAAAAATGTAACGGCTTAAAACATGAATAGAAAATGGGGCAGGTTTAAATACCCGCCAGAAGTCTCTGTCTATATACTCTGGGCTGTGTAGGTGTTCAAAACCATTCAAAGCAAAAGCAAAAAGCAATATAGTTGTTAAAGTGACCCCGTGAATGCACCAGTTACTGCAGGAGCAAAAAGTGCACATATAAGTTTATATAATTTTAAATATCAAACATTAGATATTTGAGGTTGAAATTTGGACATTTAAAGCATAAATTACTTGAAAAGGCACCCCCTCTCTAAGTCTCTTCATCTAGGGTCATTCATTATTTCTCACAGTGTGGGTGATAAAGAAGTGCATGCCCAGTCGGTTTAAAATAAATAATAATAAGTCTTTAACAATTAAAAAGTTCCATGTCTATGTGACTATCAATAATTACCTAACTGGGTATACTCTCCCTTTTCACTCCCGCTGTGAAAAAAGGAATAAAGTGATAAAGAGTCATCGGACCTTTACAGATAACTTACAACATTCAAGCTCTATTTGTTTAATAAGGACCATTTGCTACTATATTCATTTATGTGTGTACTTTCCATTTCCGTAGTTAAAGGGCCACCTAAGTCAGCACAATTTGGACCACATCACAGTAAACATCTCCTAAAAGCATGTAGAAATCATTTTTGAAATTGAAATGCACTGAGATATCAAATTAAATCATATCTGTGTTTACATGAGTCACTGACTGCCCCCAGCCAGACCCACAGCTACAGCTCTGTGAAGTTAGCAAAAAAAAATTAAGGTTAACCCATAACAAATCCATCTCTGCTGAGCATGGTATGCTTGGATGACCTAAACAGGTCAGTTATGGGTTAACTTTTAAGGTTAAAAATAAAAAAAGATACTATCTTGAGCTCTTTCACACCATAAAGAGCACTTACAGTGAGGCAAATTGTCCTTAAAGTTGATGTCACTTTAAAATGAAGCACCCATTTATCCAATGCTTGCACTATTAAAGTTCATCTCTTACCGGTTGTGGCTCGGCCATAAGTTGCGGCCAGTCATATGTTTGTATAAATAAAGAATGCTACTTAGTGCAGCCGCCAAACATAACAACACTGTGTTGTGAGCCATCTGGCCGGCCGCTCTGTACTTGCATTTGTGATCCTCGATAAGTTACAGGATAGCGCAGGACGGGCGCGCGTGCAGAAATGTTCACAGCGCCGTGGTGCCAATAAAGCGCTAGCACTAATGCCAACTCGGAGAGTGCGGTTACACGTCTTATACTACATTTGTAATAACAGATCCAAGGTCAACTCTTAGAAAGAGCCGTCTTACACTTTCTGTCGCACTTTTAAAGGACCATTAAACACTAAACCCAGAGGACTTTGGGTCTAAGAGCTTAATTAAACAAGGAAATAATAAAAAAAAAAATCAAGATCTCTTTTGGTCTCTGGAGGCATCCAGGTCATTTTGTTGAATTATGTATGTGAAAGCTGTGTTCATATTTTAGCAGGAGCAAGACTTGCATTTATTGTTGTGAGCTGCCCTGTTTTTGTGCATATGAGGGGAATAATAGAAACATAGATTTGATGGCAGAAAATAACCAGAAAGCAGCTTTTGCCTGGATTCCACAAACCTATAACTGTCCTGTTTTAGGTCCAGCATTTCATGCCTGCCCAGATAGATTTGTTAAGGGTTAAATGTTTTTTTTCTTTTGATCTACATGGAGCAGCAGAACAATAACCCCCTGAGCTGCTCTGCATTACTCAAATTCCAGAGGCAAGAGAGCAGAGACATTAATTTTCTACTATAAGAAATAAAAAATGAACAAGGTCTGTTCCGTTCAAACTGGAAATATAAGCAGTGTTACTATTGACAAGAATGGTACACACACCCTTGCAACCTGATTGTCTGTACTTGCAAAAGCAAAAGCAAGTGGGCAGTCTATTACACGTGTAAACACAGATTTTCTTTATTTGATTTTTAAGTGAAAAATGCACGTATTTCAAAAATGTTAAAAGTATTTCAATATGCTTTTAGGAGATCTTTACTGTGATGTTGTCCAAATTGTTCTTTAGCTCTGTTAGGCTGTACCACTTTGTCTTATCTAAAACTTATTATGTAAAGTAGACCTTTCTCACATTACCTCTAAATATTACATCTGCCAACTTCAAATCATGATATGAATGACTGAAGACATATAATATATATATATATATATATATATATATATATATATATATATATATATAGCGAGAGAGAGCTCTATATATATATATATATATATATATATATATATATATATATATATATATATATATATATATATGTAGCAAGAGATCTATATATATATATATATATATATATATATATATATATATATATATAGTAAATAAATAGTACATTTGTGTTCACATTTGAACATCTATAACAAGATAAAAAAATTTGTTTAATGCCCAGAATTCTAAGAAATACAGGTATTACAATGCCTTCTGGGATCCTTAGCAGCGACATGCAAATGTGCCCACAAAGGCTTCACTCTTGCAATCTATAACCATTTGGAACATGGCTTCCCTTAAGCATATGCCTGCTGTATCACACAGCTTTGAGCAAAGCTAATGTTCGATTATACACAAGCTAGGAATCCTACCCAATTATATATATATATATATATATATATATATATATATATATATATATGTAATCCAAAGTTGATATTTGCTGTAGAATCCTAATTTCCTGTGCCAACGACCAACACAGACTTTGTGTGTATCTTATATTTGTTACTTTCCAAGTTGAGATTTGTCTACACACTTATTGTACATTTTTTCTTCTACTTGCACAATTATCAGAAAGTAAAAGTATAACAAAGTCACGACCGGCCTCCGGTTAATGGCCTGCTCTGCGCTCGGCTATTTTTATAGCACTCGCAGCTACATAAAGATGGATATCAAATATCACCTTAATTGGCCTTAAGTGAATGTAGGAACAATGAGAAAAGGTGAAAACAAGGGAACAAACCGCAAGTCCCCTCTGTGTAGATGATAAAATGGCGGGTATTAGGCTAACAGCGGCGCAGCCCGGGGCGCAGCCATCACGAAGATAAAATCTTATTAATGTATTCAAACAAAACAATACCTCTTTATAAGGATTTTGGAGGTTGTTTTTGTGAAATAAGAAAGAAATTTGGACAATCTCACCCAAAAACAGACCAAATAAGGTCCATCGTATTTAAGGAAAAACCTCACATGTTGGTAGAGTCATAAACTGCCAACATTAGGGGAGTTGGAAGGGAGCTAATAAACATAGTCCTGGGAGGGCAATGCCAGGCTGACTAGGGTAACAGAAAAGGCGACTATCTTCTGATTGATCACATATTTTTCTCCTCTCTCATTGGCTGCTTTACGTTGTCATTATTTGCAGTTAGAGGTAAGAAGATTTAGTAGTAAAATGACCAAGTACTACTTTATAACTGGAAATATCTTCAAGGAGACGTGTTATGTACAAACACAGTAATACGTTTCAGTAACTAATATTTGGGATTAGTGGCAGAGCTATTGCTGGTGCAGCAGGTGCAAAGCACCAGGGCCCACAGCATAGCACATAATTATTTTTATAGAATGGTGATCTAATCACCCTATGGGTAATCTGACCAACTATATATATTCTGGGCTTTTTTATTGACCCATGTGGGATGTATAGACATGTGCAAGTGGGGCCCCCAAATTATTTTGCACTGGGGCCCTCCATTCATATATGCATTTAAAAATATGAACCTAATTAAGTAAGGAAATTAAAATAAATAAATAAATAGGGTTTTAGCAGGGCCCCAAAGGCATCCATGAAAATGTAATGAAGCTTAATTGTATGTGAGGGGCATTTACATTTCGGGATGAGCAGGACTTGCAGTTATTATTGTGAGCTGTGTGTTTCTGAACAATTAGTAAATAAATAAACAAATAAACAGATACAAGGTAGTTTATGTTTTATTGTAACTATTCAATAGGCTGCTCGTTGTGTACAATTTCAGAGTCCGTTTAAAATAATGTTTTTCTGTGCTGCAAAGAGAAAAAAACAAGATAGTGGGACAGAGCCAAGCTCAAGATTGTGTTTTCTCAACCCCGGGTCAAGGCTTTCTTAAAAATAAATGAGAAATTAATGTTTTTGGCTCTTACTGTGCTTTCCAAGTTGGAGACATGACAAGCTGTATCTCCTCGGGAGACACTCACAATAAATAAAAGTTTATCTCTGTCTCATCCATGCAATTTGTTTAGCATGAATCATGTTTAACTAGACTCCTATCATTTATTAGCTGCAGATGAGCCCATCAATTAAATGTGAGATTGTATCGCTGTGCGAGCGCCAGACACCACGGGGTGTGAGATCCTCTGTATATTAATTTAGGGGAAATCTGTATGGGGGCTGCTATTTTAAAGTGTTCCAGCCCACAGAGTCATTTCTTATAAACTGATTTAATTTGAAAGAGCATTAAAAATGTGCTATACATTGTACTAACAGTTTTTCTCTATGGTAGATCATTTCTGAAATATTTAGAATTGATTTTCTAGCTCAGTATGCTAATGTGCGGCCCAGTGTGCTAATGTGCGGCTCAGTATGCTGATGTGTTGCTCAGTTTCCTATAGTGCGGCTCAGTATGTGAATGTGCGGACCTTGTATGGTAATGTGTGGCTCAGTATGCTAATGTGTGGCTCAGTATGCTGATGTGCGGCTCAGTATGCTAATGTGCGGCTCAGTATGCTAATGTGCGGCTCAGTATGCTAATGTGCGGCTCAGTATTCAAATGTGCGGCTCAGTATTCAAATGTGCGGCTCAGTATTCAAATGTGCGGACCCTGTATGCTAATGTGTGGGTCAGTATGCTAATGTGTGGGTCAGTATGCTAATGTGCGGGTCAGTATTCAAATGTGCGGACCATGTATGCTAATGTGCGGACCATGTATGCTAATGTGCGGCTCAGTATGCTAATGTGCGGCTCAGTATGCTAATGTGCGGCTCAGTATGCTAATGTGCGGCTCAGTATGCTAATGTGCGGCTCAGTATGCTAAGGTGCGGCTCAGTATTCAAATGTGCGTCTCACTATTCAAATGTGCGGACCCTGTATGCTAATGCGCGGCTCAGTATGCTAATGTGCTGCTCAGTATGCAAATGTGCGGCTCCTATATGCTAATGTGCGGCTCTGTATGCTAATTTGCAGCTCAGTATGCGAATGTGCAGCTCCTGTATGCTAATGTTTGGCTCAGTATGCAAATGTGTGGCTCCTGTATGCTAATGCGCCGCTCAGTGTTCTAATGGGCGGCCCAGTGTGCTAATGCGCGGCCCAGTGTGCTAATGCGCGGCCCAGTGTGCTAATGCGCGGCCCAGTGTGCTAATGCGCGGCCCAGTGTGCTAATGCGCGGCCCAGTGTGCTAATGCGCGGCCCAGTGTGCTAATGCGCGGCCCAGTGTGCTAATGCGCGGCCCAGTGTGCTAATGCGCGGCCCAGTGTGCTAATGCGCGGCCCAGTGTGCTAATGCGCGGCCCAGTGTGCTAATGCGTGGCTCAGTATGCTAATGTTTGGCTCAGTATGCTAATGTTTGGCTCAGTATGCTAGTGTACATTTCAGTATGCCAATGTGTGGCTCTGTATACTAATGTGGGCCTCAGTATGCTAATGTTTGGCTCAGTATGCTAATGTGCGTTCCCTGGTGTTCCAGTGGTTAGGATTCGGTGCTTTGACCTCTGCAACCTGGGTTCAGTTCCAGTCAGGGAACCAAGGGGTCACACCACACTGAAGCCAAGCAGGGTTGTGCCTGGTCAGTACTTGGATGGGAGACCACCTAGGAATACCAGGAGCTTTACGATGTGGCCCACTGCAGAAGGAACTGGCAACCCATTCCAGTATCACTGCTATCAATACCAAGTGGATCTGCATGACCATTGACATAAAAGATGTGTCTGGTGTGTTAAGGTCCATGCGGTTATGGAGAGTCGTACACGACTGAACAACACAAACACATATGCTGATGTGCAGCTCAGAGTGCTTGATAGGGGTGAGAGCGATCTAACTGCCATATAACATAGCAGCTCTTTATTTTGGCCGACACAGAGATAGATAAGCAAACTCTTATCATAATTAACACATCAAAGCAGCTAATTAATATGCATGAGCTGTTAATTTGCATATAAATGCAGCAACAGCAACATGGATTTAAAAAAAAAAAATTAGGTAACACAACATGTAACCAGCTTTTTATGCACTTTGAGGATAACCAAAAAAAAAAAACAATTTGATTTTGGGGTGACGGAGCCCCTTTAAAGACAACTGTGTTCATGTTTTTAAAATGTACAAGAACTGCACTTGTTAAATAATAATAAATAATACATTAATAATAACATCCTCACTAGTTTATTATTTTTATTTGAATTAGGTGCTGTATAAAAATGTTCCTTCCCAGGTGCCTAATCCTATCAGGATGTCTGTCATCATTAAAACAATTGAATGAAATACTTATTTATAGTTATATATTTATTTATGTTTTTTTTATTCTAAACACATATTTCACATTATCAAGTTCTCCAAAAGCAAATATTATAAATATGACCCGTCGTGGTCCTTTAAGGTCCTATAAGGATCCCTTTTACTTTAGGGTGGATGGAAACAAGTGCAGGGCATGTTTGCTTTTAAAAATTGATGCCGTTAATCCCCCCGGCTAATTATTATTTATGGGATCTACTAAATTAATATGTGGTCGGCATTACTACGATATAAACAAGCCCAGTACCACTATAATTTATACACAGCAATGAAGTATATTAAATAAAGTTGGCACCAGGGTATTTTATCTCAACTATACTTTGTATTATTAACCTATAAATTTCTATATGTCAGACTCATATTTTTGGTCTATAATTTATCATGTCCCGGCATAAAAAAAATAAAATATATCAACGCAGGGCGTATTACTTTGCTTTTGTGTCCTATTGTGTCCCCACCCTAAGATTACTATGATGGAGAACTGTATGTGAAAGGGTTAAAGGAATATCTAAGTTTCCTGGATTATGAATGCGTTTGATAGAGGAGAATCAGAAGTGTATGCAAACATTTTTTTTTGTTTGTGCATTTTTGCACCCCTGAAAATCCCTTCTAAAATTAGCATACAATTCATAATTTGTTTTGGCCAATCACAAGCAGGTAATAGATTTGAATACATTGTATCAATCAGTGATGGCAGTTTGTGCAGGAAGGAATCATGGGATGTGTTGTCCCCTGCACAAGGAAGCAGGAGGAGCCAGACACTGCTCTGTACATCTCTGCATTGTGCTTTTGTTGGCTTAAAGGTTAGTAAATAAAATCTGTACCCAGTTGCAGTGTTGCTATTGGTAGGTACACTCCACATGTGTATGTGTATAGAATGACTCCATGTAATGTGTGTGTCTGATATAAGCCATAAGTGTTAGATTAGAAAAAGAAAGAAGCTTAGGTATACCTTTATCCAAGCTCGCAGTCACCTATGGAAATCCGTTATCAAACCCAAAATCAATGATATAACACTGCCATTATATCATTTATAACTATACTAGCGAATTGACGGGCATAAAATTGTAAGCCAGGGAATGCTATGCTTTTGCTTCTCTGAGCACCTTCGGCGCTCGTTGCAAGCGTTTCGTCCCGGCTACCGTACGGGCCGCTCATTGCTGGGTTCATTAACCTGCAAGTTTTGTGCTTGGGAATGCCATGTGTCTCTTTCCAGCATCTCCCCCTGTCCTTTCCCTGTGTGTTTCTCCTCTGTGTGTCTGCTGAATATTTGTGTGGGGGCGCTGACTTCCGTTGTTTTGTTTTCTAAGTCTCGCGTCCCTGGCGTCGTTGGTGTAAGTGTTACTGTCTTTGCCGTTGCGTATTTTCTAAGTCCCGCGTCCCCGGCGTTGTTGGTGTAAGTGTTAGTGTCTTTGCCGTTGTGTATTTTCTAAGTCCCGCATGCCTGGCTTTGCTCAGTCTCGTATTCATGCAGTTTCAGGAATTTTTACGTTTTTCGTCCACCATTTTTTTTCTCGCTTAGCCGATTTTCGAGTGACGAAACACATCAAATATGGCTCAAAATAGCTTGGAACCTCACTCACAGGCTTCCTGGCTCCCCCCAGTGCTGTGTGTGAGTGTGTTTTCATTTATTTTTTGTGTTTTTCGTCTTTTTTGATTTCCGCGTGTCGGCCGTTAAGTTTGTATTTTTGCGGGGTCAGATTTTTGTGCCCCAGAGATTCCGAGATCGGAATTTTTTCTCCAAGTCCTGCGTTCCTCAACTTCTTGCAGCCTAAGCCATGAGTGCCTCAAATGCTGGCCTTGCTTTGCGAGGCTCACAGGAGCACCATTGGCGCTCATTTCAGCCCAAGTCCTGCGTGCTTCAATGCCTCAACTGCTCGCTTCCGAGGCTCGCAGGGCAATGAGTGCCTTTGGCGCTCATTGCCTAAGTCCTGCGAGCTCAGAAGGCTACAATACCTCAATGGCTCGCCTAGCTTCGCGAGGCTCGCAGTTGCGGCCTTCTGGGCCCCAAACGGCCTGCCTCGCTTTGCGAGGATCACATGCGTGACGACAAATCGCAGTTTAATAATTATAATATGTGAGATGGGAACCCAGAAATATAAAAATGATATAAAACTCCAATTGAAAACTTATACATTTTAAAAAATCTCTTCAATAACATGATTTCTTAAGAGCACAGAGAGAGATCTTAAAGGTACAGAAGTTTCATGGATTATGAAGATCTGTTAGAGGAGAATCAGTCGTGTATGCAAACATTTTTTACAAAAAAAATCCCCATATAAACATTAATAAACTGACCATAAAGATTGCAAATTTCTTCAGTTTTTTTTGCAGCTGATTTTGAGAAGGAACACTCCTGAAAATCCAAACTAAAATAGCATAGAATACATAATTCATTTTTGCCATTCAGAGGCAGCTACAACATTGTTGCAATGTCTGGGAAGTCTATGCAGCAAATCATTATGGGATGTGTAGTCTTTTTCCCCCACCACAGAAACAGACTACACATCCCATAATGCTTTGTTGCATAGACTTCCCAGACATTGCAACAATATAGTGTTAAAACACGTACCTGAATACAGTATTTCTATTGGTTTGTACCAGGCGCCTATGTAGGCAGCTCTGAGGGGGTATTTGGAAACCATTTAAAAAAATAAAAAAAAATCAATTATATTAGAAAAAGGTATTTTTTATGTTTAGATAAAGTTTTTTTGAAAGCAAATGAATAAATGGATATACAATTATATTAATACCATTGATTATTATTAAAACAAATAGGGTTTAGAACACAGAATGTCCTTTTTGTATCATTTGCTGATTCCCCAAGCAAGACAAAAACCTGGCCCTTTGTGTAAGATTGTGAATCCTTTTTGGATGTGACCTCTTCCCTCCCTCTCTTTGACATCCCTTTTCTCACTATGACTGGCATACTGCAGCCTAAAAACATAATGTGGATTGGACTTCATTGTAACCGATGTGATATGGCACCATCTAACATTATTTATTCACAAAGAAAGAAAGTTGATAGGCTTGTGTGACCCCTTAACTACCCAAGATAACATCAAATAGCTGATATGCTTCACTCCACACCCTATCAAATGCCCTAGGGGTGGGAGAGATCTAGCATGGGGTTTAGCCTAATCCCATTTATCACTCTTACTGCAAATAAAGACTCCTATCAGGGAAGTCGGAGACTACTGCCTCCTGGGAATATCCTCCACCAACTACTAGACAGATATAGGGAAGCAGCTCTGCTATATTCCCAATAAAAGCAACATTGTTGTGATGAAGGGGCGTGTGTACCTCAATGAAGCTGTGAGCTATACCACGTAGGGTCACCCGAGATGGGCAGGTGATAGCAGAGAGGTCAGACAAATAGCGGTCCACTGGAAAAGGAACTGGCAACCCACTCCAGTATCTTTTTCAATGAAAACCTTATGGATGGGCACAACCAGACACAAGATGATCCTGGAGTGCTGCAATCCATATGGTCACTGAGAGTCAGACACAACTGAACGACTAAACCACAACACAACTCTATTTTGGGAGCAGTGCAGTGACCCTTTAATACACAATTTAGGTGCAAAGTGTAGTGGAAGGAAATCCCAAACCTCCATGGCACTGCTTAGTAGATATGTCCCATATTCTTTACTGATGGATGTAATTTAGCTGTTTACAGATGTCTCGAGATTTGTTTTTGTCGCCAAGAACAATATGTACCGAAGCCTAAAAATATTTAGAGATTTAAAAAAAAATATATTTTTTTTTAATCTTATTTTCATGTGAAATATTTATACTTGTCATATATGTCATCACTTGAAATAAATATACGATCGGGACTTAAAATAAACACGAAAAGAAATATTGTGGCTGAATTGTTTATGTTTGTTCTGCTTCCGTAGAGTTTATCGTGCGATTGAGTTCATTCTCTAACTCCCACTTTTCTTAGAAATCAGCAGGACTGGAACCGACTTGTTGAAAGAGAATGTAGATTTCCAGCCGCGTGCCCGGCGCGCAGCCAGAAGATCCTGTACATTAAAGTGCTTCACAAGACATCTTATGTTTGATATTGAAGTATGTAAAAGAGCTAAAAAAAAGAAATTCCTGTTTCAATGTAAAAATAAACCACATTTACACTTTATACAGTGTTAATTACAGGATGCGCTGGTAACGGCAAAGGCAATATAAATATATCAAGATACTGCTAAGGAATGCAGCAATGCTCCTTGGGTCTAGATCCCTATAGGCTTCTGGAAATATAGGTAGATAGATAAATAGATACATAGATAAATAGATACATAGATAGATACATGGATAGATAGATAGATAGATAGATAGATAGATAGATAGATAGATAGATAGATAGATAGATAGATAGATAGATAGACAGAGATAGATAGATAGATAGATAGACAGAGATAGATAGATAGATAGATAGACAGAGATAGATAGATAGATAGACAGAGATAGATAGATAGATACATAGATACATAGATACATAGATAGATATAGATAGATAGAGATATAAATATAGATAGATAGATAGATAGATAGAGATATATAGATAGATAGATATAGATATATAGATAGAGAGATAGATAGATACATAGATAGATAGATACATAGATAGATACAGATAGAGATATAGATAGATAGAGATATAGATAGATAGAGATATAGATAGATAGAGATATAGATAGATAGAGATATAGATAGATAGAGATATAGATAGATACATAGATAGATAGATAGATACATAGATAGATACATAGATACATAGATAGATACAGATAGAGATATAGATAGATAGAGATATAGATAGACAGAGATAGATAGATATAGATAGATACATAGATAGATATAGATAGATAGATAGATCGATAGATAGAGATATAGATAGAGATAGATACAGATAGAGATATAGATAGATAGAGATATAGATAGATAGAGATATAGATAGATAGAGATATAGATAGATAGATCGATAGATAGAGATATAGAAAGATAGATAGATAGATAGAGATATAGATAGATAGATAGATAGATAGATAGATAGATAGATAGATAGATAGATAGATAGATAGATAGATCGATAGATAGAGATATAGATAGATAGATCGATAGATAGAGATATAGATAGATAGATCGATAGATAGAGATATAGATAGATAGATCGATAGATCGATAGATAGAGATATAGATAGATAGATAGATAGATCGATAGATAGAGATATAGATAGATAGATAGATAAATCGATAGATAGAGATATAGATAGATAAATCGATATAGATAGATAGATAGATGGATAGAGAAAGGGATAGATAGATAGATAGATAGATAGATTGATAGAGAAAGGGATAGATAGATAGATATAGATAGATACATAGATAGATACAGATAGATAGATAGATATAGATAGATACATAGATAGATACAGATAGATAGATAGATCGATAGATAGAGATATAGATAGATAGATAGATAGATAGAGAAAGGGATAGATAGATAGATAGATAGATCGATAGATAGAGATATAGATAGATAGATCGATAGATAGAGATATAGATAGATAGATAGATAGATCGATAGATAGAGATATAGATAGATAGATAGATAGATCGATAGATAGAGATATAGATAGATAGATAGATAAATCGATAGATAGAGATATAGATAGATAAATCGATATAGATAGATAGATAGATGGATAGAGAAAGGGATAGATAGATAGATAGATAGATTGATAGAGAAAGGGATAGATAGATAGATATAGATAGATACATAGATAGATACAGATAGATAGATAGATATAGATAGATACATAGATAGATACAGATAGATAGATAGATCGATAGATAGAGATATAGATAGATAGATAGATAGATAGAGAAAGGGATAGATAGATAGATAGATATAGATAGATAGATAGATAGATAGAGGGATGGATACATGGATAGCCTTCAAAAAAATTTGCCGTCATTTTTGACGGGTAAATCGCTAGTAGACTTATAGTTGCCATCTTGACTTGCCAACAATAGGCAACCAATATAATCCTTGAATTAGAGGCCATTGTAATGAGTTCATAACCAAACGTTTGATGTAAGAAACATTAGTAGTTCTGCAAACCACGAACATCATTAGAAACAAGATATCCGTTTGTTGGGATTATAACATTGCTTGTTGTGCTGCTTAGCTTTGTTGGTAATGTATTTTGACTGTGCGGCAGCAGGGAAGTGATGGTACACTCTGCCACCAATGCTACGTGGATAGTAGAAGATCGGTTGCGCTCCGGTTTATGGATCGGGATAAAACAGTTTTTTTAATGCTTGTTTTTCTCTTTAAAATATTAACCTTTCTAAACAGAATACATGTTTATACAGATCTGAACTTTATTCAACAAACATTATGAAAATTGGTACTATTATTCGGTGCCTGTAAAGGTCTATGACTTGTGAAACCAATATATATATGTTTCCTGGTGGTCCAGTAATTAGGAATCAGAGGTTTCACCGCTGTGACCTGGGTTCAGTTCCGGCCAGGGAACCAAGAGGTCACACCACCCTGAAGCCGAGCAGGGTTGGGTCTGATTGGAACTTGAATGGAAGACCACCTGGGAATACCAGGAGCTTTTTACTGTGGCCCACTGAAGAAGGAACTGGCAACCCACTGCAATATATCTGCCATGAAAACCAAGTGGATCCGCATGGCCATGGACTTAAAGATGTGCCTGGTGTGTCATGGCGATCCATAAGTTCATGGAGAGTCGCAAATGGCTGAACGACGCAAAAAATGTCTGACTAAAAGAGTAATTAGACAGGAAAAATAACATAAAGCGCATTTTAATTAGAAAAAATGTGATGTCTACTGGACCCTGACGGCATCCATGATAGTTTGATGAAAGTTACATGTGTGGGAAGGACAGTCACAGTCTTACAGGACAAAACATTTATTTATTGTGAGCTGCCTGCGTCGGAGCATGTGCAGGGAAAGGGGCAGGTGTCAAATTTAATTAGATCCAATCACATAACAAATCCTTTCCCTCTCACCCCCACCTCTTTCTTCATTGTACAAACTCAAAGCTATCAGGAAGTGCTCAAGTCAGACAAGATGGGAGCTCTGTACATGCAAACAGAATTTCCGAAAATTAAGTTTTTTCTGCTAAAAGTGGATTTCTGTTCATGGTTTACTCGGCTGCTAATTTAGTTAGTTGTTAGATACTTAACAAACATGGGGTTTTCTAAAATACAGTGGCCCTTTATTTTAAGTACATCCAGTCATTAAAAAAAATGAGGTCCCGTAGCCACTCTCTGACAACTACAAACAGTTACTTATTTGTTGTTGCGTTGTTATTCTCGTAAATCACGCCATGATTTATTTCAGGCGCTATTTCTGGAGAGCAGGTGCAGTCCCTCTGTGGTAATGTAGTTGTTCCCGTGTGAATTAAATCCTAAACTACCCTGAATTTAGTAGGATTGTGTAACCAGGACCTGCATTAATGATGCGCCTTCCAGCGATAACACAGGACAGTGTTTTTCAAATGTCAAAAACGAGAAAACAAAACCTGGCTCTTCAACAACATTTCACCTAGTTTCTTTTTTTTTTTGTTATTTTTACAAATTATTTTAATTGGGAAACAACTGACTGTGATAAATGAGCGAGAAAAGTGCTCAGCGCTACATGATTTGTATAAGGTGTAGATGTGTGATGGGTGCCTCACTGAACAGGTGCTTGAAGAAACCTGAAGGTAGATCATGGACTGTCACAGGAACATTGATTGATGCGCCGCCGCCATTAGATTCATCCTTTATTTAAACACTTAATTACATTAAATAATAGGAAATGATTGCAATCTGTGAATGGTATGTGAAGTACTGGCGCGCCTTCCCTATTCCATGACCGGCTATCTCACTTTCTCTCGTTTCTGCCTCGCTTCCTGAGGCTGTCTTATATCCACCTTGTCTTGGCTGCCCACCACTTCTCTTCCACGCCAGTCATTCTCCCCTCTTTCTGCTCTCTTCTCTCTTGCCCTGGCTTCCTCTCTCCTCCCTTACCGCGTGCTCCTCTCTCCTCCCTTACCCCTATCTCCTCTCTACTCCCTTACCCCTTGTAGCTCTCTCCTCCCTTATCCCTTGCAGCTCTCTCCACTCTATATCTCTCTTGCTCTGCCTTCCTCTCTCCTCCCTTACCCCTTGCTTCTCTCTCCTCTCTTGCCCTGGCTTCCTCTCTCCTCCCTTACCCCCTGCTCCTCTCTTCTCTTTTGCCCTGGTTTCCTCTCTCCTCCCTTACCCCTTGCTCCTCTCTTCTCTCTTGCCCTGGCTTCCTCTCTCTCCTCCCTTACCCTTTGTTCCTCTCTTCTCTTTTGCCCTGGTTTCCTCTCTCCTCCCTTACCCCTTGCTCCTCTCTTCTCTCTTGCCCTGGCTTCCTCTCTCTCCTCCCTTACCCCTTGTTCCTCTCTTCTCTTTTGCCCTGGTTTCCTCTCTCCTCCCTTACCCCTTGCTCCTCTCTTGCTCTGGCTTCCTCTCTCCTCCCTTAGCCCTTGCTCCTCTCTTGCCCTGGCTTCCTCTCTCTTCCCTTACCCCTTGATTCTCTCTCCTCTCTTGCCCTGACTTCCTCTCTCCTCCCTTAACCCTTGCTCCTCTCTCCTCTCTTGCTCTGGCTTCCTCTCTCCTTTCTTACCCCTTGCTCATCTCTTGCCCTGGCTTCCTCTCTCCTCCCTTACCCCTTGCTCCTCTCTCTTCCCTTACCCCTTGCTCCTCTCTCCTCCCTTACCCCTTGCTCCTCTCTTCTCTCTTGCCCTGGCTTCCTCTCTCCTCCCTTACACCTTGTTCCTCTCTTCTCTTTTGCCCTGGTTTCTTCTCTCCTCCCTTACCCCTTGCTCCTCTCTCCTCCCTTACCCCTTGCTCCTCTCTCCTCCCTTACCCCTTGCTCCTCTCTCCTCCCTTACCCCTTGCTCCTCTCTTCTCTCTTGCCCTGGCTTCCTCTCTCCTCCCTTACCCCTTGTTCCTCGCTTCTCTTTTGCCCTGGTTTCCTCTCTCCTCCCTTACCCCTTGCTCCTCTCTCCTCCCTTACCCCTTGTTCCTCTCTTCTCTCTTGCCCTGGCTTCCTCTCTCCTCCCTTACCCCTTGCTCCTCTCTTGCCCTGGCTTCCTCTCTCCTCCCTTACCCCTTGCTCCTCTCTTCTGTCTTGCCCTGGCTTCTTCTCTCTTCTCTTTTGCCCTGGCTTCCTCTCTCCTCCCTTACCCCTTGCTCCTCTCTTCTCTCTTGCCCTGGCTTCCTCTCTCCTCCCTTACCCCTTGTTCCTCTCTTCTCTTTTGCCCTGGTTTCCTCTCTCCTCCCTTACCCCTTGCTCCTCTCTTCTCTCTTGCCCTGGCTTCCTCTCTCCTCCCTTACCCCTTGCTCCTCTCTTGCCCTGGCTTCCTCTCTCTTCCCTTACCCCTTGTTCCTCTCTTCTCTCTTGCCCTGGCTTCCTCTCTCCTCCCTTACCCCTTGCTCCTCTCTCCTCCCTTACCCCTTGCTCCTCTCTTCTCTCTTGCCCTGGCTTCCTCTCTCCTCCCTTACCCCTTGCTCCTCTCTTGCCCTGGCTTCCTCTCTCCTCCCTTACCCCTTGCTCCTCTCTTCTCTCTTGCCCTGGCTTCCTCTCTCCTCCCTTACCCCTGGCTCCTCTCTTGACCTGGCTTCCTCTCTCCTCCCTTACCCCTTGCTCCTCTCTTCTCTCTTGCCCTGGCTTCCTCTTTCCTCCCTTGCCCCTTGCTCCTCTCTTCTCTCTTGCCCTGGCTTCTTCTCTCCTCCCTTGCCCCTTGCTCCTCTCTTCTCTTTTGCCCTGGCTTCTTCTCTCCTCCCTTACCCCTTCCACCTCTCTTCTCTCTTGCCCTGACTTCTTCTCTCCTCCCTTGCCCCTTGCTCCTCTCTTCTCTCTTGCCCTGGCTTCTTCTCTCCTCCCTTGCTCCTTTCTCCTCTCTTCTCTTTTGCCCTGGCTTCTTCTCTCCTCCCTTGCTCCTCTCTTCTCTCTTGCCCTGGCTTCTTCTCTCTTCTCCCTTGCCCTGGCTTCTTCTCTCCTCCCTTATCCCTCTTTTCTCTTTTGCCCTTGCTTCTTCTCTCCTCCCATGCTCCTTTCTCCTCTCTTCTCTCTTGCCCTGGCTTCCTCTCTCCTCCCTTGCCCTTTGTTCCTCTCTTCTCTTTTGCCCTGGCTTCCTCTCTCCTCCCTTGCCCCTTGCTCCTCTCTTCTCTCTTGCCCTGGCTTCTTCTCTCTTCTCTCTTGCCCTGGCTTCTTCTCTCCTCCCTTATCCCTCTTTTCTCTTTTGCCCTTGCTTCTTCTCTCCTCCCTTACCCCTTGCTACTCTCTTCTCTCTTGCCCTGGCTTCTTCTCTCCTCCCTTACCCCTTGCTCCTCTCTTCTCTCTTGCCCTGGCTTCCTCTCTCCTCCCTTGCCCCTTGCTCCTCTCTTCTCTCTTGCCCTGGCTTCCTCTCTCCTCCCTTGCCCCTTGCTCCTCTCTTCTCTCTTGCCCTGGCTTCTTCTCTCTTCTCTCTTGCCCTGGCTTCTTCTCTCCTCCCTTATCCCTCTCTTCTCTTTTGCCCTGGCTTCCTCTCTCCTCCCTTGCCCCTTGTTCCTCTCTTCTCTCTTGCCCTGGCTTCTTCTCTCCTCCCTTACCCCTTGCTCCTCTCTTCTCTCTTGCCCTGGCTTCCTCTCTCCTCCCTTGCCCCTTGCTCCTCTCTTCTCTCTTGCCCCTTGTTCCTCTCTTCTCTCTTGCCCTGGCTTCTTCTCTCCTCCCTTACCCCTTGCTCCTCTCTTCTCTCTTGCCCTGGCTTCCTCTCTCCTCCCTTGCCCCTTGCTCCTCTCTCCTCCCTTGCCCCTTGCTCCTCTCTTCTCTCTTGCCCTGGCTTCTTCTCTCATTCCTTGCCCCTTGCTCCTCTCTCCTCCTTGCCTTGCTTCTTCTCTCCTCCCTTGCCCCTGCTTCTTCTCTCCTCCCTTACCCCTTGCTCCTCTCTTCTCTCTTGCCCTGGCTTCTTCTCTCTTCTCTTTTGCCCTGGCTTCTTCTCTCTTCTCTTTTGCCCTGGCTTCCTCTCTCCTCTCTTGCCCTGGCTTCCTCTCTCCTCCCTTACCCCTTGCTTCTTCTCTCCTCCCTTACCCCTTGCTCCTCTCTTCTCTCTTGCCCTGGCTTCTTCTCTCTTCTCTCTTGCCCTGGCTTCTTCTCTCCTCCCTTGCCCCTGCTTCCTCTCCCACATTGTCCTCGCTGTCTCTCCACCGTTGCCCTGTCTACTACTGTATTTCTCCCATAAAACCACCCTATACTTATATATATATATATTTTTGCTTATTGCTCAGTGTTTCTTGCGAATTCAAGAGCTTAAACTGTGATTTGTAGAGAAATACAAATAATCTTCCATTGGGAGTTCTACCTTACACCGGGTCACTTGATTCCTTCATTCTTTGTTACATGTATGTTACATGTATGTTGCATGTGTGACTTTGAGTACACACTTCAGCAGAGAGCAATGTATGACCAGTATGCGCCGCGCAGTCTGCAGACCATGTTGTCACTCATTCACAACAATTAACATTCATTGACAGCCATCTCTCATTTTATGGCTGTGGTAAAACTCTCGGTCAATGGAAGCCTTTAATAGCTCTAAACCTTAATAATAAATATTATTGAATGGCTGGATATTAAAGCAATTCATTCTTGGCGGACGCAATGGCGGATTAGATTGGATTCTCCCACAAACCCAGAGAGCTAATGCTGGAGAGAAGGCTACTTCTTGTATGCTGTGGAGTGTAATCCATCCTCCTGCCATGTTAGACACTATAAGAAGGCAGGGTCTGAGTATTCATAGTCTCAAGACGTGATTAGTCCTAGATGTGCAGCGGGAGCTTGTTTGTGTGTTAGAGCGTCTTTATCTAGGGCACATGTAACCACATCATTATAGGTGCATTTTTATTCCACAATTTTCCTTTAATACCTAACTCCTACTTTTATTATGATCATTATAACTCAAATAAACAATTTCTGGAAAAGATTTGTTTAGTAATAAGCGTTGTCTGTTACAGTAAATTAATGTTTTTTTTATTCACAAAGTGCGTCCCAGCGCATGTTTCTCCATGCATGTTGTCTGCAGTGGATTTTGTCACTTGGAGCCCGATTCAATTGAGCAATCGTAAGTTACTGGAGCCCGTAAGTTATTTTGCAATTTAATTGGTGTTTTTTTGCAGGCTCCAAACGGTTTATGGGTTACGGGCTTGAAAACTTTGCTGTTGTTAAACCCGGCACTTACAGCCTCTGGAAGCCTTTGATCTTTCCGGTCCGCAAGAGTTACGATCGCTAAAATCACCAATCGCTATTCAATTGCTACAATTTCTCAAGCCCGCAAATGTTTTCACACCCGTAAACAACAAATGTAGGAGAAAATTGTACGAGTACCAGATAGGCCTCGCAAGGGGGTTTAATTCCTGTCCGTAGTAAATGCAAATAAAAAATCAATACTGCAGTGTAAACAACGGGAAAGCGATGATAGACATTAGAATTGCACAACAGTCTCAAGCCCGCAAATCGTCAGGAAATGTATTTTAATATGTTTCATGTCTAGGTTATATTGATCTCGGGAATCAATGAGTTAACGCATAGAAGCCTTCCGAGCTCAGATCACTTAGGCAATGAGCGCCAAAGGCGCTCATTGTCCTTCGAGCCTTGCAAGGCAAGGCGAGCAGTTGAGGCATTGAGCTCAGAGCACTGAGGCAATGAGCGCCAAAGGCGCTCATCGTCCTACGAGCCTCACATTGAAACATGGGACTCACTTAGGCTGCAAGAAGTCGTGAAACGCGGGACTTGGAAAAAAAAATTCACACCTCGCAAAAATACAACTTTAACGGACGAAACGCGGAAATCAAGAAAAACAATAAAAAAAATTAAATTAAATCACCGCCAGGCACGTACGAGTTAGCCAGGAACGTAGGACATACAAAATATACAATGGATGGAAAATGCTCGCGAGCCAAGTAACACATAGAAAAAAGCCCCAATTTTACAACATTAACTGGCAAAGAATAACATTACGATTCTAAAATGGCGATTTACACGCCTACACAAGCGGTTTAGCCTCGCGCACGCAGCCTATTTACACTGCACACTTGCCACATTGCTGACACTTTCTCCTCAGGTCACCAACAGTTCAAATGTACATTGTATGCTGCAGGAAAAACAACAGCGATTGTTAGCTCTTCAGGATACTGATTGCTCCATATTAAATATAAATAGTATAAGTATATTAATTTATTAATTCATTGTAATAAAAAAATGGTATATTTTACACTGTACTTCTATATCTGTCTTCGCAATGAGCGCTGAATGTGATCGTTGCAAAGCAGGAAACTTGAAGTACATGAGGGGAGAGGCTCGCAATGAGCGCTGAAGGTCCTCAGAGGAGCAAAAGCCTTACATTGTGTGTCAAAAAGCATTTCCATGGTTTCAAATTTTATTGCTGTAATTTTTGACGGTTAAGTCGCCAGCATATATATATATACACATACATACTGGTGTACTATTTGCTATATCTCCATCCTGCAATTACCACAATAAATAACATAAATTGAGAGTCTGCATTAAATGAAATTAGACTGCACGTTATTTAATGCTGATATTTTGGCGGTAGGTAGGTGTTTATATGGTAGGTGCCTGGAATGTCTTGTGGGGAAGGAGCTACTGACATGTCATCCAAATATTATTTTGTATTATGGGAGGGTATTTCCCAGATTCTGGCCTTACCTAGGGCATGGCGTTATCTGGCAGCACTTTGTAAGTATGAATGTTAATTACACAAATATAATGGTTATGATTGAATTGCCAAGGCAGTAAATTAATTGTGACTCCCAAGGCCTTAAAATATAAAGACAAAGGAGGCTTTGTGATCCATTGCAGAGAAAAGTGAGGCCTTACCCCAGGGTCACAGCGACCCCGCTCTACGCTACATTGTAATTATGTAGTCACGTGTACACAAGGATGGGAGAGATTGTGGAAGGATCACTCATATCCACTGTCAAGAATCTTAAGGAAAAGTGTTTAAATTAAATGTCTTAATATAATCCATTACAGCCAACACAAAGATCAATGAGTTGTATGCCACCCAGAATTATTCTGGCTCCTACACCCCTGCTCATGGATCATCAGCCCTTACAGATCATCCACCCTCTCTCATTGCACCCTTCATAGATCATCACCCAAACAAGTTACTTATCCACTCCTTGTATTACTTCATACCGATCATCTACCCCCTACAAATCATTCACCCTTTCCTTTTACTCCCTCATAGATCATCATCCATTACAACTGACCCTGCTTCTCCCTGAATCTTCTTATTGATCATTAGCCTTTAACAATCATCCACCCTCTCTCTCATTGCACCCTTCGTAGATCATCACCCAAACAAGTCATTCATCCACTCCTTGTATTACTCCATACCGATCATCTACCCCCTACAAATCATTCACCCCCTTATAGATCTACCCCTGACTAATCATTCATCCTCTATTTGCATTACTCCATACGGATTATCCACCCCATACCGATCATCCACAACCTACAGATCATCCCTCTCCTTTCACTCCCTCATAGAGCATCACCCATTACAGCTAATCCACCTTCTCCCTGCATCTCCTTATTGATCATGCACCGTCTCTCATTGCACCCACTCATAGATCACCATCCTGACAAATCATTAATCCCCACCATGTATTAACTCATAGTTTAGTCTGTTTACAGATCACCCACTCTTTCCATGCACCTCCTTATAGATAATCAACCGTGCAGATCATCCAACCTCTCCCTTCACCCCTTCATTATAATTTATTATCACCCCTTCATAGATCATCCACCCTCTCTCATTGCAACCCTCAAAGACTCCATCACTCCTAACATTCATTCATCCTCTCCCTGCATTACTCCATACAGATCATCCACCCTCTTCCTGCACCTCCTCATAGATCATCACCGCTTAAATATCACCCAACCTCTCTCATTTCACCCCTTCATAGAACTTCAGCCATGACAAATTATTAATCCTCTCCATGTATTATTTCATAGATTACTACCTTACAGATCATCCACTTTTTCCCTGCAACTCCTCATAGACCGTCCGCCCTCTCCCTTCATCTCTCCATAAATCATCATCTCTTACAGATCACACTCTTTCTCTGAACCTCCTCATAGATCATCCACCCTCTTTCTGCATCTCCTTATTGTTCATCACCCCATACAGATCATCTATTTCCTGAGATCACACTCTCATAGATCATCACTCTACGGATCATCCTCCCTGATATATCATCATCTTCTACAAATCACACATCATCGCTCTGCACTTCATCACCTCTGCAGATAATCCACCATCTCCTTGCACCTCCTTATCGATCATCACTCCCTTCAGATCCCCCCTGCACCCCCTCATAACACATCACATCTAGATATCATCCACCCTCTTACTGCATCTCCTTATTGTTCATCACCCCATACAGATCATCTATTTCCTGAGATCACACTCTCCTAGAACATCACTCTACAGATCATCCTCCCTGATATATCATCATCTTCTACAAATCACACATCATCGCTCTGCACTTCATCATCGATCATCACCTCTGCAGATAATCCACCATCTCTTTGCACCTCCATATAGATCATCACTCCCTTCAGATCCCCCCTGCACCCCTTCATAACACATCACACCCTCTTACTGCACCTCCTCCCAGATCATCACCCCTTCCAGATCCTGCCCTTCTCACTCCCTATGACTCACTCCGTTGGGTCTAGTACCAGAAAGCTTTGGAGTCACTGTCTAAATCGCCCTCCAATGTATTCCCCAAATAAAATAAAATTGTTGTCACTTTTATATCACTTGTAAACAATTAGATGCATTTTACACACCATTAAACTTGGTAATACAGCCAATTGGTACAATATGGCCCTTGATTATACTTACGAGCTACAGGCATATGGTTTTAGCCGATAAAGTAGAAAATAAGAGAAAGAATAAGACACAATTTTCATTAAAATACAATATAATATATCTGATATCTCCTAAAGCAAATAGCTTAAAAGGGCATGACGAGGTACAAAACTGTCAGGAGATTTATAGCCTGTGTATGTAAACCAGAAATGGGTCTTTATTAATAGTCATAGTTCTTTCATTAAAATCTGATCCTTCAACTTCTCAATCTGAAGTTATAAAATTTCAAAAGAATATTTCAGAATGGAGAAAAGTGTAGAGAACAAGAAAAGAGAGCGCGCGAGGGCCTATAAATCAAGTCTTGAGCGATAGTATATTAAATGATAACCTTGTCAAATTTAATGTCACCGCGGAAGAATGTATGGAGCCATTGTCCCTTCTAGAAAATCAGAGGCAAGAGCTAGTGGAGCCTGACTGTTCCCAGAATAAACTTGCTTTAAATCAGCAGCGTTTATTTCTTAATGTTTGCTGTAAAGGTTTTCCGGCTGACTGCAGAGGAGCCCAGTGATGCACGGCTCAGTACACAGACAGAGTTAAAGGGACGTTGACAGATGACATTGTGAGACCATGTAAGGTGCCTTTAAAGGGATAGTGCACTCCCAAAATTTTCTATCCTGCATTTAAAGTTTTTTCTTCAGAAAGCCATAAAGTGATCGTTAGTTTAGAAAAACGACATTCCTCACCTTGACCTGTGCTGTTGTATGATACAGAGTGGGAGGAAGCCTTTTTGAGGCTGTATTGGCCCTATTCTATTAGAAGCTCGCAGATGCCTCAAACTCATAAGTTTTGGCTGCGGGTGTTTTATTGAATAAGATGTACTCTATTGATTCCAGCTGGCAAATTCCAACCTCAAGGCTGAACACGTAAACCCTGCCTCTTTATGTCTGATTTCAGGCGGCGTGATCATATGATCTGACAATATCTAAGCAAGCCCGTAATTTACTTCTTAGACACGGCCAATAGTAAATGAGACCGTCATCGTGACATCAGTAACACATGGAGGTTACACGTAATCTGCTAAGAATTAATTAGTGCCAATAAGTAATATTTGCTGATCGTGCTCACAATCTAGCAATCTATATAATGCATTGGATACTCTGTTGTAGTCCATGTGGGTTTCATGATATGTATTAACCCCTTGAGTCCATGGATCAATATTACTCAGAAATAACATTTAAAAATAATATTTTTTTATTGCATATTTGTCGGTTTGTGGCGGTTGTACAATTAATTCTAATGTCTTCCCGTGCTTTCCCATGCTTTTATAGTACAGTATTGTGTGTTTAATTGTTTTTACAGCTGTAAAAAGTTTTTGAAAAAGCCCTTGTGATTCCTATTTAGTTTTCAGTTGCAGATTAGACTTTATTTGCGATCTAGCTCTGCGGGCCTAATAGATGATTGATTTTGAGTAATTTTAATTAGCACTCGTAATGTTTGAGCTGTGCTAAAACCAATGGAGTTCTAATGTCAAATTTGTGTGTTCGGCTGGCCTGAAGTGATTGTGGGCGGGGAACTCGTAATTGGATTGTGAGTAGCTAATAGAATATGTGGTAATATTAAGAGTGGTTTAAGTGTGTATAAATTTACAAATTGGCCATTAGAATAGGACCCTAAATCAGCTGCTTGCACTCCAGAATGCAAGTCTGTTCAACAGAACTGAATGGAAATCTTATATACATCTTGGGTCCTTTCTCACATTATATCTCAGGTTAATAATAAAAAAATAATTTCTGGGAAAATTGCATATATTAGTAAATGTTGCAAATATAAGCCTGTGATTGGCTAGTACATCAGGGCAGAAAATCAAATAGAAACCACTGAAACTAAGAACTGCAAATATCAATTTTGTTTTATTTCTAAAACATTTGCCCATTCTCAAGTTTAGTTATTCAAAATACCATTCAGATAAATACAAATACAGTGGCCCATTAAAGGGAATCTGACACTTCAATGAAAGGTATTTTTCTATAAATAGTAATAAAGTAAATTATTTGGGAGATATAGAGAGTTGTCCGTAATGTTTTATTATGCGAATATGTTACTTTAATATGTTAGGATGTAGCTCCAGGATACTAATGTGTGGCTTTGATGTGTTAGTTTGACACATTGTGCTTATTAGTTGTGGCTCTTCCATACTAGTAGGCGATGGGTACGATTCAGTATGGTCAGATTTATGGGCTAGGAATGCGATATAGTAGGCTACGGGTGTGGTACATTGTGACACACGGCATGGTGTGCGAGGGGAAGAAAATTGGGATATTGCTTGAATCGGTAAGTAGGAAGAAGTAAAATACCAAGGCCCTCATTCAATTGCAATTTTGCCAATTGAATAAGGCTCTAAATAAGCACATAACATATTTTTTTAAAGATGTTTTTGGTTAGTGAACTTCTATCCAAAAGCAAGGTCTTCACTAACTAAAAACTTCTTTAAAAAAAATATGCTATGTGCTTATTTAGAGCGCTATTCAATTGGCCAAATCGCAATTGAATGAGGCCCCAAGGGTTTGATGCAATATATTTCATGGCTTGGCAAGCAAGGAGTTCTATGTTGGTACGGTGTTACTTGGTATGAATTGTCATGACGTATAGGGCGAACAAAGTGGTACGGTATGACAGGGTATGTAAAGGGATTGTTACGATATGATATGAAATGGTGGCAAGGAGTTTGAAGAGGACTGGCATGGCTCGATTGGGCGGGGAATATGTCCTGGAACATTATGAGTACGAAATTGGAAGTCTTCAAAAAATGTGATATGACTTTGTACGATATGGAATGAAAGGAGTTTGGTACGGTGCAATATAGCTTGGTATGGGTGTTAGAATAGGATGAGACATGACCCAGTAAGCGTAGCACATGATACGGGTCGATATGACTAGGTAAGTGCAGCACATGATACGGGTCGATATGACTAGGTAAGTGCAGCATAAGATACGGTGAGATATGACTAGGTGAGTGCAGCATAAGATACGGTGAGATATGACTAGGTGAGTGCAGCATAAGATACGGTGAGATATGACTAGGTGAGTGCAGCATAAGATACGGTGAGATATGACTAGGTGAGTGCAGCATAAGATACGGTGAGATATGACTAGGTGAGTGCAGCATAAGATACGGTGAGATATGACTAGGTGAGTGCAGCATAAGATACGGTGAGATATGACTAGGTGAGTGCAGCATAAGATACAGTGAGATATGACTAGGTGAGTGCAGCATAAGATACGGTGAGATATGACTAGGTGAGTGCAGCATAAGATACGGTGAGATATGACTAGGTGAGTGCAGCATAAGATACGGTGAGATATGACTAGGTGAGTGCAGCATAAGATACGGTGAGATATGACTAGTTGAGTGCAGCATAAGATACAGTGAGATATGACTAGGTGAGTGCAGCATAAGATACGGTGAGATATGACTAGGTGAGTGCAGCATAAGATACGGTGAGATATGACTAGGTGAGTGCAGCATAAGATACGGTGAGATATGACTAGGTGAGTGCAGCATAAGATACGGTGAGATATGACTAGGTGAGTGCAGCATAAGATACGATGAGATATGACTAGGTGAGTGCAGCATAAGATACGGTGAGATATGACTAGGTGAGTGCAGCATAAGATACGGTGAGATATGACTGGGTGAGTGCAGCATAAGATACGGTGAGATATGACTGGGTGAGTGCAGCATAAGATACGGTGAGATATGACTAGGTGAGTGCAGCATAAGATACGATGAGATATGACTGGGTGAGTGCAGCATAAGATACGATGAGATATGACTGGGTGAGTGCAGCATAAGATACGATGAGATATGACTGGGTGAGTGCAGCATAAGATACGGTGAGATATGACTAGGTGAGTGCAGCATAAGATACGATGAGATATGACTAGGTGAGTGCAGCATAAGATACGATGAGATATGACTGGGTGAGTGCAGCATAAGATACGGTGAGATATGACTAGGTGAGTGCAGCATAAGATACGGTGAGATATGACTAGGTGAGTGCAGCATAAGATACGGTGAGATATGACTAGGTGAGTGCAGCATAAGATACGGTGAGATATGACTAGGTGAGTGCAGCATAAGATACGGTGAGATATGACTAGGTGAGTGCAGCATAAGATACGGTGAGATATGACTGGGGAAACATAGGACTAGGTACGGTGCGGTATGTCTAGGTAAGTGAGGAGTATGGAACATGATATAGGGCAATGTGACTGTGTAAGCGTAGAACATGACATGGAGTGATATGACTGGGTAAGCATGGCACGTAATATGACTGGGTATGATTGGCAAATAGTACAAAGTGAAATGACTAGATAAGCATAGCTCGTGATATAGTGCGATTCCCTGACTTGGAATTGAACCCAGGTCGCAGTGGTGAAAGCACAGAATCCTAACCATACCAAATTGTTAAAACTTCAACAAATTTTTCCTGCAAAAAAAAAAAAGTTTCTACTTAAAGGAAGAGTGAACGCGAATATTAAGGGCTCCATGTCTCTTTAACAAGTGACTTTTCCTGGCATCAGACGCATAAGGTGATTAATAATGAATCCTTTTATTTGAATGTTTGATACAACTCTGTGCAATTCCTTTGCCGCTTTGTGTTCTCTCCTCTTATGATCTCCATGACCTCTTATTCTTGTATTTACCATTTCAAAGTGACAGCTCTGCCTGGGGCACAAATGCACACAATAACCAGGGTATTTTGTTTGCACGGGGATCTTCATTTGAAACTCATTTGGCTCAAGGTTGTCCTAATCGTAGGAGGGTGTTAATGTTGAAGGGCGAGACGTTTTTTTCTGTTCTTGCGTTCCAAATCCAGCTCTTAACGACTACCAGGTGCGCCCTGATACACGGCAAGTTTGGCTCGATTTCTGCAAATTCTGGGAGGGTGCCTTGAAAAACACCGGGAAACTTTGAAGTTGGAGCAATTGTGTTTGTTAAAAGGAAACTAAAGAGCGAGAGAGAGACCCTCTTAGCGCAATCCAAGAAGGAAAAATATGTTAAGCGAGGAGCTTTTCAGCGCCGCATGTTAATAGCAGGAAAAAGTGTTAATTCTTCAAAACTTTGAAAGTGAGAAGTAAACGGGTGCTTTTTTTTGCTGAGATCTGCAGCCGAAGTAACATCTGGACGCGCTCCTTGAAACCAGAAGTGTGCAGGAACACCCGGAAATTATTTTTCTTGGATGGGTCAGTTCCAGAATTTTTGGGGCAATTAATGCATGTAAAGTTCACTTTGATCACGGCAATTGCTGAGGAACAAGAGAAATTATTTTTATGTCCCTCTCCACCAATAAAGATACATGTGGGTGCCAAAATGAAATGATCACTACACATTGAGAACTATATATATAGTTAATACATAGTACATTTGTGTACAAACAAGTTAAAAAAAAACATATTTCCTGCTCAAACATCCGAGAAATATAGTTATTGCACTGCACTCTGGGAAAGTGGGCTGGGTCATGCAAATGAGTCACCAATGTATTACACACTCATTAATCAAGTGTCATTTTATTCATGGTTTCTTTTAGCATATGCCTGCTGTATAACCGCTTTCAAGCATAGCATATGATGGATTGTGCATGAATTAGGAAACCTACCCACAGAGATTACTGTTTCATATATTATTATATATGTGTATATATAGTAATAATAATACAAATGTTTATATATAATATATGTGTGTGTATATATATTATAAAATATATATATATATATATATATATATATATATTTTTTTTTATTTTATTTTTTTTTAAACAACATTATTGGATCTCAATGAATTTAACACTAACCCTTTTCCCTTTGCACCCCGCCCCCGGCGCACTCACCAACAGCGCACCGCTTACTGCGCGGCAGAGAAGAGCGTGCCCTACAGCTGTGCGCCTCCCCGCATCCCATCACCCCATCACTCTTACTGAGTGAGACCCAGCTGTGTTCCCTTGTACCTGCCTCCCCTCATAGTCAGGCGCCTCATAGTCAGCCAGGGCACTGTCTCCCGTCTCCAAGTGCACCCCGAGTTCATCGCGAAATCAGAGCTGTCTTCTGAGGGAAGCTGGGAAGCACGGTGGCGCACTCATCCGTCGGCGCCCTGGTGACGGCACGCTGTTAGCGAGCGAGCCAAGGTCATGCTACCCTTTTCCCACACCCATCAAAAAACGCAAGATCTGCTCTCCAGAGATTTAAAGACCCCTCTCATATTCATAACCTTCAACAATATATAATGGAGGCTTCCAGGGTCCAGGAAAGGAATTATAACCATATTTATCTAATTAATTATTTTTTCCTTGCCTAATCATGCGCTTGCTCAGATTCAAACTTTCAGACATTTCTACTTTGTATTGTAATGTGCTCCTTTATCTCTAGGCCTGTTTGTTGCGTCTTGGCCGCGTCTTGGTATTTACGATGCCTTGAGAACAGAATCTGAGTCTATCACAAAAGAGTCAATATGAAGGAATATTTTCAGTTTTGGTTCAACCTGTCACAGACGAGGCTTTCACGAAATAGTCATCACCCAATCCGCTCTCACTTTGTAGTCTTTGTTTAGAGAAGAAATGTCCGGTGTGTTTGGGCGCCCGAGCCGCCTCGCGTCAGGAGGAGCAGGATCTGCTGATGGATGAGACAAGTACAATGTGGATTCTGTTTAGACTCAAGTACTAGAGATATATAAACAGACTGCCACCTGCGAGCTGGGTGGGGATAGGAGCGAGACCCCAGTGACAGAGCCAACTCATTTAAACAAACCTCGTTTTATAAACAGATATTAGCAGTGTCACCCCTTCACTGGCACCGAACAGCCTCTAATTATTTCTGACAAACAACACCTTTTTTATGGTTTTTTTCCTTAAAACCTGCGTTTTTGGGCTGTAGTTTGTTAGAAAAACAAATATAAACCTTTTTGCATATGAACCATATTTATAGGACCACTGTAATGCTGTTACAAGATTAGTTCACTTAAAGATATATAGGAAATTAATAGAATTTATATTAAACTAGCGAATTGCCCGTCAAAAAATGACGGCAATGAAATTGTAAGTGAGCTAAGGGTGTTTGGTGTATATAATGTGGCTGATGTAGCGTTGTTCGTTTTCTATGTCGTGCAACTTTTTCGTAATATCCGTAGCTGTTTGGTGGTGTTTTGCGTGTTTAGGGACCTTTAGCCTCGTTTTCGTTTTGTTCGGCGGCCATTTTTTCTCTCGCTTAGATGATTTTCGGGTCTCTAAACTCCAAAATTTGTGCTTAAATGGAGGTGTAACGTCACTTGCAGAGGTCCTGGGTGCCCCCCCTTGCTGTGAGTAACCTTTTTATGTGTTTGTTGTTTTTATTTGTTGTGTTTGTAACGTTTTTGGGGCTGGTGCGGTTTGCGTCCTTGCTTTGTAATCTCGTAGGTGTTTTTCGGCAAATACGTAGGTTTTTCGGCAAATACGTTTGGTGGTGTTTTGCGTCTTTAGACTGCTGTAGCCTCATTTTCGTTTTTTTCTATGGCCATTTTTTCTCTCGCTTAGAGAATTTTTTAGTGTCTAAACTCTTTTTATTTGAGTTCAATTGAGGTGTAAGTTTAGTTTTCGAGGTCCTGGGTGCCCCCCCTTGCTGTAAGTAAGCTATTTATGTATTTGTTGTGTATATTTGTTGTATTTTTCATGTTTTCATGTGCGCGTGTTGCGGCTGTTTTTTGCGAGGTCGTAATGGGTCGTAACGTGTCTCGTATTTTGTTTGCATTACAGCGTAAATTTTGCAAGGGTCGCAGTTGCTGGCAAGGAGCGCCTTCGGCTTTACGAGGGCCTCAGTTGCTGGCAAGGAGTGCCTTCAGCGCTCCTTGCCAGCAACTGCGACCCTCGCTTTGCGACCCCTTAAGCGTTAGCAACAACTTGTATGCTCACAACTATATATGTGATGATTTATAGAACAAGATTCTAATATTAAACTTTTGAAGATTAGAGTATAAGCCTCCAGTTGGGTTGTTTGTCTCCACCCTTATATGGTAACAACGGTGGGGGAGCATGAACTAGAGCTCATTACCAAGAAAAAAAATAGCAAAAGTCTCACTGAAATGCATCTGGCCATTTAGCACCACCTGCCCTATGGGCCTAGGGCAGCTTAAAAATTAAATATATCCCTGGATAATGATTAAAAACAAATAATAACAATTATAGGAATAAAAAGAGGAAATTAAACAAATGAAAACATCTTTTATCCTTCATCATATTCTGAGATTAATTAAGATTTGCTTTTTAGGTAGATAGGATTGGCAGACTGGATGAGCCTCATTTGCTGTCAAGTCTAGGTTGCTTTTGATTTTCACTCCAAGCCGCTCATAATCGGAGTAAGATTATTTTAAGATTTATTTTGTGAGGTTATAGAATATAGTCTATGTCAGTCACTATCGACTTTTTTGATTGGTGGGCTTGCTCGTTACCCTCCAATGCTCATGTGCACAGCCTCTGACATCCAGAACATTTTATATAAGGGATACTACACATGCCACACTAAATATTACTTTAGTTTTGTACAGATTTGCATAGAGCACAATTTAATTGCAGATACATTTATCAATCTGTGACTAAGGGTATGTTTAGTGTTGGGCTCAGCAGATAAGGTCTCAGAGGCCACCACTGGTCCTACCACCAACTGTTGAGAGCCAATGGTCTATGTCAGAGGTGGGCAAGTTCGGTCCTGGAGGGCCACACACAGGCCAGGATTTGAGGATACTGCATACAGGTGAGACTATAGCTCCTGATTGACTCGCCTGTGCACAAACGGAAATCCCCAAATCCAGGCCTGTGTGAGAGCGAGTAGGAGAGGGAATGGGAGGGTGGTTTATTGTTACTACATTGTTACAAATATTATTGATGAGAGTGTGGAGAGACGGGTGGGAACTGAAGTTGCCACTATTACAGGCATTCCAGCAGTAGAGCCAGTGGAGGAGGCAACAGGGGTTAGTGGGAGAAGCTAGGGTGAGACCCAAACCTCACGGCTAGCACAGGGAGCTACAGTTGCTCCTAATAAGAATTTTTGGTCCTCTTGAATTTTATCCATGACCAGTCCTATGAACTCCATGAAAATCAAGAGGTAAGAGCTGTCAGAGGGTAAGGATGTGAGGAGAGTTGGCACAAGAGTCAGCACGGTGGGAGCTCACCGCAGGGATATGAAGAGCATGAAACATAGCTACAATGACTGCTGGGCCATAGTCAAGAGGAAGATGACTGAGAATGCTGCCAGTGCAACAGCCATAGATAGTGGTCCCCCAACCGTGGTGGAGTATAATGTGTGAGAAACTCCTGAGGGGCAGAATGGTCAGAATACCAGGCTTACTGGACAAAGATCATCATGAGACCCTGTAAGAGAGGTGGAGGAAGAACAGCAAGTAAACATTGAGCTCCAACAGCAACAACAGGAGATGGTCAAGCATTCTCTGGAGTTTGAACGCTCATAGAGGGAGCTACTTCATGAGCACCAATGGATTGGGAGCGAAAACCAGAGGCACCCTCTCCACATTGGAAAAGAACTCCAGAGACATTGTCACTAAGAAAAATAAATTGTTCGATCTGTCGAGGGGCAGCTCTCCAGCCTAAACAGGAACTTGGCCAGACTGGGGGACCTTTTCTCCTCCATGCTTGAATACCTCCACCATTCTCCTTTGCCCGGAGTAGGAGACTTCATGGAGGCGCAGGAGTGGGGGCCCAAGTGACAAAGAGGGGGAAGAGTTATATTTTAAGCTATGTGTTTCTCTTCATTTTCTGGTAGCTCTGAAATTGAATATTACAATGTGTTGATCTCCAAGCAGTGCTACCTGATCCTATAAGTGAACCATATAAAGTGCACACCAACAACATACATGAACATAAACAACCTTTTTTTTATTGTCCACACAATTCACTCCTGAGTTGTGTCATGCTATATTGGAAATGTTCAATGAAGCTTGCAGTGTGTAGGTGAATAAGATTCCCTTCTCCTAGGTGACAGTAATTCAGGTGTACTGACCAGATGAAGAAAATATGTAGGTGATATGCACTACTATTTCTATTTTAGGAATTACATTCTTAGAACATCCCTTCCTTAAATAACAATACATTTAGGTGTACTGACCAGATTTCAATGATATGTAAGTGCTTTGCATTTTTCTACAGTATTAGGGGTAATTTCTATGATATTCATTGTAGTTGTGTACCTGGGGTGAGCTTGAGAGAACTTGAACACTAAAGTAGAATGTCCCAGCAATCCTAGACTGTTTGTAGCACTCATAGTACTGCATTTACCACCAATCCATGTGTTATGTCATATGTTAAGGTGTTAGAAATCACACATTGATTAACAACACATTTATTATGTACAAACATTGTAGTTTAGACACATAACATTATATGTTAATTTCCCATATTTTACATAGTATTATATGTAAGGGGATGCACATGGACTGCTAAAGATTATTGTTGAGGGGATTATATTTGTAGAGCAGGTGGGTGAATGCTACCCCCTGGGACTCTGTCTTAATCAGGTGTCACTTAGTTGGGTGTTTGTGTTTAATAGCATGAAAAGATATTTGTAATTGACATTGTAATTAATTTTATTGTCTAGTATTTCTTGTAGAGGTCTGGGTTGAGCATTGGAAATGCTTATTTTGTGCTTTAGGGTGTGTAGGTATCTTTTTCTTTAATATTAGAATCATTTAGGCTTTTATTTTTTTATTTTTGTACAAGTTTTTACAGACACTCTAAACTTCTTAAGTGTCTTGTAAGTGCACCAGCCGAGCTTTCTGAGAACACATAGCTTTATCCGTGTTTCTTATGGAAACCATGTTATTGCACTTTAGATAAACTACACATAGAACCCCCTTCTGGATTGCTACCTTGTCATGGTGAAGAGGCTTGTGTACCTCAATGAAGCTGTGAGCTATACCATGTAGGGTCATTAAAGATGGGCAGGTCATTGCAGAGTGGTCAGACAACTCGAGGTCCACTGGAGAAGGAACTCACAGACAGTTGTACCTGGCATGCTGCGTCCATATGGTCACCGAGAATGGGACATGACTGAGGACAGAACATAATGATGTATAGAACAGGAAACTTATCATACGTAGGGATCACTTGTACACGTAAGGGGTTGATACAGGCAGCTTGTAATAGCTATGTTAGGTCTTTACTGGGGTTGTTACTTGTAGCATTTCCTATGGGAGTCACGTAATTGAGCCCTAAAATATCAGGGCCTCATAACCAAGGTCAGGTGACACTGTAATTATGAAAGAATTTAAGTTCACTCAGACGTTGACATGATTGGTTTAAGGAGTATTTTTATTTGTTTATTAAAAAAAATGCAATTTACAGTTTGCTCCCCTGCAGCTGTCTGCGCCGGCCGGCCAAGTTATTGCACTTAAACATAGAAAAAAAACAAATCCTTTGACACGAGGACAATGCCCTTCAGGAAAAGCTCAGAATTTACTCCAAAGCAGACCCTGTAATTATTATAAAAATACCACAAGGGTTTAACTAGCAGAGGTCATGCAAGAAAAAAAGTTATCCCCCACGCTGGATTTTTCTATTTTTTCTTTTTTGGTAAAATTATGTTACAGCTGAGAGTTGTTGATTAACTTTGCAGTACAATATGGCGGATGTCGGTCATGTGATGTGGATCACTATAGGGTTAAAACACCATGGGTCAGTTATTTTCTTTTAGATCATTTGACTGACTAATCATGATAAAAAAATCCATTAATTTACATTTTTTTATTTTTTTGTTGTTATTCTTTATTGTGTAGTTCTGTATAATTTTCCGAGTTAATCATATCTACTACTTTCTCACAAGAGTAAGACTTTGAACTAGATTTCATTTAGTCCTGTTGGAAGCTCTGGCCGTCTTAAATGTCACATTCCTGTTGTGTAGATAGAATCTTCCTCTGCATTCAAAGTCTTTATGAATATTTGTTTTTATAGATCGCTTATTTTTAAGCGCAATTCTTACACAAAAAAGTCTGCATTTGAAATATGTTAAAAAATAGGACTTCAATGTAATGGAGACTCTTATATAGGGAATGGTGTTGCCGATAACACTAAGTAAGATATGACCATGCATGGAGGGTAAGTGTAAACCTATCAATATCTTTCAGTGAACATAAAAGGCATTGCATGGACTGGATATTATTAAAAAACAACTGTCTGAAGGTTTAACGTTCAAAATTGGACCTTCCGTGAGTGGTCTATTAAATCGAGAATATACTGATGGGTGTATTTGCTGTTAAATTAATGTCAACATTTGTTAAAGGGAAAGTTTCAATTAAATATAAGGAGACCTAACTACATTATAACACTGGGGTTGATCATCTTTGTGATGTCACGGGGGGGCAGAGCTTTTGGGGACCGTTGGACTACTGGGGGCCCTGACTTGACAAGTATTATTGGTATTCTTTCCTCCTTACTTGTACTGTGACAGCTACATTATTATGATGCCCCTGGGCTGGGGGAGCCATGATGTTCGTGAAGAAAGCCACAATATGGGGTGAGCGAAATTCTTGAACTGTTTTGTGAATTTATTGATGTAACGTTGGCAACCAGTCATGTTGGGTATTGAAATGTTGCATTTTAGAGAGTTTAATAAAGTGTATTACCAGAATTTCTGGGGCAGACGGGTCTCCAGTTATGTGGTGTTTGGTTTAGGGGATCCAGTACAGTGGGGGGAGAGATGGCTATCTCCAGGGTTCAGTGCACCGTAGATGTGAATGGGAACCAAGCTGGGGCATATGGAGGGTCCTGCATATTAGAGACTAGGTGTCTCCACTCCTGATCTCATCAGGATCAAATAGCCAATTGGCTTGGGTAGGAAGTTAGGATCCAGGACCGAGGGAGTGATTAGGGGGGTAACATCACTAATGGACAGGCCTCCCCACATGATCAGGGTAGGGCTGATGGAGATTGGTTGGACTGTGCTATGTTCATCAATAAAGGTGTTGTCAGTTTGGACTACATAATTGACGTGTGTGTTTCAGGGAATAATAATGCTTATTACTGGGATTATTGCTACTGAATGGGACTCTGGTACCGTTGGTAACATTTGCTGGGTGGCTCTAATGATTCCTGTGGATTGCTGGCCTCGTTGTTTCCTGTAAGCTGGGTTGGTTCTGTGATATCAGGGATATACAAATATCCAGACGGTCCTATTGGGTAGGTTTTGAACTGGATTCTTTTCAAGATTAACAAAAGCTGTAGGTCGTCACAGTCTTTGCCACCTACAAAACAAATTGTTATATTTTGCCACAATTTAGCATATTTACTCACACAACAACAATGTTGTATATTGATAATACAACGTATATCCAGTTTTTAATGCATTTGTAAAAAATAACTTTGTTTTTTTGGGTGATGCATGGTGAGCAGTTAGGGTTGAGAGCTGTCTGCTTCTGAGCATGTGCATGGGAAAGGTGTAGGTGTCAAATGTTAACTTCTTCATTGATATAACAAACCATCCTCTCTCACTCCTCTATTTACTGTTAAATAAATAAATACCATGTCCTCAAGATGCAATGCTTAAGACAGACATTATGGAACATTCTATATACAAAGAATTACAATGTACTTTAAAAAATACTTTTATGCTCGTTAGTAACTGTGTAAGCAATATATCAATATTTACAGGTCAAACATTGTTTTTAATTCTCAGTTGATATTATGAAGCCTACTTTCATACCAGCAAATACCTTTATTTAATCTAGAATGTTGCGCGACTGTCCCATTTCCTAACAAAAGGATTCACATAAAATGTTTTTTTACCTGATAATTCTGCCTAAACTAGATAAAACTAAATGGTTTTATAAAAGCAAAATAAATAAACAAGACCTTTTCATTTCTACCATTTTTATCCAATTGTTCAGTACCATTTTCTATTATCTGCTGCTACTTAGGAGCGTGGGTCCTTGGTGCGTCATTAGCTTTCCATTAGTCCAGTAGAAAGCACTGGCAGTTTTAGTTGCCACATTCCCATTGTGTAGATATAATCTTCATCTGCACTCAAAGTCTCCTCACACCTCAGCAAACTAATTATCCAAAACCAAAATGGTATATTGTATAGCATATAAAAGGTTATAAACTAGAGGCTGTATCAATAAATTAAAGTGGTCCAGTGGTTAGGATTCTGTACTTTCACTGCTGCAACCTGGTTTCGATTTCAGTTCAGGAACGAACAGGTCACACCACACTGAAACCGAGCAGGGTTGGGCCTGGTCAGTACTTGGATGGGAGACCACCTAGGAATACCAGGAGCTACATGCTGTGGCCCACTGGTGAAGGAACTGGCAACCCACTCCAGTATCTCTGCCATGAAAACCAAGTGGATCAGCTTGACCATGTAGATAAAGATGTGCCTGGTGTGTTACGGTTCATGAGGTCACGGAGAGTCTGAAATGACTGAACAATGCAAAAAATAATTATATTTTACATTACAAAAACATAAATATTTTCAAGTGTAGTTCTTCAAAAGAGTGTGTTTTAAACATAGACCTGCGGTGACCCTTTAATGTCCTCCATAATAAATTGTCCAGTTTCAACATCTCGGATACCATTTAAATTCAAGATGGCGAAATGCACAGCAATCAATGCTACGTTCCATTAAATTTATATATTTCTGTAACGAGTTTTCGCTCTGTATCAGCCACATCTTTATGTACATTTGGGGGATTGTTATATTGTATTGAACATTTAAAGTCATTTGTAGTAAAATGGCTGTATTTGCTAATCATTTCTGCGTTTGCAGATGGCGTAAATGTATTTCTCTTATCATTATGACCAATTGAGCCATTAACAAAAAGAGAAAATTTAAGTTGTGAGCGTGTTACTAATTTAAGGCCCATTAGGCTGCGCGCGTTATCCAAGGAAGATTTCTTAAAATACGTTTTTTTGGCCACATTTACTATAACCATTTTGTGGCGCCTCTGGCTAAACGTTTTGATGCTGCAAACCTGTAAAGAGCTTACGCCAGATGAAAAGATCCAAAAGAACATTAATTGGATTTTATTCCCACAATGGATTTCAATAGAGGGTTCTACCCCCAGCATAGAAGGAGTTTAACAATTTAAAGCACCACTGTAGGACCATATTAACAGAATGTCCTATTAAAGAACTACACTTATTTTTTTATAAAGAACAAAAATAATGAAATGTGTTTATTATTCTGTAGAGGGAACTGATTTTTTTTTTACTACAAATGGGAGGTGACCTTGAATGCAGATAATGCTATATATACATGAGTGCTTCAAATGGGTATAAGGAAAATCCCAGCAGTCTATAAGACCCTCTCTACTGGGAAATCAGGGGCTCAAACAATACAACAGTCTCCCGCCATTGCATATAACATAAAAAAAAATAAAGGCTGTAATTTTTAGAAATGTAAAAAAAAAATCCTATCATCAAGTATAATTATTCAAATACAGGACTCAAATGTTTGTTAAAGTGGGTTTTCAGTATATATATATATATATATATATATATATATATATATATATATATATATATTGTGACAAAGTCATATAGGAGAGTCCTAGAGGGCAGATAAGTGAGCCTGAGGCTGGATAGAGGCATTTGCCATCTGCCCTATATGACTCTCCCATATTTCTGTATGACTGTCACAATATATATATTAATTTAAATACTCCTCTCACACATACAACCTTCAAAGTATCATAGATGCCTCCAGGGTCCGACAGAAACATTATTTTTGTTTTTATAATTAAAAACTAAAACTGACATCATTACTTTTTTCCTGTCTACTTATATTCATAGACTGATGCAAAGCTTATATATATATATATATATATATATATATATATATATATATATATATATATATATATATATATGTGTTTACCACATTACCACAACAATCCTTTAATTTATGGTGGGAAAAGGAGTGATAGAAGCCTCCAGAGTACAGTAGTACAACAAATAAATAGTACATTTGAATGTCTAAAACAAGTTAAGAATTCCGAGAAATAAAGCTATTACACTGCATTCTGTGAACCTTGGCAGGGACATGCAAATGTGCCCACAAAGGCTGCGTTCTTGCAATCCATAACCATATCAAACATAGCTCCTCTTTAGCACATGCCCGCTGTATCAGACAGCTTTAAGCAAAACTAGGGTTGTATTATACACAAGCTAGGAATCCAACCCACGAACAGCCATTTCAAGGTTACTACCTATCATCAGCTTGGGGCCGGTTCCTTAGCTTGTGTAGTGGATATTTTGAGGAGGCAGTTTACCAATATATATCTTGGGACTGCAAAATATGTGGGCGCATTATAACCATAAAATTATTATATATATATTGTGGCAAACTGCCCTTCTCTTCTCTACTTTTGGCAATTTATTTATATATATTTTATAACACTATCTCACAGGAGGCTTCAATGCGTTTTCATACTTTTTATTGTTTCTTTGCCAGTGCCCTTTAACCTCTCAATTTCAGGATTCCCAGTCTGTGGACTTTGCTAAATGGCTAAAATACTGTACTTTGTATGGTGGAGGCTTCTATCACTCTTTTGTCTACCATAAGCTAATCTATCTATCTATCTGTCTCTATATATCTATCTATCCATCCATAAATTGTACACTGGTTTTTATATATATATATATATATATATATATATAAAAATAACGTATCTCTTTATATTCGCCACCCCTTGCAGCTACACAGTGTCCCCAGATACATAAAGCCGGACCATCTGTTTCCCGGACCTCTGTATGGTCAGTATTTGGATACCCTGCTTCTGTCACTATTATCTTGGAGTCGCCCTTGTCTCCTTCCTGCAGATCCTTCTTGATCGTCCTTCTGCTCCATCAATGATGATTTCTCCCTGGAGTTAAATAATCAAAAACTTGCATTATTGTCGTCAAACACATTTTTTAAAACTTGCGCAGCTTTCCGTCCTTCTCAATGACCAAAACACAAAAAAAATCATAAAAATAAAACCAGAGGAAGTTTAAAAAGCCATAATTTTGGCAGTTTGTGTAATACCACGGCCTCTTCAAATTTATGACGGCCCATCTGTCACCGAGAGTTTTTTGAAGTAAAAATCAATACAATTTGCAAGGGCAGAGCATATGCAGCGCGCGGTATGCAGATGTTGTCATCTAAAAACCGCCATTCCAAGAATCTAATTACTTCCACATTTTCACGTCAACTGCAAGTCAAGAATTACAAAATTACTGGTACTGATCTGCAGAGATGTGCAGTGGGACCGGGCGCTCGCAAATGAGCGGCGTCCGTGATTGCATTAAAGAGCGTAAACATGCTAATGGCGGAGCGCGATGAACGATGAGTCTTCTCATTGAGTAGAACAGAGCTCCGTGGGGACTCTCTGCCCTTCAAGAGTTAATGTAACCATTTGTGTGCTGGACAGGTTAAAGGGCAACCAAGTCACGTTTTTATATATATAATAAATAAATAGTACATTTGTGCTCCCATTTAAATGTCTAAAATAAGTTAAAAAACGTATTTTCTAGAAAAACAGTTGTTGCACTGCATTCTGGGAACCTAGACAGGGACATGCAAATGTGCCCACAAAGGCTTGGCTCCTTAATCCAATACCATTTCAAACATGGCTCCCTTTAAGCATATGCCTGCTGTATTACACAGCTTTAATCAAAGCCCAGGATGGATTATGTACAAGCCATCCCCTTCTAGATTGTTAGCTTTCTCATGGTGAAGGACGTGTGTACCTCAGTGAAGCTGTGAGCTATAACATGTAGGGTCACCCAAGTTGGGCAGGCTATAGCAGGAAGGTCAGATAAATCACGGAGAAGGAACTGGCCACCCACTGCAGTATCTTTGACATGAAACCCTTATGGATGAGCACAACCAGACACAAGATGTGCCTGGCGTGATACAGTTCATAGGGTCACAGAGAGTCGGACATGGCTGAACACATATATATATAAACTAAAACACAATCTTTACATTTGTATCTTTTAGATCCTTGTATTATTTTGGGTTGGGTTACAATGTATCTTCTGATTTGGTTCTGTCTGCTACTTTTTCAGTGGAGAGTGTTCTTGAAAACGTAGATTTCCATTACTCCTTTTGACAGCATTGGCAGTTACAGCAGCCACATTCCAAATGGGCACGTAGGAACATGGACTCTGGATTCAAAATCTACTCTCACTTGAGGAAGTTGATTAGCAGAAACTAGAAGGGTGGATTCTAAAACTGCAATTGTATATAATAGGTAATACATTATAGAGTGTAGTGGCCCTTTAACAGCCTGGCTACTAGATCACTGGTGATATTATATCACCTATGTAAGAGGCTTCTTATCTCTTAGATATAAAATATACTTTTGCTTTGCTTAAAGGGACAATCCCAGTAATGGACATGGAAGGTTCCTGGGTGTTACTAGGTATATAATATCCCTGTGTATCTATTTACTGACATGGACTTTATTTTATTAAGAAGAGCTTATAAGATCTGTATTCACTAGCTAAAAACAAACAAACAGTCCCTGTATGGGTCTGCCCTCTGCAGCATATGCCGTAGACTCTGCTGTACTTACTACGCTGTGTCTCATATGCTGCTGAGACATGGTCCCTGATAGGCTAGGATACTACACTGAGCATCTAGCCCTACATAGTCTATGTCTGCAAACGCTGCAGTGAGCAGACCCATACAGGGACTATTTACTTGATTTTTAATACAAAGCTTATAAGCACTTCTGAATAAAATAAAGCACATAAAAGTAATTCTTGAATTCTGCTCCTAAATCTCCTACCCTCCTTAAATCAGGGCCTCTTGTTCTAGCATTCCTGGAATATCCTTCCCATCTGAGCTTTATCAAATGTGTATGTTTTTGTCTTTGCTATTGACTCCAGCCCTGGGGTGTATGATACGACCTGCATTATTTATCACTGTACATGAGCTTGTTAATGGACGTGATAAGTTGGCGCTGGTTGTGTATTAGCCAAGGTGTGGGAGTCTTGTAATCCTAAGAGATCAGTGTTAGCACCAAGTAACGCGCCCAGTGCCAGAGACAATTATAATAGGAATTATTCTCTCACAATACAAGTAAATGTGTTATCTCATTATCCTTCCGGAAATTACAGTTTTATTCTCTCTTTGTCCCCTGAACCTCGGGAGGGGACGACGGATATTATCATGGGTTTGTAACTTGTAAATAGTTTTTTTTCTTTCTTAGTAAATGTATGTATATATATATGTATAATAGACGTATATAATATATATATATATATATATATATATATATATATATATATATATATATATATATATATATATATATATATATATGTGTGCCTGTGTGTATATATATATATATATATAATTATTAATAATATAATTATAAATTATAGGAAGATAGGGAGCTTACCCCTGGTGGTCCCATCACTCCCCCTCATCTCTTGTCCCTTTAGCTGCTGGATTCATCTTATTTCCGGGTCTCGCGGGATCTCATGAGCCCCGGTTTTCAGGGGAATTCAGCAGCTAAAGGGCCAAGAGGTGAGGGGGACACTACTGGAGAGTGAGAGGTTGAATAAAATGTGGGGGGATATGTCCCCCTCGTCCCCCCGCTTCCTACGCCCTTGCTACTATAGCTCTATGAGGCATACTTATCTGCCAATGAAAGTTATATATTACAGTTTGCTCTGTGTATTTCCTGGGAGTTTCAAGGAACGTTTTACTTTATATTGTTTCTAGTTACAACTTGCTCTTTGAAATGTGTGAAAGGATGGCTTATTAGGTCACTACATGTGTTTTCTGTGCAATGGCAGCTTTTAAAGCCCCCTATAACATCTCATTATGGGGTTCCCTGGTGGTCCATTGGTTAGGACTTGGTGCTTCCACCGCTGTTGACCTGGGTTCACTTCCAAGTCAGGGAACCAAGAGGTCACACCACTCTGAAGCCGAGCAGGGTTGGTCCTGGTCAGTTCTGGGATGGGAGACCACCTAGGAACACCAGGAGATGGTCTGCTGTAGAAGGAACTGGCAACCCACTCAAGTGTTTGGAACCTCCTTCCATTTGTTTGGATATACAGTAACTGTGGGAGTAACTGATTTCTCCATAGAGCTCTATAACTCAGCTGGTGCAGAGCCCTGACAGACACAGGTTATAGACAGTCAGAGGGTGGTGGTGACTTTGTTGTATGTTCCAGCGTTATAAAACGACAGCACTTATTAGTAGTGAGAAGTCACCAGTCTCCTCTGTATCTGTGTTTCAGGCACTTTGATGGAGGACATAATACAAGAGGCTGTAGATACTTTTCCAAGTATTACTGGAATTGATCAAGTGATAGAAACGTAGCAAGCAAAAAGCACGACCTTAACTAATATACAGTTCCCTCACTAATCCGCTCTAATCCAGCTAAACCTGGGTGGGGCAAAACAAACAGTCCAATAGTTTGTTAAAAGACAATCTCCTGTATTCTTCAGATTTCCAGGTCTACACTCTGCTCCAAGTGATCTCAAGCTGCTGTCTGTGTGTGTGTCTTTCTCCAAGTCAGACAAATTGTAGACAATCAGTCCTTAAGCAGCCCCTCCCATACTCCAGGAGCAGTCTTAAATCAGGGCTGCTCAGGTGCAGCTAACTGAGCAGCAAATATAACCCCTGCAGTTCTACTGGGGGAAGAGAGCTTTTCAGAGTCTGTGGCTCACATAAACCATTTTAAATAATTCTGCCACAGCTGGAATAATGTGATAAAGCTAATTTTCTTATAGAAAAATAAATACTAGTTGATGCCTCTACTGGATGATGGAGGCATCCATTATACCTTAGTGAAAGCTGCATGTATAAGAGGGGCATTTATGTCTGTACAGCACAGTACTTGCAGTTGTCTGCTTCTAAGCATGTCATGAAAAGGAGTAGGTGTCAAATTCCACAAGGTCCAGTGATTTAGCAAGTCCCCCACCTCTCTCCCTCTTCCCTCACTTTTCAATAGATAAAAATGTTGCCTCTGACTCAAAACTATCAGGAAATGCTCAAGTCAGACAAGATGGAAGAGGTATATGGTAACAGAATATCCGAAATTAAGCGTTATATGGAAGTTTCCTGGACTTTGAGCCTCATTCATTTGCAAGGCCGCATATCGCGGTATACAGGCCGTATGTCTGCGGGCGTGCTTCGGGCTTGAACTCTGCTACAATTACGGAGCAATTCAATTGAACAAGCCCGCAAATTACGGGCCGAAACCATAAACCATGCAACCGTATGTAGCATTTCAGAGCGTAATGATCAATTAAGCAAAGCCGTAACTACCCATTTAGAAACAATTTTATACTGTAGTAATCATCATTACGGCAGTATAAGATGGAGGTTACATGCCAATCAATTAGCGTTTAGAGTCTGATATGCGATCGGACTCGCAAACCCGCAAAATACAAATTAATAAAATGAGTGCCAATACTGTTCTAGTCCATGTGGGTGGCCTGATATGTATTAACTAACTGATTCCCAAGATCGATATCAACCCGAAATGAAACATAAAAATATCATTTTTTTTATTGCCGATTAATTAATTCTAATGTTTATCATCGCTTTCCCCGTCATTTACAGCGCAGTATTGATTTTTTTACTTGCATTTACAGTGCTACGGACATGTCTTTAACCCCTTTGCGGGTCCCATCTGGTACCTGTAGGATTTTCGTCCACATTTGCCATTTTACGGGTGTGAAAACATTTGCGGGCTTGCCGAATTGTAGCAATTGAGTAACGATTTGCGATTTTAGAGATTGAGCCTTTGATCTTTCACGAGTTACTGATAGGGTGTAAGTTACGATTGTAATAACCGCATGGATTTTCAGCCTGTAACCCGTAGACTGTTTTACGGCTCGCAAAAAGACCAATTGAATAGCAAATTAGTTTACGGGCTCCATAATGGACTCCAGTACCTTACAATTGCTCAATTGAATGAAGCCCTATGAATGCATCTTATAGAGGAGAACCTGTAGTTTATGCTAAAACAAAATACATGTAAACAAAATCACAAATTAATCATTAATAAACTTCCCTTACCCAAAATTTATTTCGTTTTTTGGCGGTTGATTTGAGAAGAAACACCCCTGAAAATCCAAGCAAATTAGCATAAATTTGTTGTGGCCAATCAGAAGCATGTATGGGAATTCAGTCTCTGCAGCAAAGCATCATGGGTTTTGTAGTCTTTTGCACCCACCACACACCTCTCCCTCCTCTTTTGAATGATGCAACTCAGGCGGTGATGCTCTGGATCTCACCTGGAAGATTAGTATAGGGTAATAAAATGTACCTGAATTCAGTGTTTCTATTGGTTAGTACCAGGTGCCTATGTAAGCAGCTCTGGGGGTGTGGAAACCATTTTTTTAAAATAAAATAAATCTGTATGTGTATAGAATGACTCCTTGTAATTTGTGTGATATAAGCCGTATGTGTTAGATTTGTATAAGGTAAAACAAGGAAACTTCCAGATACCTTTAAGTTCTTCTCTAAAAAATAGTTTTATGGCCATAGCTGCTAATATTGTTAGTTTGTAACATATCTCACAAATGTGATTTATTTCCCCAAAATCCTGTGCCCCTGTAATATAGCAGCAGTTTTACATCACACTATGTTTACTAGTCTATATCTCGCTTACAGAATATAGGATATTATTTCTATTTTCCTATATTATTTCCTTATTATAGCGCCAGCAGATCCCGTAGCGCTTGGATGTCGCTGTCTGCCCCGTATACGCTGTCTCTCTTATACACAGAAATGCATATGTTTCAGTAGAGCGCCATTAAATTTTAATCACAGGACTATATGTATTGATCAGGACGAGCTTCCTCCTGGCTTCAGAGACCTGATTCTTGATGAAGATCTCTCATTTCCAAGAATTGGTGAAACCTCTGTCTCTTCAGTGTTAACCCATTCATGGAGGGAAGCTGCAAAATACGGGACTGGATTTTAATCCCCAGGCTCGGGAACTTTACAAAAATGTTATAAGTACATTTATTATAAAGTGGAATATTTGTGCTACAAATCCGAAGGTTGCAAACTAGCAGGATACTGGGTCCTATGCTCTTATGGTAGCGCAGCGCAAGGCAGCAGCAGTGGCGGTGAGCATCCGCTAGATGGCGCTGCCAATATTCCGGTGACATATCATAGAGTCAAGGCTTAGGTAAACTGTTAGGGTTGGGATTAGGGTGAGGGTTAGGGTTAGGCTTACATTATAAGCTTAGAATTTCTCTCACATATCGGCAGCGCTGCAAAATACCTGCAGCGCCATCCTGTGGTTGGAGGCCGCACTGCAGCGGCGGACCTGTCCCGACACCCTAAGTGGATAGATTGCATACTGTAATATGTAACTGTTATTAGCAGATAAGTATGACTCAAATCCAGGGGTGTGTGGCGTTCCAGGACCAAAGAGTTAAAAGAAGGAAGAGGCTGCTGTGCCAGAGATATAAATCCAGCCCTGTATACATCGTGGGTTCCTGTAGTGCAGGGGTGGGCAAGTTCGGTCCTGGAGAGCCACACACACGCCAGGATTTGAGGATATCCCTGCTTCTTCAGTCATCCTGGTTGACTCGCCTGTACACAGAAAAGATATCCTCAAATCCAGGCCTGTGTGGGGCTCTCCAGGACCGATCTTGCCCACCCCTGCGATAGGGGATAAATAAAAAGCGGGAAAAAAATGTAGGTGCTCAGATGAGCTTTCTGTTAAACTAATTATCTGCTCTGCTCCTCTAATAGATTAAATGACCCTCTTTTACTATAGGTGGCGGTGAGCATCCGCTATATCGGCGCTATATCATAGAGTCAAGGCTTAGGTAAACTGTTAGGGTTGGGTGAGGGTTGGGGTCAGGGTTAGGGTTAGTTCAAGGGTTAGGCTAACCATATAAGCTTAGAACTTCTCTCACATATCGGCAGTGCTGCAAAATATTGGCAGCGCCATCTAGCTGATGGAGGCCGCACTGCGGCGGCGGACCTGTCCCGACAACATAACAGGATAAATCCGGACCCTGCTCTGCTGTGGACCCCAGTGCTTTGCACCTGCTGCACCGGTAGTAGCTCCACCACTGTCCTCTGCAGAAAGAATTACTACAGTGAAATAAGCAGCAGTTTTAAAAACTAAGATGATTTAATTAAGTGATTTATTTTAATTTTTCGTGCTCTGTTTCATGATATTGGTGAATTATGTGTCATTTTAACTTGGAAAAAAAAATTATATTTTTCATGGCCATTTAGGAACCTATTTTTTCATGCAGGATATCCAGTATGGCAGCATCATTATGTAGATCCAGGTGGCTTCTTCGTGAGGTCTCGATGTGATGGCTCCAGTGATATTCCTTCTTCTCCTCCTCGGCTCCCTCTTTCTTTGCGTCACGCGGATCTGAGTAAATATTCTTTAAAAAGTGAATAAAATTTTATTTCACTTTAATAAGAGAATGTAAAAGTGAAAAAAGGTCAGTGCAGTAATAGACTAATCTCAATTATCAGGGCAGCTTCCGAATCCTTCTACTCCCTCCTAATCTTATTGGGTGCACAGGCAGCTCACCGTGCGATTTCCAACACGGCTAAATGAAATTATAAAGCAGTGTTAAATTTATTAATCATTTAATTAGCTAAATGTTCCTGCAACTACACGAGAGATGAATGGCGTGTCATTTTCTAATGCAATTTGCCTTGCAGCCAGCCTGGGTCACAATGGAAGCTCCTGGCATCCGAAAAGATCTTTTTATATCGTGTTTTTAGGGGTGGGGAGGGATTGCGCAGCTGGATATGTGGGATCCCGCTATACACTATTTTATTATATACTTTATGTAATATATTAAAGGATCACTGAGTGTGTTTTTTAAGGCACACTGCCCATGTAGGGTGCCAAAAAATTAGAAAAATATTTTATTTTTATTCCATATGACTCCATTTGCAGCTCTGATCAAGCAATACATGTCCTCCAGTGGCAGAGCTACTGCTGGTGCAGCAGGTGCAAAGCACCAGGGCCCACAACAATGTTGGGGCCATCTGTTACTTGGAGTAAAGCAGATCTTTAAATGTATAAGGCTAATTATTTTTTATAGAGAGGTGATCAGGGGTCCTTAGGGGTATTTTGACCTCCTATATCTATTTTTTGTCTTTATTAATTACACCTACACGCACCTAGAAAAGTTGCAAGGTGGACCCCCAAATTATTTTACACCGGGGCCCAATGTACTGCTTTGTTGCTGCGTCACTCTAAAGGGGTTACATGTAAATTATTGATTGTATGAGATGAAATACAAATAACATTTAAAAAATAAGAACGTTTTAATTGTTTAATAATATGCTCAGTTTAAATTTTTTGGCATACTGTTGACATGGGTAATATGCCTTTAAAAAACTAAGCATAAATTATTTATACATGATCTCACTCTTTCTGGGACCAATTCTCACTTTGGGGTAAATAAGAAAATATGTATAACACATAATTAAACATATCTGTGACTATTATCATTTGTGCCTCTGGGCATGTACTATTACTTTATCACTCCCCCTCACTGGGAACTTTAAGTACTGTTTGGGGATCAAGAGAGCGATGGAGGTCATGTGCTGATAGGGTTAATCCTTGAATGTACAGTTTCTTAGACAATTGTACATGATGGGACTTCCATTAGTCCTACTGAAAGCACTGGCACTAAGGACTGCCACTTTTCAGTGTATGCATCTGAATATAGTTATTATTATTATTATTATCCTTTATTTGTAACGCACCAACATATTCCGTAGCGCCAAGTCATCTCCAGGTCGGCAGAAGCAGATTCAGTGTTAGTGTAGTTTAGTGTTGTAATGGGGGTCTAAGGAGATCATTTAATGTTCGTTTATGTTAATAGAAAATTGACATTAATTATATAGAACATTTGCATTTTTGCACTTTTCATTTTCTATTGGTAGAAACATATTTTGCTATATTTTTTATGCATTCTATTATTGCCTTTTTAAGTGATTTATCAGTCACTTACAATGATTGTTTTATTGCTAAAAATATATTTTTTTTTAAATGAAAGCAACTTTATTGCACATACATATGTAAGGAAATTTACAAAAGAAAACTCTGATGGAAAAGGAAACAGAAGGCTGGAAAAGGGAGTGGGGATATTCAGATAGAAATACAACCATAAATGAAAACATTACACATAATGAAATCCTAAAACTTGCTATTTTAACTTGTAGTTTTATTATTCCTCTTACACCCAAAACTCAATTTTTTTTTTTACTTACAAGATCTGTTTAAGTGGAATCCTAGTTGGCCATTAAAGGGATGAACATATAAGATGAGCTGGAGCATGCTGTATTTTTGAGGGAAGCCAGTCACTGGGTTGTTTATGTTCCTTTCAGGACCTTAGGGAGGAGGAGAGCTTGGCAGCAGTTTCATGGCAGGCAGTAAGTGTGAGGAAGAGGTACCATAATGAACTGATACCCCCTGTATGTCAGTGTGCACAGAGGTGCAGGGTGGTGTAGACACTGTGAACTTGTCCAGGCACTCCCAGGCCATATTTGTTTTACTATAGTGCAGCACACTGTAAGCCTATTATTTGACATGCTTTTGTCACCTGGTTAGAGAAAGCTAGGGTTTTGTGTAAAAATTACATAAACTGAAATTGAAGTTATGCAAATGAAGCACCCATCAACCTTCATTTAGAAATCATGCTATGTGTATAGTACGATCACTCGTATCATACATGGTATTTTCTTTTCGCATAGGGCAATAACACACCACCACTAGGGGAAACAGCTCATCCCCTTTACAAAACAGCTGCTTTATTTAGCTTACAGTGGTACCTTGCTGCTCAACCTCCTCGGAACTCAACACTTACAATACTCAACTTTCTGCATAAGCAGACTACCTTGGCACTCATCCTGTACATTGGTACTCACATTTGCTAAAAACCAATTTACATTACCCCTTATGGGAGTTTGGTGCTAAACCATTTTGGAACTGATCCAGCCGTCCAGAACGGATTAAGGTTGAGAACTGAGATACAACTGTACTATCTGTATCTCAATAAATGGATATAAGACTTTGATGGGACATTTACTGGATATGGCACACTCTACAGAAATAGGTTTTGTCCATTATAAAGTCAAGTTGGTCAAAAAAACATATTATAAATATGGCAATTCAGTGGTCCTATAAGCCTATAATAAATACAATGGGTGGACTAGATGGATTTATTGGCTTTGTGAAATTTATGGCCAAAACTAATTAAACTTCACAAGGGCTAGAAAGTGTTCCAGTGAGGCTGTTATGGATTTTCCCATAGAAAAAAAAACATGGCAACTTCAGCAATGTGCACTTAATGAATGTTGGGCTATTCTGCTTTGGAGAGTCTTATATCACAGAAGGCTGTCGTTGTAATAGCAAAATGTGCATTAGAAATGCGCAGATTACCTAAAGACCTGAACCTAAAAGAACACAGGAACCTCTTCTTCTGTTACGAGATCCTCTGATCGGTTCGCGCTTTGCTTTCATGAGAACCACATTATACCGCTGATTCCACGCGCCACTTCCTTCCTCTTGCACTGCGTAGAACTCATCACTTGCTTATTTCTTTTACACTTTATATTTTAGTGGGGCCAAGAAAATGATCCAATTACGATATAAATTATCCAATGATACACTTATATTATTTAAGATTGTTATTACTCTTTATGTATAATTAGTGAAAACTCAGGAGCAAGTATTGTTTATTGTCAGATAATTACCTATATTTGTTGAGTTGTTTCTTACATGTGGACTTTTTTTGTACACTTGTGCACTGCTGGATGTCCATTAGTCATATTGAAAGCACTGGCACTATTGGAATAATACATTTATATATTTTGTTGGCTGTATTAATGAGAATTGTATTGCCATGTGCAGGGCGCTTGTGATTGTAGATCCTTGCAGAACCTCTAGGCATGCTGTCTACAGAGGTGGGCAGTTATAGCAGTAACTAGGTCAGAAGAACTACACTTGGTAATAAGGAAAATATATTTGGATTATCAAAATATTATATTTTTATATGCAATTATGCTGTTCCATTTTCGTTTCGGCTGATCAACTTCCTGAGGTGAGAGCAGTCTTCATTTGTGCAGGAAGCTTCTGTCTACACAATGTGGTAGCACACCTTTGTGAGAAAGCAGCAGGCAAATAAGTGAATAAAAAGCTACAAATGTTAAGGTTATGTTTGTTTATTTGTTGCTTTATAAAAAAACATTATATACAACATCTATCTCCTCTCTCTCTCTCTCTCTCTCTCTCTCTCTCTCTCTATGCAAATTGGTCAAGACATGCAAATTGGTCAAAAATGCTTTTCACTCTGGGAAAATGGGCGGGGACATGCAAATGAGCCCACGGCTGTATTATAGTAACTGTATTATTACTGTATTTCTGTGCAGGGAATATGTTTTTAACTTATTTTTAGACATTCAGATGGGAATACAAATGTAGTATTTATTTACTGTACTATCTGTACTACGGTGGAGGCTTCTATCGCTCTTTTGCACACCATAAATGATTGTTGTGGTATGAGTATATATATATATATATATATATATATATATATATATATATATATATATAAATAGTATATTTGAGATCACATCTGAATGTCTAAAAAATGTTTAAAAAACTGTTTCCTGCTCAGAATTTTCAAGAAAGTCACTTATTAAACTTTATATATAAAGAGAGCGAGAGAAAATAGTACATTTGTGTTCAGAATCTTAAGAAATACATTTTTTTTGCGCTGTACTCTCAGAAACTGGGCGGGGACATGCAAATAAGTCCCCAATGTATTTTCACTCTGTAATCCAGTACCACTTTAAACGTGGCTCCTTTTAGCATATACAGTGGATATAAAAAGTCTACACACCCCTGTTAAAATGTCAGGTTTCTGTGCTGTAAAAAAATGAGACAAAGATAAATCATTTCAGAACTTTTTCCACCTTTAATGTGACCTATAAACTGTACAATTCAATTGAAAAACAAACTGAAATCTTTTAGGTGGAGGTAAGAAAAAAAGAAAAGAAAAATAATGTGGTTGCATAAGTCTGCACACCCTCTTATAACTGGGGATGTTGCTGTGTTCAGAATTAAGCAATCACATTCCAAATCATGTTAAATAGGAGTCAGCATACACCTGCCATCATTTAAAGTGCCTCTGATTAACCCCAAATAAAGTTCAGCTGCTCTAGTTGGTCTTTCCTGAAATTTTCTTAGTCGCATCCCACAGCAACATTAAAGGAGCTGCAGGAATATCTGGCAAGTACTGGCTGTGTGGTACATGTGACAACAATCTCCTGTATTCTTCATATGTCTGGGCTATGGGGTAGAGTGGAAAGATGAAAGCATTTTCTTACGAAGAAAAATATCCAAGCCAGGCTACATTTTGCAAAAACACATCTGAAGTCTCCCAAAAGCATGTGGGAAAAGGTGTTATGGTCTGATGAAACCAAGGTTGAACTTTTTGGCCATAATTCCAAAAGATATGTTTGGCGCAAAAACAACACTGCACATCACCAAAAGAACACCATACCCACAGTGAAGCATGGTGGTGGCAGCATCTTGCTTTGGAGCTGTTTTTCTTCAGCTGGAACTGGGGCCTTAGTTAAGATAGAGGAATTATGAACAGTTCCAAATACCAGTCAATATTGGCACAAAACCTTCAGGCTTCTGCTAGAAAGCTGAACATGAAGAGGAACTTCATCTTTCAGCATGACAACGACCCAAAGCATACATCCAAATCAACAAAGGAATGGCTTCACCAGAAGTAGATTAAAGTTTTGGAATGGCCCAGCCAGAGCCCAGACCTGAATCAGATTGAAAATCTGTGGGGTGATCTGAAGAGGGCTGTGCACAGGAGATGCCCTCGCAATCTGACAGATTTGGAGTGTTTTTGCAAAGAAGAGTGGGCAAATCTTGTCAAGTCAAAATATGCCATGCTGATAGACTCGTACCCAAAAAGACGGAGTGCTGTAATAAAATCACAAGGGGCTTCAACAAAGTATTAGTTTAAGGGTGTGCATACTTATGCAACCATATTATTTTATTTTTATATTTTTTCTTCCCTCTACCTAAGAGATTTAAATTTGTTTTTAATTGAGTTGTACAGTTTATAGGTCACATTAAAGGTGGAAAAAGTTCTGAAATGATTTGTCTTTGTCTAATTTTTTTACAGCACAGAAACCTGACATTTTAACAGGGGTGTGTAGACTTTTTATATCCACTGTACCTGCTGTATAACACAACTTAGCATAGGATGGATTATGCACAAGTTAGGAAACCCACCCACATACGGTACTGTTTCAATCCTAGTTGATCTCCACTGTCGTTGTTCCCCGTTTATATTTAACACGGTTTTCATTTTGGATTTACGTGGAAATCTGTACATTTATATTTTATGCTACTTTTATAATGAGTATCAAGTAATTTACTTTTTAATGAATCACAGGATCAATAATCCACGAATATTGTCAGTAAAGTGTGATTGTCTGTAAATAGTAAAGCAAAACACTTGTATGCAACCAAGTTCTCACAGAGTTAATGTCCCCTGTTCTGGACGTTCACCTTCTAGTATTAATATAATCCGGGAGCAGAGCACATCGCAGCCTGTACATGGATCATAGAAATGTTTGTCCTTTGGAAATGCAAAAAAACACAAGAATATGTAATTTATCAAGCTGTCTGTTTTTGGCCAAACATATGCTTAAGCACACGAGCCAGTGCGTGGGCTGCCACTCCTTAATGAGCTGTGATGTCAGAGGGGCCGACGTGCGTTTTGTTTGTTCCTCCTCTTAAGGTCACAACCTGTTTTGTTCTGTCCTCCTTTCCTAATGCAGATCTGCAGACACCTGCACCCCCCCCCCCCCCCCCCCCCCCCAAACTGTACCTTCCAGACGTAGGGTAGGTTATTATTAGATTATTATTGTATAAATAAAGGTTGGCTTGAGGGCGAAACTAAAATAATCAGAGAAGGTGTTAGATTAGTGGTACAGCCTCCCAATAACTGTGGTAGGGTCACGCAGTAAAGAAAATAAGCATGTCATGGGCAAGCATATCACTATTATGAGTATTTATAAATACTTGAATTTAGGTAGATAGAATTGGCTGCTTACGTGGGCTTTTTGGTACATTAATGTTTATGATAATTCATATACTCAAGTGGTAGGAAATAGTCTTGCTGTAATAATTATAGGTCTTTATTGGGGAAATATAAATGCGTTTAGGTAGCAGGCAGCCTGGAAACAGTATGGGCAGGTTCTTATCTGCTGAAGCTACTAATCAAACCAGTATTCTTCACTTTCCCCTTAGGAATGAGGATAGAGTCCTCCTCCTCGGTTATTGGCTGGCTGGATACCTCAACTGATTGACTTACCCTTACAAGCCCTGTATGTGTACAGAGAGGTCATTAACCATAATAGTTTGATCAGTGACTTGGCAGATATCTATCTATCTATCTATCTATCTATCTATCTATCTATCTATCTATCTCTCTCTCTCTCTCTCTCTCTCTCTCTCTCTCTCTCTCTCTCTCTCTCTCTCTCTCTCTCTCTCTATATATATATATATATATATATATATATATATATATATATATATATATATATATATATATATAATTTCCATCTATCTATCTATCTCATTCTATCTATCTATCAATCTATATATATATATATCTATCATAAATAATGTATTTCCTGCTCAGAATTCCATGAAATGCAGTTATTGCTTTGCACTCTGGGAAACTGGGCAGGGACATGCAAATGAGTTCACAATGCATTCTTACAGCTTTAAAGCATAACATAGGATGGATTATTATGCATGATTTAGGAAACCCACACACAGACAGTTGTGTTAATCTTAAATGGATCTCATCAGTGTGGGGCTGGTAACTAACTCATGGTATAGATTTGTGGGAAGGCTAATAACACATCATCATTTAGCATATGGTGGGCAAAAGAGTGATTATATATATGAGAGAGAGAAGGAGGGAGAGAAAGAGAAGGAGAGATAGAGAGAGAAGGAGAGTGAGATAGAGAAGGGAGAGAGAGAGCAAGAACAAGAGAGAGAAAGGGGAGAAGGGAGAGAGAGAGAGAAAGAGGAGAGAGAGAGAGAAAGAGGAGAGAGAGAGAGAAAGAGGAGAGAGAGAGAGAAAGAGGAGAGAGAGAGAGAGAAAGAGGAGAGAGAGAGAGAGAAAGAGGAGAGAGATAGAGAGAGAGAAAGAAAGAGGAGAGAGAGGGGAGGGAGAGAAAGAGAAGGATGGAGAGAAAGAGAAGGAGAGATAGAGAGAGAAGGAGAGATAGAGAGAGAAGGAGAGATAGAGAGAGAAGGGAGAGAGAGAGCAAGAAGGAGAGAGAGAGAGAGAAATGGGTGAGAGAGAGAGAAAGGGGTGAGAGATAGAGAAAGGGGAGAGAGAGCGAAGGAGGGCAAGAGAGCGAAGGAGGGAGAGAGAGAAAGAGGAGAGAGAAAGAGGAGAGAGAGAGCGAGAAGGAGAGAGAGCGAGAAGGAGAGAGTATATTGCAATATATAGTGATAACTTTTTTGGGACAAACATTTAATTTGGAGAGATCAGCTTCGAGCGGGGAGCCTGTATTTATGTGACTTGAAGACAGATTTACCTCTTGAAAGCTCCAATAAAAAGGTATCACTTTATACTGCAATACTCTGATTATTCACCTGGATTACTGGACATACACTGGTACTCCACTATCTATAAATATATATATATATATATGTTACAACACAATAATTAACTACCAGTAACTGTCCCAATTACAGTGCCACTGAAGCATCATATTTATAGTATGCTCTTCTGAGGAGAACGTGACTTAGAAAGTTTACAATAAAGAAGTACAGGATGTTTAAAATAAATAAGTACAGTGTTTAGTTTAACTCTTATACTTTTATGTTCATTTTTTGACAACACCTTGGCAACCTGTGAAATCCTGTTGTGTTTAACTCTTCGCTGCCCCTGATACGAGCGGCCATGTTCCAGGCGCGCTGCCCTTGTGACAGGCTGCCTGACTTTGACTTCCTCATTATTGTGGGTTTAAATGACGGATGTTCAGTCAGGCAGGCAGAGGGGGAGGTCAGCAGGCAGGAACATTGTTATCTGGCCCTTCTATCAGGGCAAGTGACAGAATCCGAGACGATGAATGCAGAATCTCTCTCGGCGGAGACCTCAGCCTGACACTGAATGTGACTCCACTGACTCTAACCTTGAGAGGGAAAAGTTCCCACTTTATTAAAATGAATTTCGAAAGGGGCTCTCTGACAGCTGCATAATTAAATATTGGAGTGTCAGCGATAATTTATTCCGATCACATTTGGTGGTCAGAGCCAGCTCACTATAGGGTCAGCCTGGGAGACCGTCGGGAAAATAGGAGGTTTAGGAGATTTAAGAAAATACGTATTTGTAACAAAATAAATTTGGAAGGGTACGGCAAGAGTTGAAGGGCCTGGAAAGAAATAGTTAATATAATTAAATCATATATTTTAACTATACTCCCATATCCACCTTATTGAAAGTCTTAATAATCTTCCTAAGGACCAGTGCTGGCTCCTGGACCTTATTTGTTGGTCCTTAGTGACAATAAGTGTTACAGGGTAATATATCCCTGTAGCGCTCCTCAGGTAGTCCCGGGTTCACCAGTACCTAGTGCAGGTAACCAAGATACAGCAATCCCAAATCCCCTGACCGTAGAGATTGAGGTTCTACTCTCACCTTTTGTAACCTCAATCTATGAGGTATATTGTAAGGTTCCCAACACCTATTGACTTCTAGGTTGGAACTCCTTTAGTCCATAGACGTCTTGTCTCGTGCTCTGTGAAATGGAGTGTGGGTTTTGGAAAATATATGTGTGGGTCTCCAGTATGTGGGCAACAATACTATACTATATATATATATATATATATATATATATATATACTATCAATTAATTATATTGTATAGGTATAAATGAGATGAATCCTATGTTTAATCCTGATAACCATCTCTTATTGAAATACCATCTCAAACATGGTCAGAAAGTATATCAATTGATTGAATCATAAAAATCACTATACAAACTGAAATCGAAAAGTAATATAAAAGAGAATAAAATGTAAAATATGAAAGGTAAAAAATGAACAGACGCGTTTTGCCATTCTTGTTTTGTGGCTTTCGCAATGATCGAAATACCTTGGTGAAATAGAAGGTCAAAATATGGCTGTAAACGAGCGCACAACACAGTGCTTCTTGTGTTGACGTCTAACATTTTAAATATACCCCTACCCTCAGGGATGTATCTACCATTTTGGAGCCCCTAGGCAGTGAAGTGGAGGAGCCCCTGCGAGTGAGTACGCAACGTATGCGCGGACCCATTTTTGCCTTTTCTGTGTGTGTAAGTTCTCTTTCCTGTTTTAACTCTGTTGTTCTAGGTGGTTACCCCCTAGTAGCCAGTCTATGAACTGCAACATTTCATTTTTTTAAGCCAGGAACCATTTTTTAAAAGAAGTGGCGCCCCTGGATGGCTGCCTAGTTGGCCTAATGGGTAATCCGGCCATGACTGCCCTTAGTCACAGTTATAGATAGATTATTGGTGAACATATCTGCAGTTGTAATGTGCTGTGTTCCACATAGATATTTTTATGTCTTATGTATATCACCCAGTTAAAATGTTCTGGATCCCAAAGCTGGCCCCATGACCATTGGAAGGTGACCAGTCATTCCTCATCAAAACAAGTGAGAGCGATTGCACTAGAGAACTGCTTTTCATGTGTTGACGTATTTATCCGAACATATAAAACAACATAAAATTCTAATTTAGTGTCAAATACGATTAAAATAATTTCGCTTATATTTCCCCATGCGGTTTTTATTACTACAGGAAAACCCACTTGGATTATTTCAAACAGGCGATTAAAGCTTCCATCCAATCAGAAGCAGAGTTTTATCTGTGGCTGAAACCTGTAACAAGAAATATTGTTTCATTAGATTGTAAGTGTGTAATTAACGGCAGATTAGGTTTATCGTAGCATCCATTAATGTGGATGTTTTAGAGCAGATATGTCCAGTATAGGCCTGGGTACATTATGGGGCCCAACAAAAGTAGATGACAATATGGCGCCCCTAATACCCTGTTTAGTTTTAGGTTACTGATGGGGTCAAACTTTTTTCTAATGTTATTTTTGAAACTTGCCCTACTACGTCTTAGTGTCAGTAAGAATTTCCAGTGTTGCTTGTCATGGGAAAAAAATCCCTTTAAAGGAGATGAAAGTTACGAGAGAGAGACTGCCAAGACAAAGAATGAGAATCATCTTGTGTAGGGAAGAGAGAGAGATGTAACTATCAGAAAGGTAACAAAAGGGACAGTCACTAGAAGGGAGAGAGAGTCATAGATAGCAAGAGAAAGATAGACTGTTGGGTAAGGGAGAGCGAGGGAGGAGAATGGGGAGAAAAAACACAAGGGAGAGTGAGGAAAGGAAGGGAGATAATCAGGGACAGCCAAAGGATCCGATGGAATGGAACTAGACAGCTTGAGGAATGGAGAGACAGACAGGTGAAGGGAAAGAGAGAAAAAGACACACAGGAACAGAAAGAGACAGTATAACAAAGGGAGAGATACAGTCACAAATGGAATAGTCACGGGAAGGGAGAGTGAGACAGTCAGGCAAAGGGAAAGTGACCATCAAGGGAATAGTCATGGGAAGGGAGAGGGAGTCAGGCAAAGGGAGAGTGACCATCAAGGGAATAGTCACGGGAAGGGAGAGTGAGACAGTCAGGCAAAGGGAAAGTGACCATCAAGGGAATAGTCATGGGAAGGGAGAGTGAGTCAGGCAAAGGGAAAGTGACCATCAAGGGAATAGTCATGGGAAGGGAGAGGGAGTCAGGCAAAGGGAGAGTGACCATCAAGGGAATAGTCATGGGAAGGGAGGGCGAGACATTTAAGGGAAGAAGAGACAGGACTCGACCACCCATTGGAAATCTTATGAACCAAATGCTCACATGAGCCCTATATAGATGCTGCCCATATTAAACCCTTATGTATAAGCTCGTATACACCATCGCCGGGTGTGTGCCGGCCCTGCTCTGTGCAGGATGTTACCTAAAGGGCGATTATATCCCATAGGGGCTTCTGGATACCAGTTGTGCAAAGTCTTTACAAGTTCTAGGACTGAGCCAAAACCCGATGTGTAAACCCTACACAAAACATAAAAGAAGCCTTTCTAAGTTTGATTCAGCCCTATACAATACACCTCAGTCACACCTGCATGACACAGAGCCCCAGGGGTTAGTACACACGTCACATAAAGCCATTTATGACCCCTTCTGTCTTAGCGGCACAGTAGAAGTCTGGGTGGGAACACATAACTGTATAGACTCCAAGCACCAATCATTACGGGCGTTGTTTAACTTGACTGGGGTCGCTCTACGGACTACTGTGTTTATTGTCTGTGACTCGCTGCTTACATGACACATAAGGACCGTTGCCAGGCTCGGAAGCTATATCCCCCCTGGCTTCCAGTACATCATTTCCTACATGTGTAAGCCATAGGGAACAATGTAATAGCTCAGTAAATTCTATTGTAAGAACTTCCCTAGACCAGAGATGAGCAAGTTCGGCCGCACACAGGCCTGGATTTGAGGATGTCCTTTCTGTGCACAGGAGAGTAAACCAAGATGACTGAAAAAAAACAATAGTCTTGCCTGTATGCAGCAGTAATATTCTCAAATCCTGGCCTGTCTGTGCCCACCCCTGCCCTAGGATCAAGTCAGCCATACGGAAGAACCTATTTTATTGAGCAATGCCAGGTGAGTGGAGAGAAGACGACCAGCCAGGGGATGCAAGAGAGACGTTACTAATGTTAGAGAGATAAAGAGAGACATACAGAAAGATGGGTGATTGGGGAAATAGTGAAAGCAAGACAGTTATGGATACAGAAAAGAGAGAGAGGGATGATGACGGAGACAGTTGGGTTTAGGAGAGACAGTCAAGAGAAAGTAGAATGAGAGATATGAATAGGCTCCCGGATTATAAATTACAGGCAAAAAATATTTTGCGGGTGTGCAACATAATTCAGTATTTCAATATGTTATCAGGTATCACTGTGTGGACCCCCCTCCCCGCCCCCCATTATACATGGACCAAGCAGAGCGCAGAATAAATATCATCCCGTGGTTTCCTTGCCCTCGGTGTAAGTTACTAAAGCTGACCCCCCTGGCACCGCGCAGCACTTGACTTGCTGAGGATGTGAAAAATCTATTGTTAATACAATGTATCAAAGTGGGCTCAATGTAACAGATAAGAGATCACCAAAGGCTATCAATTAGGGCCAGTGACTTGGAGAATGAGCATCACTGCGGAGCCATGGGGGGCGTCTGTATGACAGTGGCTGCTAAATACCCCCTCCAGCAATAGAGAGCGCTGGTGGAAGTATAATGGGCTATTTGGTACATTATATTCTTCAATAATTGGCTGCACTATTGTGTTTTCTTAACCCTTTATAAGCCTGGGTGTATCATGAAACTCTCTCTGTTGTGTAGACATAAATCTCATGCCAGGGATCAGCTTCACATGCAGGAAACTTGAATGGCTTCTATAATGGACTACTGAAGTTTAGGAAACACTGACGTATGTAACAAACCAACACAATTAGCATTTGTGCAATCCTTGAGCATAAAGCATTTTTATAGAAAATCTTAATTATTGCAGACTCTGTAAATAGAAAGTTCCATCTTTTCTTGCTTTAGTATTTCCTAATAGATTGCATGCCTTCAAGGTCGCTACTTTGTCGTGGTGAAGGGGCTTGTGTACCTCATTGAAGCTGTGAGCTATACCATGTAGGGTCGCCCAAGATGGGCAGGTCATAGCAGAGAGGACGGACACATCACAGTCCACTGGAGAAGGAACTGGCAACTCACTCCAGTATCTTTGCAAAGAAAACCATATAGATAAGCACAACCAGAAACACAAACAGATGTGTCTGGCATTCTGCGGTCCATATGGTCACCAAGAGTCGGATACGACTGTAGGAGTAAACAACAACATAAACTGCAATAGCAATACACTGATTATTCATCTAGGTTACCAGACCCTCACAACTACTTCACTCTTCATAAATATACTTGTTGTTAAATCGTTTCAGAAGGCACGATAAGTGCCAAAAATGACGAGTACCAAACTCCCATAAATTGTAAATTGCCAAAGCATTTTTTGCTCATCAAGACGCATCGAATACCAAATTCAACGAGTATTGAGGTAGATGAGTGCCGAGGGACCACTATGTGATACAGCAGGGGTATGCTTAAGGTAAGCCATGTTTGAAATGGATATGGATTGCAAGAGCAAAGCCTTTGTGGGCACATTTGCATGTGCCTGCCAAGGTTCCCAGAATGCAGTGTAATAACTGTATTTTTTAGAATTATGGTCATGAAACAAGTTTTTTAACTTGCTTTAGACGTTCAAATGTGACACAAATGTACTATGTATTTACTATATATATATATACATAATTAATTGCTAGTTTTTCCTTCCTGAACAATCTTTTAATTTGCCCAGATGCAAAAGCTCTTCCCAAATAGCCAGTAATAGCTTGAACTTGGTGGTTCCAACGTTTCGGACCACCTTTGGGCCCTAGATAAATATAAATAGCTATTTTTTGTACAAATCCTGAACTTTTTACCTTTTTTTTGCTAGCAATATTACTGGCCTTTGAAGTAGGAGATGTATTTTTCATTAAGTGGGAGTGAATTGAAGCCCCAAATTAAAGCCCCTTGATGTCTCTGCATCTCCCTTTGCCACATAAATAGAATTAATTGCATGCTGTTTGTGACATGGCGCTGCTTGTGACATGGCGCTGCCTGCGCATTGTTCTGTAAACACTGTCAGTTCCATACAAATACAGATTGTGATATTGTGTCACCTCATTAGCTGATCCCGTATTGTTTACTCTGAGAGGGGACAACATGGAGGGGGCTGCGCTAGTCAGGGTGTATTATTATGTCAAGTAAAGGATAGGTTACTCATCTCAACCTGAACAAATTACATAGCTCACTACCCCTCAGCGCAGGGTGGAAGGGAAATAATAACTCAGCGCGGGTATCATTCACATCCTGATTATCTTCCTAGCCAAGGTCAGACTAATCAGCTCAATTATCTCTTGTCTTGCATTTTTTTTATATTTCCAGCCACTCTTTTAAGTGAAATCTTCTGCCATTTTTATCCCCAGCCACATTTCCTGTACGTTAGCCCCGTAATCACATGCATAGTTGTGGTAATGCGAGCTTGTGTGTAACGCTCACAATTACCGCCACAAGTTGCGCATGCGCTGCGAGTGCCGTGCAGGCGCGCTGCACTACGGGTGCTGCGCATGCGCAATGTGCGGCAAGAGGGTGGGAGAGAGTGAGCAGAAAGACAGGAGGAGAGAGACACAGGAGAGGGGGAGAGAGACACGGGAGAGGTAGAAGGGAGGAGAGGGACAGGGGGAAAAGACAGGGGAGGGAGAGGGGGAAGAGAAAGGGGAGGGAGAGGAGGGGAAGAGACACAAGAGGGAGAGGAAGGGAAAGACACAAGGGGGGAAGAGGCAAAGGAGAGGGGTAGAGGGGAAAGGAGTCACAGGGAGGGAGTCGGGGAAGGAGACACAGGGGAGTAGATGGGGGAAATAGAAGGGACAGAGGGGGAAAGGGGGAAAGAGATAGAGGGGAAAGAGACACAGGGGAAGGAGGAGGGGGAAAGAGACACGGGGGAGGGGGGAAAGAGACAGAGGAGGAAAGAGACCCAGGGTTAGGAGGAGGGGGAAAGAGACACAAGGGAGGGGGAAAGAAACGGAGGAGGAAAGAGACACAGGAAGGAGGGGAAAGTTACATGGGAGGGGAGAAAGAGACCGAGGAGGAAAGAGACACAGGGGAAGGAGGAGGGGGAAAGAGACACAGGGGAGGGAGAAAAGAGACAGTGGGGGAAAGGGGGAAAGAGACACAGGGGAGGGGAAAAAGGGACAAGGGGGAAAAAAAACATGGGGGAAGGAGGAGGGGGATATAGACACTGGGGAGGGAGGAGGGGGGAAGAGACAGAGGGGGAATAGGAGAAAGAGACACAAGGAGGGGGGAAAGAGACACAGGGAGGGAGGGGCGAGACGCATGTAATATTATATCGTCATTTATGATGGGTAAACGACTAGTATATATATATATATATATATATATATATATATATATATATATATATATATATATTACAATTACAACACCTTGTGATATGTTACAAGGGCATCTCATTTATTTCACACATATTGGAGGGTTTTTGGTGTTGTATATGTCACATACTGTATATTTGTTTGCGTGTGGGGGTGTACATGAGCGGCGTGCTTGGATGGTGGGGCAGCCGACACTGTGTGAGTTCAGTAGCAAGATTGGGGCAGATTCACTAAACATGGCTTCCGTTGTGCTTTATGGAAGGATATCCCAGTATTAGGATATCTAGCAAGAAGCAGACGCCATGTCACTGATCTACATTAATATATATATATAATTGCTTTAACAGGAGTGTAGTCACTGCTGACATCATTAACACAAATCTATTTCTCATATATAAAAATAAATGAACTGGTCACACCCTGATATCATACGTCAGTCATTCGCCGGGATATAAAGGTGACTTTTCTGAGTCCTGTGTAATTAGTTATTTCTTCTGGCTCAGGACATGTCTAATGCTGCAGGTTCACGCGTGTACCCCTGGGATGAGACCCCCACTCCTCATTACTATGCATTGCATGATCACAATGATGGGCGTATATGAGGATACAGAGAGAGAGTGACGTGACTTGGGGGGTACACAACTAGTACTATTAGATAGTATTAAGTGGAGTTTGCCGTCTAGACCAGCAGTCCTCAAACCTCTCCTCAAGACCCACCAGACCAGGCCATGATTTTAGTTTAATATTTTGTAAACTCAGGAGGAGCGTTAGCATTCAGCAGATTCTAATGACCTCATCTGTATTCAAACAGTGTTAAATCAAAATCATGGCAAAGCTGTGCATGGTGTTTTTTCCACCAATGTCCCTTAATCAGAGAAACACTTCAACAGGGTGTACGTAAAAGGGTAACCTAAAACAGTATGGTACTGCTCAGGGGTGGAGCTAGGGAAAGGAGAGCCCTGTCGCAAGTTAATTTGAGGCCCTCTCTTGTAACTTCTCTATATAAAGCAGGGGTCCTTTCCTGTGATGATTACGCCATGACAGGCGGCGAGCATCCGCTAGATGTCACTGCCAAGATTTTGCTGACGATGTTATAGCTTTAGGGTTAGGGTTAGGGTAATGGTTTAAGCTTGGAAACTGTGTACGATGTCAGCAGCGCTCACAAACTGTACAATTTTGGCAGCGCCACCTAGCAGCTCCTTGTTGCAACCGCTGCTGCCACTGCCGGCAAAGATCCCAAAGTAGGTGCAGGTAGGGGTTAATTAAAAAATCCCAACATATATGTAGGTGGTCAGATCACCCTTCTATAAAAATAACTACTTGGCCCACTAATAAATTAAACGTCCCCCTTTGCACCACACGGCTGCAAGTAGAAGAGGCCAGACCCTTCTGTTGGGCCCTGTTGTTTTGCACCAGCTGCACCAGCAGTTGCTCCGTCAGTAGTACTGTTTGTATAATAGGGTATCGTTTGTTTAATAACTTAACAAAGATCAATGTAGATGTTTCAAATTTACATTTGAACTTCAGTTTTTCAGACTTCAGTAGTTATGATTCTCTCCCCAACCAGGTGTCCAGGAGTGGGATCTGCCCAGGAGGCTATTTGTGCATCAAACACGACCATTAGGACAAGCAGTTATCATCCTTATGTCCTGCGCGGCCTCACTACAGTGACTACACATATAATCAGATGATTTAATTGCCTTGGCATATGTTGCTTTTATTAGGTACCAATAATTACATTCATGGGATCACACGCAAAGTCTCCCAGAAGATAAACTTGCAATGGCTTCACACTGCGTGCTCAAGTCCTTGGGATATCTGCAGCTTTCCCCTTGGATGCCCCTGTCCCCCTCACATTGACGTGTGACAGGTGACATGCTGGATGTTATCAGCACTGAGAGCAGTCACAGGCTGAGTGAAGAGTGGCTCATTTGTACTCCATTTATTCCTAGACACTTGCTGCTTTTCTTAAGATATTTGCTGAGCTGAAGCACCGAGCTCTATTCTGTTTTCTGTACAAGATTTGTGGCATTTATCTCCAGACAAGCTTATAACAAGTCAGCTCGAGCGGAGTCTCAGACGCTTCCCTGACAGGTTATGTGGAGAGAAACATGGGTTGGATGGGAGATAAGAACCAATAGACACATCCAGTCTGCCCATTCTCCTATCTACCCACCAGGAATGAGCAGCCGCCATATAGACCCCTAGTCACACCTGCAGTCCGGATATACAAAATATTTTAATAAATTAGAAATAATTGCAAGGTCTTAAAGACAAAATGTGTAAGGATAATCTTCATAACTTAAATATGTTTAGCTTAGAGGAGAGAAGAAAGAGGCGACATGACCATGTAGACCAATGGGGATCTATCCTGTTATTGTGTCAGGACAGGTCCGCTGCTGCAAGGCGGCCTCCAACCGCTAGATGGCGCTGCCAATATGTGAGAGAGGTCCTAAGCCTAACCCTTAAACTAACCCCAACCCTCACCCTAACACTCACCCTAACCCCAACCCTAACCTTGACCCTCACCCTGACCCCAACCCTCTCCCTAACACTCACCTTACCCTAACCCCAACCCTAACACTGACCCTAACCCCAACCCTAACCTTCACCCTAACCCTAACAGTTTACCTAAGCCTTGATTCTATGATATGGCACCGGAATATCGTCAGCACCAACTAGCGGATGCTCACCGCCACTGCTGCGCTATCATGCGCTGGCATAAGAGGATAGCACCACCAATGGTAGGCAATAGGCGGCCTGGGGGCCACATCCAGCCCGCATGCACTTTCCATATGGCCACAAGCTTGTTCCCTGCCGCGGCAGAGCACGCCTATCTACAACAATGCACAGCCTATTATATCTCTTTAAAACTAGCAAATAATACCCAGTTGTACTCTCAGATGATTCTCCTCATTACCTGCACCTCCATTACAAAATCCTGGGAGTTCATTATCATTAAAATAAATATGTCATCAGGTGCAATCCCTGGACAATAATTGCACTAGCCAGTCCACCCCTGGACAGTAATTGCACTGGCCTGTCCACCCCTGGACAGTAATTGTTCTGGTCAGTCCATCCTTGGCTGGTCCATCCCTGGACAGTGATTGCACTGGCCAGTCCATCCCTGGTCAGTCCACCCCTGGACAGTAATTGTTCTGGTCAGTCCATCCCTGGTCAGTCCATCCCTGGACAGTAATTGCTCTGGTCTGTCCATCCCTGGTCAGTCCATCCCTGGACAGTAATTGCTCTGGTCTGTCCAACCCTGGTCAGTCCATCCCTGGACAGTAATTGCTCTGGTCTGTCCATCCCTGGTCAGTCCATCCCTGGACAGTAATTGCTCTGGTCTGTCCAACCCGGGCCGGTCCATCCCTGGACAGTAATTGCTCCAGGATAATGTATCAGTCTGCTAGTATAACTCAGAGGTTGTGTGTTGGACCAGACTTGCCCAGGTGGGATGTTGTGTTTGACTCCTTCCTCTTTTTGGTAGGACACAGGTGTCATCCCGTGCTGCCATAGATCTCCCTGACGGCGCAGTGCGCAGGGAAACTTCCTGACACTTCCTCAGACATATTGGAGACGGCAGATGTTGTTTTTCTCAGATTCTGAATGATAGATAGAAAGATTGGAATCTATGGATAAATAATGCAAAACATTGTAAAAACATCACTGGGTTATAATCCAACACAAACACGTCTTCTCTGCGCCCCAGAGGATCTTAAAAGGACCCACAGACATTGCAAATCAGTCAATTAAAACTAATAACAAGTAATTTATCAATGGAATTGCATTTTCCTACAGTGAACTAACCTTTGAGCTTGCAGTTTTTAGCTGTCAGTCAGACTTTCTGATCTCTTGTGAGGTCATCACCAATAATATAATATAATATTTGAAATATCTGTGTTATTTTAAAGTGACAGAGCAAATGTACCAGTTATTGCAGAAAAGAATGGTACAGATTTCAATCTTGCTCTTTCAAATCATTGAAACCAAACATGTTGTTTTCCATGTCCCTGTATGTAAAGCGATATCTATGTTTTCTGGATTATGAGTGCACCTGATAGAGTAGAATAGTAGTGTATGCAAATATCTTTTTGCATGAAAAAATACCAAAATAACCATTTACAAACTCACCCTGATGTTTGCTAAATCTTTTCAGTTTTAAAGTTAAGGCTTTTGTCAGTTGACACCCCTGAAAATCCCTGCTAAGATCAGCATAATTCGTTTTGGCCAATCAACGTTGCTGTGCTGCAAAGAAGCCTGGGATATGTAGTCTCTTTCTCTCTATATCCTTGTTATCTGATTCAGTTGTAAACTCAGATCCCCACCCAACCATGTGATGCCATCCCCTTTGAAAGGTCAAACTCCATACCTAGATACATTTCCTCTGCATACTTGGTTATGTAATCTCCCTGTGGGTATGCAAAGCTGGATATTACTCCCCTGCCTATAACTTTGTAAGTACACTGAACTTATTTATATAACACATATTTTTCTGATAATCACTGCCTGTTTCTTACCAAACATTTGAAACCCAGGAAACTTATATATACCTTTAAATCTAATCACTGTACATGGCACCTCCTCACTGGGACAACAGCTCAATGAAAGCAGTGGCTGACGCCATTAAAGAATAATTGTATGTTAATGGTCACTGTAGTCAAATATTTAAAATGTACTTTTTTTTTAAAGAACTACACTTTTTTATTGTGCAACTTTGACACCTATCATTTGTTTCCACTAATCTACTTCCTGAGATTAGAGGAGACTTGGAATACAATGAAAATGTGTATCTGCACAATGCAAATCTGCCAGAGCATTCATTAAATCTGTTCAAATGCTTATTAGTTTACATGGTCATGCCCTTTTAAAACGGAGAGAGGCTTGAGTGCAGAAGGAGTTTCCAACTGCACCAAGGGGATGTGGCATCTAAAACTACCAAAAATGATCAAGACTAAGGAATACTCATTAGTTTACAAGGTCACACTGTCCTGAAATAGCAACAAACATTAGCAACTCAGAAAAGAAATTGAACCACTCAGAGAAGAATAATAATTGCATATAAAAGTAAAAAATGTAAAAGTTATGTTTATTTTTTTATTGTTTTTTACACATTTTCCCCTTATTATGTTTAGATATTCAAAATAAAGCCTTTCATTTGTGCTCAAATTGTTTTAATTTTATTTCTTACTTAATAAAATGTTTTGCTCGCTATTAAGTCAAGTTCTTCATCAGAGTAAATAGTAAATATTATTGTTTCCGTGGCAGTGATGCTCCAGTCGTCTCTAAGACGTCTGTAAGTATTTGATGAGAAAGAAATAGATTTGTCAAAAATGCTTTTTTCCTGTGAGAACAACACGGTCCGATACAATGTCGCTGATTCACAGAGGTGAGATGTTTCAGTTACTTTGATAAATAAGACACATGTGACACAAATAGTTTCAAATATCTTAAGGTGTGAACAGAGAGTTTGTGATGAATCAAACACAATTTTTTTTATTTATTTGCACTAAAAATAGCTTTGGTGGAAAGTTTCTTATATTTATACGTGTACTATATTTATGTGGGATAAGGGAGTCACCATTTTTACTGTAATATGTATTATTTAGGATCCTGGATATGACTGATGTTGTTGTTCAGTCGTGTGCGACTCTCCGTGACCCTATGAACTGAAGCACACCAGGCACATCTATCGATATGTCTCTGATTGTGCATATGCATAAGGTTATCTTGGAGAAGATACTGCAGTGGGTTGCCAGTACCTTCTCCAGTGGACCACTATTTGTCTCACCTCTCTGTTATGACCTGCTCATCTTTGGTGACCCTACATGGTATAGCTCACAGCTTCATAGAAGTACACAAGCACCTTCACCATTTGTTGTTGATTAGTCATTCAGTCATGTTCAACTCTCTGTGACTCTATGGACCGCAGCACGCCATGTACATTTTTAAGTCGCTGCCCCACTTGGCTACATCAATTTTATGTTCATAGCTTCAGTGACCTCATCCATCCATCTCATCCCCTTCTTCTTGTGCCTTCAATCTTTCCCAGTGTCAGAGTCTTCTCTAGGGAATCCTGCCGTTTCATGATATGGCCAAGATATTTGAGCTTCAGCCTCATGATCAAATCTTCTAATGATCAGTTTGTCTTGATATCCTGTAGTACTGATTGGATCTTCTTGTAGTCCAAGGGACTCTAAACAGTTTTCTCCAGTACCACAATTTAAAGGCATCAATTCTACAGCGCTCAGACTTCTTTCTGGTCCAGCTCTCACATCCGTATGTTACTACTGGGAATACCAGTGATCTAACTATGCGGAAATGTGTTTATAGTTTAATATCTTTACTTTTTACTAGCTTGTCCAGACTTGCCATAGTTTTCCTCCCCAGAAGCAAACGTCTTTTGAAAGCGATCCAGAAGTGGCCCTTCACCATTACAAGGTAGCAATCCTGTATGTGTCCCTTATTTATATGCTTTCTTATAATATAACAGGAGCAAAGAAGGAACCTTTGAGGAGGGAGCACTGCCCCAAGGAGCTTACATCGTAGTGCATGATTTCTTATTCTTAACACTATTTAGTGCAAGTTCAAGTATTTGGTACACAAATACGCAAAGGCAAAGTATATAGATAAAAGTAACATACTGATGCCGACAACGGAGCTTTGGCTTAAATGCTGTCTGTAGTTCAAGAAAATTAGCACATTTGTGCTTTGGCTAAATATAAAGATTTAAAGCACCCTGCACCATTTTAAAGAGACATTAAAAGCAGGTGGGTATTTAATAATGTTTTTACTCTAAAAGCAGAAAAAAAATAAAATGTCTTTACTGGTCTGGGGACTTGCCCCTTTCAGCCAATGAGCAGCCGTGTGAGTCAAACTTGTCCGCCAGTGACCCCAGTATGCTCTGTTTATTCCCTGTTAGTTTGAACAGGTCTTACTTAATATAATTTCATGCAAAAACAGATTTGTATTATTTAAAACATGCCGTTTGAGATGCATTTCATTGTCACTTTAATGGCAGAGTATGACAGCGGATCACAACCAGGACGCCGGGCGAAGTGTAGGGAGAGGAGCCAGGTCACTTTATAGATCAATAATAAGACCTTATACATTATTGTGTTTAAGTTTGAAGACCGTGAAGGTCAGATCAAATCACAGAAAGCAGAGTACAACATGGCATTTTATATATATATATATATATATATATATATATATATATATATATATATATATGTATATGCACTTGGCACAGCATGGTAATTTTGTGTTCCAGTGTGTGAATTCGTTTCTGCAGTGACCACAAATGATCCAGTAAGCCCCCTACTGATACTGTTTCATCCTTACACTGATTCATTCCAGAACAAGTGTACAAGAAAAAAGAAAAAAAAGACATCAATTTATTCCAAAATGATTGCTTATTGTTATATTATTATAATGTTATGTGCAGTGCCAGATCTACCTTTCTGAAGCCCTTAGGCAGTGACGTGGAAGAGCCCCTTCCAGCACAAGGTATGCACGCACCCATTTTTCCCTTTTCTGTGCCTGTAAATCACTCTCTGTGTCCCCATAACAGCTATTTTAACAACAAAGCTGCTAAGACACATGCTGAGCTATAACTTTAATAAATGTATTTGATGTTGGGCCAGTCTGTGCACTGCAGTATTTTGTTTTTAAGGTAGGAATTATTTTTAGGGGTTTTAAAGCTAAAAAAAGGGCTGCCCTTCACAGGAAAGGGCCCCTAGGCAGCTGCCTAGTTGGCCTAATAAGTATTCCAGCCATGGTTCAATAAATACTTTGCAGTATTCAACTTGCAGTGATGCCTTTGGAACCATTTAACTGTTTAAGTATGGACTTTATGTTATTATGTAGCTCATTTCCTTCCAATTAAGCACATTGTGCAACAAACTAGAAATCAGTGTCACAGTGGTGCATATCTCTATAATCGGATCATCCATCCTTACTCCTCATTGGTTGTTATCATGTCAGATTTTCAGGATATCTATTGGATCACCAGTGGTATAATTACCCAATCACTGCAGTTTACTTAGATAGGACTTTCCTAAATCGTCTCTATCTGGAGCTGAACACGTTTCCTCTACAGCCATCAAGTAAAAAAAAAAAATGTCTTAAACATTTTTCTTGTAATAAATCTTTTAACCTGCTAATATCTCCACCTTAGATAATTTGTTTATAACAAGATTTGTCATCAATAAAATGCAAGTTTTCTGGTCATTTAGGTAACTTACAGTTCCCAAGCCTGTGACACATTTTGTTTCTGACCCTCCTGCGGCCTATAATTTATTTTATATATTATTTTGCTGCTGCTGGATCTTTCATTTTGGTTTCTGCTAATCACATTCCTGAGATTCGAGGAGACTTTTAATACAGAATATTCTCCTATTTGCAATAGTGGGGATGTGGCATCTAAAACCATTTTTCATTAGCGCAATTCTAATGGAAAGCTAAAAAAAAAACGATTTTAGGTGAAATCGTTATATATTGTGCCAGAAGGAGGACATATAGGTGCCTTCCTGGCTTGGAGCCAGAGTGGGTGTGTTCTTTTAATATTATCTATTCAAGAGTGGAAGGAGGAATGAGGATTTGTTGACAGATTGGGAGACCACTTAAGATTTTGGCTTCGGTCAACTTTCCGCTCCCCCAGTAAAAATTCTTTGCAAGCATGTATGCAAGCCTGGCTTGTCCAACTCTGTAATCGCCCCCTTGACCCTTGAAAGGAAGTATACCTATCATGGCGGCCTCCATAATCTAGCAGAGTCTGCTAATAGGAAGATCTTATCTAATGTGGTTAGTTTATTAAGGCTAATACATGGCTGTCCTTTAACTAATCATGGTCTGATGCAAAGATCTAACAAGTTAATTGCACGCCAAGACACGTTTTAGAAAATATTGTGTAGATTAGATTAGTGGCTCTCGACCTTTTTGATCTTGTTACCTTTCTTCGCCTTTAAGATCCAGAGTGTTTTAGCCAGGTTATATTATTTGTGGCACGTTAAAGCTTCATTTAGTTTTGCATTGATTTGAATAGAATGTATTTTTACTGCCTATAAGTCTGTCTATATGACTAATGACAATGTATTATAAAGTGTTGGGCTCACTTCATCCCTCCAGGACCAACAGATAAGGTCTCAGGGTCCAGCACCGGTCCATGTGTATTAGATCTGAATGCACAAGCGCTGGTCATATACAGGATACAGACACCTTCCTATACTCATTACCAATTGATAAATCCTGCCTTCTTATAACAGACACAAATCTTCTTAGTCTGCAGTAAAAGAAAATAATGTTGCAGGAAAAATCAGCCAAATGGGGGATCTGTCCAAATGAATCTTTGTTACTCAAACCCAGACACTTGTGAAGGGTTGTAATGCAGCCATAAGTTTCTGAGACTGCAGTGGTGTCTTCATTAGATGTGTGCCGTGAGTGCATGTACAGACACATATGGATCAGGCACTCGTTTAAAAAGCTTAATTATATTAAACAATGATTAATAGTGCCCACTAATACTGTGTATTGCAATTACCCTGAGTGTGCCAGGAGACGGACGGCCCACACCAGAGATGCTCTGCCCAAATTCTTCACATATCTTGTTTTTTCTTGGCCGACTGAAGATTGTGTTTGAGTTAGAAAAAAGGAAGCAAACTGACACAGATATGAATTCATACCCACGTCTTGTGTTATCTACACACTCCAGATTGTGATGAAATGTATCACATACGGCACTGATTTATAGGTTGTGTCCCTGCTCTATACATATCACATATATGTTTTTTATATATTTATTCTAGTCACTTGCCCGTCAAGAATGATGTTATAATATTGTCTTAAAAAATGTGTCTTCTGTCTGTTTGTGCGCCCCTCTCTCTGTGCACCCTCTATCTCTCTCTCTGCGCCCTCTCTCTGTGTACCCTCTCTCTCTCTGTGCCCTATCCCTCTCTCTGTGCTCATTCTCCATCTCTCCCTCTCTCCCTCTCCTTCTCCCTCTCTGCCCCTCCTTCTCTCTCTCTCTCTCCCTCCCTCTCCTTATTTCTCTCTTTCCCTCTCCTTCTCTCTCTCCCTCTCCTTCTCTCTCTCTCTCTCTCTGTGTCTCTCTCTCTCCCTCTCCTTTTCTCTCTCCCTCTCCTTCTCTCTCTCCCTCTCCATCTCTCTCTCCTTCTCTCTCTCCCTCTCTGTCTCTCTCTCCCTCTCCTTCTCTCTCTCCCTCTTCTTCTCTATTTCCATCTCCTTCTCTCTCTCTCTCTCTCTCTCTGTGTCTCTCTCTCTCCCTCTCCTTCTCTCTCTCCTTTTCTCTCTCCCTCTTCTTCTCTCTCTCCCTCTTCTTCTCCCTCTCCCTCTCCGTCTCTCTATCCCTCTCCTTCTCTCTCTCTCTCCCTCTCCTTCTCTCTTATTTTCACTCCCTCCCTCTCCTTCTCTCTCTCTCCCTCTCTCCTTCTCTCTCCCTCTCATTCTCTCTCCCTCTCCTTCTCTCTCCCTCTCCTTCTCTCTCCCTCTCCTTCTCTCTCCCTCTCTTTTTCTCTCCCTCTCCTTCTCTCTCTCTCCCTCTCATTCTCTCTCTCCCTCTCATTCTCTCTCTCCTCTCTCTCCTTCTCTCTCTCCTTCTCCCTCTCCTTCTCTCTCTCCCTCTCCTTCTCTCTCTCCCTCTCCCTTTCTCTCTCCCTCTCCTTATCTCTCTCTTTATCTCTCTCTCTCACTCTCCTTCTCCCTCTCTCTCCCTCTCCTTCTCCCTGTCTCTCCCTCTCCTTCTCTTCCTCTCCTTCTCTCTCTCTCCTTCTCCTTCTCTCTCTCTCCTTCTCCTTCTCTCTCTCTCCTTCTCCTTCTCTCTCTCCCTATCCTTCTCTCTCTCCCTCTCCTTCTCTCTCTCCCTCTCCTTCTCTCTCTCTCTCTGTGTGTCTCTCTCTCTCTCTCCCTCTCCTTCTCTCTCTCCCTCTCCTCCTCTCTCTCCCTCTCCTTCTCTCTCTCTCTCTGTGTGTCTCTCTCTCTCCCTCTCCTTCTCTCTCTCCCTCTCCGTCTCTCTCTCGTTTTCTCTCTCCCTCTTCTTCTCTCTCTCCCTCTCCTTCTCTCTCTCCCTCTCCTTCTCTCTCTCCCTCTCCTTCTCTCTCTCCCTCTCCTTATCTCTCTCCCTTCTTCTTCTCCCTCTCCCTCTCCGTCTCTCTATCCCTCTCCTTCTCTCTCTCCATCTTCTTCTCTCTCTCCCTCTCCTTCTCTCTCTGTCTCTCCCTCCCTCTCCTTCTCTCTCTCTCCCTCTCTCATTCTCTCTCCCTCTTCTTCTCTCTCCCTCTCCTTCTCTCTCCCTCTCCTTCTCTCTCCCTCTCCTTCTCTCTCTCTCCCACTCATTCTCTCTCCCTCTCATTCTCTCTCCCTCTCATTCTCTCTCTCCTTCTCTCTCTCCTTCTCCTCTCTCTCTCCTTCTCTCTCTCCCTCTCCGTCTCTCAATCCCTCTCCTTCTCTCTCTCCATCTTCTTCTCTCTCTCCCTCTCCTTCTCTCTCTGTCTCTCCCTCCCTCTCCTTCTCTCTCTCTCCCTCTCTCATTCTCTCTCCCTCTTCTTCTCTCTCCCTCTCCTTCTCTCTCCCTCTCCTTCTCTCTCCCTCTCCTTCTCTCTCCCTCTCCTTCTCTCTCTCTCCCTCTCCTTCTCTCTCTCCTTCTCTCTCTCCTTCTCCTCTCTCTCTCCTTCTCTCTCTCATCTCCCTTTCTCTCTCTCTCCTTATCTCTCTCCTTATCTCTCTCTCTCACTCTCCTTCTCCCTCTCTCTCCCTCTCCTTCTCCCTGTCTCTCCCTCTCCTTCTCTTCCTCTCCATCTCCTTCTCTCTCTCTCTCTCCTTCTCCTTCTCTCTCTCTCTCTCCTTCTCCTTCTCTCTCTCTCCTTCTCCTTCTCTCTCTCTCCTTCTCCTTCTCCTTCTCTCTCTCCCTCTCCTTATCTCTCTCCCTCCCTCTCCTTATCTCTCTCCCTCCCTCTCCTTATCTCTCTCCCTCCCTCCCTCTCCTTCTCTCTCTCCCTCCCTCTCCTTCTCTCTCTCCCTCCCTCTCCTTCTCTCTCTCCCTCTCCTCCTCTCTCTCTCTCTCTTTCTCCTTCTAACTCTCCCACTCCCTCCTTCTCTCCCTCCCTCTCCTTTATCCTTCCCTCCTCTCTCCCTCTCTTCTCTCTCTCTCCCTCTCCTTCTATACTACATATAAGAAAGAGAGAGAGCAAGAGAGAGAGAAAGGAAGAAGGAAGGAAGTTGGAAAGGAAAGAATGAAGGTGGGCGGAAGGAAGAAAGAGAGAAAGAGGAAGGTGAAAGAGACAAAAATAAATGTGAGAGAGATAAAGTAAGTAAGGAGGAAGTTAAGGAAAGAATGATTGGATGAAGGCAGGAAAGAGATCGAAAGAGGAAGGTTAAAGACATTAATAAATGAGAGAGACTGATACAGGACGGTGGAAAGGAAAAAAGAAAGAAAGATGGGAGGAAGGAAGGAAGAAAGGAAGTATAAAAGCAAATAATTAAGAGAAGCAGAGAAATAGAGAGAGAAAAAGGTAAGAGGAAGGTAAAAGAGACAGAAAATAAGAGAAAGAATGAACAACGTGGACAAAAATAAATAATACTTAGGAGCCAGGTAGAATTTCAGGATTTTCCTAGGAGCCTGAGAAGATTCCTTCAGGAAAATGTTTAGGAGATTGATTTAAAAATGTAAAATTATTTTTTTCTATCTATCTTTATAGATGTATATATATATATATATATATATGTATAAAGATTGATAGGTCTATTGATCTAAAATTCACGTATTCCTTGAGACTATTTAAAGAGAACTTTCTTTGCTTAATCTGCATGTTTTACGTTTAATGACTTAACATAATCCTCAGGGTCATGCACGTGGTCTATGCCAAAGGATGGGAGCTACATTAACAACATTAGCATGACCATAAAACATTTTTAGAGAAAATCTCAACTTTTGAAGATTAGTTTGTGTAATGTAATTTTCCATCTTGTCTGACTTGGCCACTTCCCAAAAGCTTGAGGGCATGTGGTAATTTTCAATGGAATTTGACACTTTACCCAACACATTTAGATGCAGGCAGCTTGCATTAATAAATGCAAGCTCTGTCTTTCAGTAAAGTAAACCCCTCTCTGAAGAAAAACACCAGCAGATTCATCAAAAAATATTGTTTTTGTAAAGAAAAATTTGGTTAATGACATTGTGCTGTCCATTTATGCTCCTAATTACGTTAAAATGTTTTAAACAAACACATTTTATTGTCTCAAGCAGAAGTCTTATCTGTAAACATACTGTATTAATGTGTATTACGCACTAATATTCCCATTAAACTCCCAGCGGCCGCCATGACTATAACGCTAGTTATTCCACAAGTTAATTTTATATCCAAGGTAAAAATTTCTCATAATAAACTAAACTGTTGCCAAGATAGATTTATAGTATAACAATTAATATTAATCCAATCAAGTTGCATCTAATAAAACGTTCTCACTATGGTTTCCCGGGCCGTTTAAACTCATGGATCGGAGATCAGAAATAAACATATAAATTATTAATGTATTTCCTCCAAGTCCGCCATGAGAGTATTTATATGCAAATACCCAATACAGGACTATAACAAATGGGCTGTGGTCATTCCTGGATTTTTAAGTGGTTGTATTTATTGCCAGAAACGTCCCAGTCTTTTGAGGGGAAATCCAGAGACACTAAAATTTATTACCTTGCACCCCTAGAGAGTCACTTTATGAGTTATTCTGTATTTTCCTCCCTTAAGCTTATAGTTAAGCCCTAAGACATATATGAATAATTTAAATAGCAAGATAAACTATTGCTTTTGTAGCTAATGGGTGTTCAAGTGTTCCCAGGAAAAAAAAACATATTAAACCTGTACAATTTATTGTTTGCTCATTTCTGACAGAGAAATGAGCTGGTGGGTACAACACAAGCTGGGACTCGGCTTTAAAGGGATATTACTACTTCCAAATATAGAATTATACCGGGCCTATTTTAGATGTTTAACCATTTTTTTCTTTTTTCAGATATTCTTTTTTTATTTTTCCTCTTGATTATCTTATTATTTTGAAGATTTGTTATTTAAAGGCATGCAGAAGTTTTGTGGATTTTACTATGTATATGATATCCCTGTGTATCTATTTACTTTTATGTACTTTATTTTATTACAAAGTGCTTATTAGATCTGTTTTTACGACCTAAAATTAAACAAATAGTCCACATATGGGTCTGCCCTCTGCAGTTTATGAATACACAGACTCTGTAGTACTTGTATTTGTCAAATACTAACCAATCAGGTACCATCTGCTGCTGAGATGTGGTCCCTGAATAGTAGACTACGCTGCTCATCCAGCTGCAGTGGGCAGATCCTTGCAGGGACTGGTTGTTTGATTTTAGGCATGAAAAACAGAATATATATATGTAAATATAAACAAACACGGTATTGAATAAAGACTTTAGTCCATCAAGTTCAACCTTTTTAGATCTCTTCTTTTAATATGTGGACTATTTGTTAATAATTGTTCATCGATCCAGAGGAAGGCAAACAGCAAAAAAACCCAAGTGAAACTTTGCCAATTGTCTCAAAAGGGGTGGGGAGGGGGGTTGCAAAATTCCTTCCTGACCCCAGATACTGGCAATTTAATTTCCCCCTGGATCAATATTCCTTGCTATTTATCTTGAATAACCTTGAATGCCCTCTTTATTCAAAAATATATCTAACTCCTTTTAAAAGTTATCCATCAAATCCGCTGTCACCACCTCCTTTGGTAGAGAATTCCACAGATTAACCACCCTTACTGTGAAGAACCATTTTCTTTCTTTAAGGTGAAATATTTCTTCCTCTAACCTCAAGGGAAAACCTCTTGGCACAAAAAGCTCACTTGACAAATATTTATTCTGACCCTGGATATATTTATATAAGGTAATCATAGCTCCTCTTAGTTTCTGTTTTTCTAGAGTAAATAAGTTTAATTTAATTAGTCTTTCTTCATAACTTAGCCCCTCCATTCCCCTTATTAGTTTTGTTGCCCTTCTCTGTATTTTTTCCAGCTCTATGGCTATTTTCCTTCCCAAATGCATATCTTTACATTTATTTCTATGCCCATTTCTCTAATTTATGTAAATCCCTTTGGAGGGAAAGTACATTATTTTCTGATTTAATTTCCTCGCACAACTTTGTGTCATCAGCAAAAATGGAGACACTACTTTCCAATCCCACCTTTAAGTCATTAATAAATATGTTAAAAAGGAGGGGACCTAATACTAAACCCTGAGGAACCCCACTTACCACCTCCAATCGGAGTATGTTCCATTTACAACAACCCTTTGCTTCCTGTCTTTTAGCCAGCTCTTAGTCCATGTACATATATTTACTGCAATGTCTGTATCTCTTAGTTTGCACAATAGTCTCTCATGTGGCACTATATCAAAAGCCTTTGCAAAATCCAAAAAGACTACATCCACTGAGTTGCCTTCATCCAAGTTCCTACTAACCTCCTCATAGAAACTAATTAGATTTGTTTGACATGACCTATCCCTCATAAATCCATGTTGACTCCTACTTATAATCCTGTTTAAATAGACATATTATTGTATATTATCCCTTATTAACCCTTCTAAAAGCTTTCCCACTACAGAAGTGAGGCTCACTGGTCTATAATTCCCCGGATTTGCTCTTGCTCCCTTTTTAAATATAGGTATCACCTCAGCTTTTCTCCAGTCATCTGGTAGAGACCCTGTGGAGAGTCTTGAAAAATTAAATATGATGGTTTCGCTATTACAGAACCCAGCTCCCTTAGTACCCTTGGATGTATTCCATCAGGACCCGGGGCTTTATTAACATTTATTTTTTCCAGCCTCTTTTGGATTTCTTCCTGTGTTAACCAGTTATTTGGTGAAGGTAGTGTAGCCCCATTATGTTGCAGTGACCCAACCACTGGTACCTCTCTTGTGTATACAGAAGAAAATAACCTATTTCCTGGTCACTAATTATCAGACGGCCTGTGTCACATTGTAATGTTCCTATAGCTTCCTTCCTCGCCTTCTTCCCATGTACTGTATATACCGTATTTTTCGCCGTATAAGACGCACTTTTTGTTCCCCAAAACTGTGGGGGGGGGGGGGGGGGAGTTGGTGCGTTTTATACGACGAATGAATGCAAGCAAAATGTGTAAACTGCCTCTTTCAGCCCCTCTTGATCCTCTCCCCCTCGTGATTCTCCCCTTCGACCCCTCTGATCCTTCCCTTGACCCCTTTAGACCCTTACTCCTGATCCCCCCCCCCCCATTGGCGCTTCCTACAGCACCAGCAGCATGCCTCTAAACTGCATTGCGTTGTATATGTGTATGTATGTATGTATGTGTGTATGTATGTATGTATGTGTATATATATATATATACATTGTGTGTGATGTAGGTGTGTATATGTGTGTGAAGTGTATTTGTGTTCGATATTTTTTTCTTGTTTTCCTCCTCTAAAAACTAGGTGCGTCTTATGTGCAGGTGCATCTTATATGGCGAAAAATACGGTACTTTAAAAATATTTTAGGGTTAGTCTTACTTTCCTTTGCAACTGACTTCTCATTTTCTATTTTAGCCAGTCTAATCGCGCTTTTGCAAGCCTTGTTGATTTCCTTGTATTCCTGTAAATCAGTCTCTGTCCCCTCTTGTTTGTATAATTTAAATGCCTGTTTTTACTCCTCATCTCCATTTTACGTCATTGTTAAGCCACATGGGTTGTGATTTACTCCTTTTACTTTTATTCCCACACGGTATATGCCGATGTGTATGTATATTTAGTAAGGATTTAAATGTTTTCCATTTATGTTCAGTGTTTTTATCTGCCAGTTCTCTGTCCCAGTCTATACTTTGTATTGCTGCCCTTAGACCATAAAAATCTGCCCTTTTGAAATTAGGAGTTTTACGTGGGCCCCTTAAAATTTTGTTTTTTTAATTTAATCTCAAATGAGACTGTGTTGTGATCACTGTTTCCCAAAGGTTGCCCTATTCCAACATTTGATACTATATCAATATTATTGTGATGAGTAAATCTAAGATATTCTTTTGGAATTTGATGCTCCGCTATTTAACTCTACCCACAAACAATCAACTTCATTACTAAGTCCACCATGAATATATTCTCTGACTAAGGGTTTAAATTCAGGCTTAACATACAGACAAATCCCTCCTCCTCTTCTACCATTACCCATATCTTTCGTAAATAAGTTATAACCATCCAGATTAACAGTCCAGTCATGAGATTCAGCCCACCAGGTTTCAGTAATGCCTATTAAATTCCATTCTCATTTACTGCTAATAATTCTAACTCTCCCATTTTTTTCGTGGCAAGCTTCTTGCATTAGCCACCATACACTTTATGTTGCTATGGCTCTGCCGTTCTGAAGTGCACAACCTTCCCATTTTTTTAATTTTTAAAGCAATTATTATTCTTTTATTTACTGGGCTTTTATTTTTTTTCTGGAATATATGTCAATGTAAACCAATGAGCTTACAACTAGTCTTGATTAAAGCACTGGCGATTTTAGCTGCCATAGTTCCCTGGTGCAGGCAGCAGCTCTGCATTTAAAGTTTCCTCCCACCTCATGAAGCTAATTAGCAGAAACTAAAAGAGTAGATTGCGCTGCTGCATAATTGCAGATACAATGTATCAAATTAAATGCTGTGTTTTGTTCACATTCTAAAAAAACATTTCAAATGTTTATAAATATAGTTGATAAACCTTTTACTTGTTTATAAATATAAAATAACTGTAATATCACGTACAGTCTAATTAGTTTTTGATATTTTGTTTTAATTTAATTTTCAGACAATGAGTTTCTCGTCTTCTCTGTTTATTAGAATTAAGGCAGTTACAAGAATAAATTGGGTGATTTCTCATAAATGCTGTTAGTCACAGAGTTTATCCAGATTGTCGCCGTGTGGTGACTGCGTAGGACGAGCGGACGGAAAACATCATCTCTCTGAACTGTAAACATTTTTTTAAGTAACAATTAATTATATTTTCGGTCTAAGACATAATATTTCATCACCTGTATTTTAGGGATATTGCAATGTTTGCCTCTGGGAACCATGAAGATGATAAGTTACTTGGTATGAAATAATTAGCCTCTGAAGTTACATTAATTTGAGTGACTTGGGGATATGAGCCTCCTACAAGACAAGACGGTGTAGGAGTTTGCAGTGGATGGGACTCATTTGTATGGTATTTAATATCCCTCTCATATTCCAATTAAAGGATCATGGTACTCATATGTTTAAAGGGATATTGAAGGTTCCTGGATTTTGCTAGGTATATATATCGCTGTGTATCTATTTACTTTTATGTACAAAATGTTATTAAGAAGTGCTTATAAGCTCTGTTTTTACTGCCTAAAATCAAACAAATAGCCCCTGTATGGGTCTGCCAATTGCAGCATATGTAGACACAGATTCTGTAGGACAGTGTAGTGTCCCAGCCTATCAAGGACCACGTCTCAGCAGGATATTGCTGCACGTTTTCTGAGACATGGTACTTGATTGACTAGTACACTACACTGCACACCCATCACTGCACAGTCTGTGTCTGCATAAGCTGCAGTGGGCAGGCCCATACAGGGACTATTTGTTTGATTTTAGGCAGTAAAAACAGAGCTTATAAGCATTTCTTAATAAAATAATGTACATAAAAGTAAATGTATACACAGGGATATTATATGCCTAGTAACATCTAGGAACCTGCCATGTCCCTTTATACATATGAGTACTGTGATCCTCAGTGGCGGAGCTAGAGAATGGAGGGCCCCAGTACCTTTTTTGCACTGAGCCTTGTACCAACAAGGACCTCTCCGTGCCCCTCACAAAAACTCCTTAAAAAATTGGACCCTCTCCCTAAGACCCCTTGCCATAACAGCTCCCATCCCCAAGACCCATTCCCATAGCTGCATCCCTTAAAACCCCTTTCCATAGCTAGGCCCCACTCAGAGGAGGGCCCTGGTGCATTGCACCACTGGTAGCTCCTCCCCTAGTGATCCTTTATTTCCCAATCTGAAAGTAGAAACCAAACAGGTAGATTCCACTGCAGTATAATTACAAAGAAAATTCTAATCAGTATTATTTTTACATTCCAAAACCAAATTGTAAATATATCACTATCTTTATATCATTTAATCCATTTTAGGAATTATTTAAAGTGGAGGAAATCTTTGTGTAAATATGATTTTCTATGTATTATTTTATAGATACATACATTAGTTTAAATGATCATGTCCCCAATAACAATGTGAATCCCCCTCCCCATCCCGTGCCCCTCATAGCCAGTGTTGGCCAGAGGGGTCTCAGCCCAAACTCTAAGGTTTTATGGCTTCTTGTGTTCAGATAAATCACAGGGAATTCCCCCGGTCAGCACATTACAATCTTCTGGCAGCGCAGAGAAAGTTATTTATTTCCAGCACAATTGATATTTTAGTCCTAAAAGCCAATGCAGTCGATACTGATATGTAAATAAACCTCTGTCCTTGTGCAATTATAATACAATATGTGTGTGCGGCTTATTCTTAAAGGGGCACAGTAGAGTCTTAAACAACCACTGTATTCATATATAATAGTTTCTGAAGATGTAAAAATATAAAACATCCTCTGATTTATTATCTTTTATATTGCATTATTCTGCAGTGGGGTCTGACGTGTATCGTGAGACGGGAAGAGACACAGCAAGTTACTATCTACTCAATAGTAACAGTCAGTACTAATGGAAAGCATGTCATTTACAAGGACACAGACTCCTGAAAAAGATGCAGAAAGGATCCATTCATAAAAGAAAATGGAACCTTGCAGTAAATAATTAGTTCATATAAATGTTAAACATATAAAATTGTTTTATATTATATTATATTTATATTATATTATTATTATATTATACCACTGACCTTGGGAAGTTTATGGTTACTACAGATTTCTCTCAAAATACAAAAAATGTTGCGTGACATGCTTTGTACATCTATAGAAAGTGGGATATAAACACTTTATCCAAAATATTTTTAAGAAATGCATATGTATCAACACGCGTTGGGCCAGATATACTAAGTTGTGAAGTCAGATAAAGAAGAAGACCATGCCCAGTTGGAGAGATACAATGTTACATGTCTTTCCCAACTGGGCATGCTATTCTTCCGTATTAATCCCTACTGTGAGAGTTAATTAATGTAGGGTTGGAAAGTCCTGTACAGATAATTTATGGTTAAATACTAAACTTTTAGGCTCAATTATTTAACATTTTCATTCAAAATTGTTTAATAACAACTCGTTGCAATTCTATTTCCTTATATGTGATTTTAATTTCTGCAATAACTGGGCAGGTGGACATTGGCGCATTTATTTGCTATTATTGTTTATTGTGTTTACTGTTTGAAATATGGTTGATGTAATGAAAATGGTGAAGTGGTGGCTATCATGACCCCAGAGCCCATACCATTAGGTTATCAGGGCGTTATGGGTTCACCTTATAACCTGTCCCGGCTCCTGCAACTTGTCCTGTAACCGCTATACCAGCTATAAATCAGTAACTAGTCCATTGGTGGAACTTGTCCTCGCTCCGGACCATATCCTGTTAGAGGGACACAAACAAAGATCCAATCAGCTGGGTAGAATCGGTCTAGGGACCCTACAAGCAGCGGGTTGTGACATGGGAGCTTTACTGGGACCCATTAATACAGGAATTCATTTTTGGCTGGGTGAAGATCCTCTAAGGATTATAAATACAAGAATGTGGTATTGTAGATTTCCATAAGTCTTATTCAAGCACTGATCTCCTAGCTCTGAATAACCGCACACACGCACACACGTCACTGTCATGGAATTCTCTCCATTGAATTCTGTATTACAAACAGGCGAGTTACTCATCAGGGAACCATCCTGGGCTTTGTGACTGGGTGCACACTCATGGGGGGCCGCTGGGGTACTGAAAGCAAATAAAATAAGGTGATTTGTATATAAGCTCAGAAGAAAAACACTAGCTGAGTGGACAAAATAATTTAGGATCAAAACAGATTTTAAAGTGTTTAAAAGGGATCTTCATGACTTAAAGGACCATTGTAGCATTAAATATACGGGTTTTACAATGTACAATATTTTTTAGAATTAAAAAATATATATAACTTTTAATTTATTACCTAATGCTGCAATGGAATCAACTGTTGTGATTTTTCCTGATTGTCTTCCTGAGATGGGAGGAGACTTTAACTGCAGAGGAAGCTTCTATCTTTACAATGGGAATGTGGCAGCTAAAACCACTAGTGATGTCAACAGATGTAATGGAAATCTCATTAGTTTACATGAACAAAGCCCCTTGAAAAAGTTATCTGCCCGTCACTGGCTGGCGCGCCACCTGCCCGCCTCTCTTTTAGTATGTAGAACCTGTTATCTGTCACTACCCTAACTCCTCAACCTAACCCCCTAAACCTTAATCCTAACCCCAATCCCCTAATCATAACCCTAACCCACATAACCCTAAGTGCCTAACTTCTAACCCTAACCATAAGAACAAAGAGCACGGCATTGTGGAGTTCAGATAACAGAAAACATCCAAATGCTCAGAAAATAGTGTAGAACCCCAAAATAATAATCTAATGCATCTAATTGCATTCAGTAATCAGTTTAATCTTGTTTAACAGAACACAATAGTACAGAGTTTCAGGAGGTAATCTGTAATTACTGGCAATACCTGCCCCATTGGAAAAACATTGCAGTCAGTCATTTGTGCAAGATCAGAAAGGCTGATTGTCCACTAAATATTCCAGACTTCAATGGAAGATTAATATAAGAAAATGCGATTTTGCTTTAATTACTTTCAACTGAGAAAGTTGTTACCCGCAGTTTTTAGTTATACCATATAGAGGACCTCTGCTCTGTCACTTTAAGATGTGGTTGGCGCTGCTAGATGTACAATTGATTCCCACGTTTCCTATCCACTCCGTGCCATGTACGATAAGACGAGAACACAGTCTCACCCGCTTCCCACATTAATGTAAGTTTTCTATACTGTAGATCACTCATACAAAAAATAATGTGTAATCTCTTAAAGTGACATGGAAAGTTTTTGCATTTTATTAGGTGTATTATATATCTGGGACCTATCCTCTTATGGTAGTGCAGCAGCAGTGGCGGTGAGCATCCGCTAGATGGCGCTGCCGATATTGCGGTGCCATATCATAGAGTCAAGGCTTAGGTAAACTGTTAGGGTGACGGCGAGGGTTAGTTCAAGGGTTAGGCTAACACAATAAGCTTCGAACTTCTCTCATGTATCGACAGCGCAGCAAAATATCGGCTATGCCATCTAGTGGTTGCTAGAGGCCGCACTGCAGCGGTGGACCTGTCCCGACACCATAACAGGATAGATCATATATCTGTGCATCTTTTTACTTTTATGTACTTTATTCTATTAAGAAGTGCTTATAAGCTCTGTATTTACTGCCTGAACTCATACAAATAGTGTTCAGCCCTCTGCAGCTCATGAACACACAGACTGTGCAGTGTCTCATACTAGCCAATTAGTGACCATTATTAAATGATTACCTATTTTATCCAAATATATGTAGTCTCAGCCATCTTAATTGCTGTTGCATGTGTTATATCTCAGCTTCCAAGACTCCTTCCTGCTTGAAGAACCGATAAGCAAAGTCAATTGTACATGGCAGAAAAGAGCAAATAGCAATTATTTTTCCACATTTTTCATTTTCATGCAAATATAAATTTCTACAAAACATTTGCGGAAATTGCTTTTTTTTTTTTAGACTGTATTAAAAACTTTTAGTTTTCAAAGTGGCTTCTGAGTTGTGACTCTGCGCTGGAGTTTTTTGGCAGTGTGCTGGGTCGAGCTAATTAGCCTGAAGTGTTGTGCCCTTGGCCGCAAATCCTTTTAACCCGGTCGGATGGATAAGGTGAATACCGGGATTGTTCCTGTGTCTGTTATTCCCTGGTGTTTATCTGGTGGAGCTGTCACTCAAACCATTATAGGCCCCGGAGCAGAGTGAAATCACTTGTCCACTCACAAAAGCCTCGTCTGGTGATGATAAGCGCGACCCTGCCAGAAGACTGAGCAATGAACCTTAATGCATCAGGTGCAGAAACAATGAGGAGCCGCTAATGTGCAAATATGTCCACTTCAATAAGGTCTTTGTATATTAAAGGGGCATTTTAGCCACATCCTGGCGTTCTTTCCTATCATTTATACAGTGATGTTATTTACATTCATTATTAACATTATTAGTTAATAATACAAGAAAAAAAGTATTTATTTTTATTATTAATTCACTTTCTATATATAGTTTGCATCATTTCAATTCTACTTCTTTTAAGGATCAAATTTTTTTTCCTCGTCATTCAGTTGTTTCCGACTTTCCGTGACCTCATGGACCGTAACAACCAGGCACAACTTTATATCTATGGTCATGCTGATCCACTTGGTTTTCGTGGCGGAGATACTGGAGTGGGTTGCCAGTTCATTCTCCAGTGGGCAACAGCATACAGCTCCTGGTATTCCTAGGTGGTCTCCCATCCAAGTACTGACCAGGCCCAACCCGGCTTGGCTTCAGGGTGGTGTGACCTCTTGGTTCCCTGACTGGAAGTGAACCCAGGTCTCGGTGGGGAAAGCACCAAATCCTAACCACTGGACCACTAAGTATCATACTAAGTCTATATAAACCAGTAATCAAATTGAAGTTCCCTTCATTTCTTAAAGGGACATGGCAGGTTCCTAGATGTTACTAGGTATATAATATACCTGTGTATTTATTTACTTTTATTTACATTATTTTATTAAGAAGCAATTAAATGCTCCTTCTTGCTACCTAAAATTTACCAAATAGACTCCATAGGGCTGGAAGGTTCCTGGATTTTACTAGATATATAATATCCTTATGTATCGATTTACTTTTATGTACTTAATTTTATTAAGAAGTGCTTATAAACTCTGTTTTTACTTTCTAAAATCAAACAGATAGTCTCAATAGCTTAAGTATACACCCTCTGACAAAGCAGCAAGCCATATGAGCTCGGAAAGGATAGTGGAACACCACAGAAAAAGAATAATTGTCTAGAAGTTAAACATCTAAAAACATTTTGCTGTTACCAAATGTAATGATACAAAAGACTATATCCTAAAAAAACTGAACACATTTTTGTTGATTTTTTGTGATTGGGAGACTGTAGGAAATGCAGGAATTTGTAAATTTTCAAGTGACTTTATATAGCAGATTGGAAAATTTATCAGTGTATATGACTTACATATCAGTGTATGCGGGTTATATATGAGTGTATGCGGGTTATATATGAGTGTATGCGGGTTATATATCAGTGTATGCGGGTTATATATGAGTGTATGCGGGTTATATATCAGTGTATGCGGGTTATATATCAGTGTATATGACTTACATATCAGTGTATGCGGGTTATATATGAGTGTATGCGGGTTATATATGAGTGTATGCGGGTTATATATCAGTGTATGCGGGTTATATATCAGTGTATGCGGGTTATATATCAGTGTATGTGGGTTATATATCAGTGTATGCGGTTAAATATCCGTGTATATGACTTACATATCAGTGTATGTGGGTTATATATCAGTGTATGTGGGTTATATATCAGTGTATGTGGGTTATATATCAGTGTATGCGGGTTATATATCAGTGTATGTGGGTTATATATCAGTGTATGCGGTTAAATATCCGTGTATATGACTTACATATCAGTGTATGTGGGTTATATATCAGTGTATGTGGGTTATATATCAGTGTATGCGGGTTATATATCAGTGTATGCGGGTTATATATCAGTGTATGCGGGTTATATATCAGTGTATGCGGGTTATATATGAGTGTATATGACTTACATATCAGTGTATGCGGGTTATATATCAGTGTATGTGGGTTATATATGAGTGTATGCGGGTTATATATCAGTGTATGCGGTTATATATCCGTGTATATGACTTACATATCAGTGTATGCGGGTTATATATCAGTGTATGTGGGTTATATATCAGTGTATGTGGGTTATATATCAGTGTATGCGGGTTATATATCAGTGTATGCGGGTTATATATCAGTGTGTATGACTTACATATCAGTGTATGCGGGTTATATATCAGTGTATGCGGGTTATATATCAGTGTATGCGGGTTATATATCAGTGTATGCGGGTTATATATCAGTGTATGCGGTTATATATCCGTGTATATGACTTACATATCAGTGTATGCGGGTTATATATCAGTGTATGCGGGTTATATATCAGTGTATATGACTTACATATCAGTGTATGCGGGTTATATATCAGTGTATGCGGGTTATATATCAGTGTATGCGGGTTATATATCAGTGTATATGACTTACATATCAGTGTATGCGGGTTATATATCAGTGTATGCGGGTTATATATCAGTGTATGCGGGTTATATATTAGTGTATGCGGGTTATATATCAGTGTATGCGCGTTATATATCAGTGTATGCGGGTTATATATCAGTGTATGTGGGTTACATATCAGTGTATGTGGGTTACATATCAGTGTATGCGCGTTATATATCAGTGTATGCGGGTTACATATCAGTGTATGCGGGTTACATATCAGTGTATGCGGGTTACATATCAGTGTATGCGGGTTACATATCAGTGTATGCGGGTTACATATCAGTGTATGCGGGTTATATATCAGTGTATGCGGGTTATATATCAGTGTATGTGGGTTATATATCAGTGTATGTGGGTTATATATCAGTGTATGCGGGTTATATATCAGTGTATGCGGGTTATATGTCATTGTATGTGGGTTATATATCAGTGTATGCGGGTTATATATCAGTGTATGCGGGTTATATATCCGTGTATATGACTTACATATCAGTGTATGCGGGTTATATATCAGTGTATGCGGGTTATATATCAGTGTATGCGGGTTATATATCAGTGTATGCGGGTTATATATCAGTGTATGCGGTTATATATCAGTGTATGCGCGTTATATATCAGTGTATGCGGGTTATATATCAGTGTATGCGGGTTACATATCAGTGTATGCGCGTTATATATCAGTGTATGCGGGTTACATATCAGTGTATGCGGGTTACATATCAGTGTATGTGGGTTATATATCAGTGTATGTGGGTTATATATCAGTGTATGCGGGTTATATATCAGTGTATGCGGGTTATATATCAGTGTATGCGGGTTATATATCAGTGTATGCGGGTTATATGTCATTGTATGTGAAATAAATCAGTGTATGTGACTTACAGTCAGGTCCATAAATATTGGGACATCGACACAATTCTAAACATTTTGGCTCTATACACCACCACAATGGATTTGAAATGAAACTAACAAGATGTACTTTAACTGCAGACTTTCAGCTTTAATTTGAGGGTATTTACATCCAAATCAGGTGAACGGTGTAGGAATTACAACAGTTTGTATATGTGCCTCCCACTTTTTAAGGGACCAAAAGTAATGGGACAGATTAACAGTCATAAAACAAACTTTTACTTTTTAATACTTGTTTGCAAATCCTTTGCAGTCAATTACAGCCTGAAGTCTGGAACGCATAGACATCACCAGACGCTGGGTTTCATCCCTGGTGATGCTCTGCCAGACCTCAATTGCAACTGGCTTCAGTTCCTGCTTGTTCTTGGGGCATTTTCCCTTCAGTTTTTTCTTCAGCATGTGAAATGCATGCTCAATCGGATTCAGGTCAGGTGATTGTCTTGGCCATTGCATAACATTCCACTTATTTCCCTTAAAAAACTCTTTGGTTGCTTTTGCAGTAAGCTTCGGGTCATTGTCCATCTGCACTGTGAAGCGCCGTCCAATGAGTTCTGAAGCATTTGGCTGAATATGAGCAGATAATATTGCCCGAAACACTTCAGAATTCATCCTGCTGCTTTTGTCAGCAGTCACATCATCAATAAATACAAGAGAACCAGTTCCATTGGCAGCCATACATGCCCACGCCATGACACTACCACCACCATGCTTCACTGATGAGGTGGTATGCTTTGGATCATGAGCAGTTCCTTTCCGTCTCCATACTCTTCTCTTCCCATCACTCTGGTACAAGTTGATCTTAGTCTCATCTGTCCATAGGATGTTGTTCCAGAACTGTGAAGGCTTTTTTAGGTGTTGTTTGGAAAACTCTAATCTGGCCTTCCTGTTTTTGAGGCTCACCAATGGTTTACATCTTGTGGTGAACCCTCTGTATTTACTCTGGTGAAGTCTTCTCTTGATTGTTGACTTTGACACACATACACCTTCCTCCTGGAGAGTGTTCTTGATCTGGCCAACTGTTGTGAAGGGTGTTTTCTTTACCAGGGAAATAATTCTTTGGTCATCCACCACAGTTGTTTTCCGTGGTCTTCCGGGTCTTTTGGTGTTGCTGAGCTCACTGGTGCGTTCTTTCTTTATAAGGATGTTCCAAACAATTGATTTTGCCACACCTAATGTTTTTGCTATCTCTCTGATGGGTTTGTTTTGTTTTTTCAGCCTAATGATGGCTTGCTTCACTGATAGTGACAGCTCTTTGGATCTCATATTGAGAGTTAACAGCAACAAATGCAAATAGCACACTTGAAATGAACACTTGAGCTTGTATCTGCTCTTTGTAAATGGGATAATGAGGGAATAACACACACCTGGCCATGGAACAGCTGAGCAGCCAATTGTCCCATTACTTTTGGTCCCTTAAAAAGTGGGAGGCACATATACAAACTGTTGTAATTCCTACACCGTTCACCTGATTTGGATGTAAATACCCTCAAATTAAAGCTGAAAGTCTGCAGTTAAAGCACATCTTGTTCGTTTCATTTCAAATCCATTGTGGTGGTGTATAGAGCCATAAAGGTTAGAATTGTGTCCATGTCCCAATATTTATGGACCTGACTGTATATATCACTGTATGTGGCTTGTATATTAATGTATGTGACTTATATATCAGTGTATATGACTTGTATATCAGTGTGTGTGGCTTACATATCTTGCATATCAGTGTATGTGGCTTATATATCCGTTTATATGACATACGTTTATGTGACTTACATACAGTTTATGTGACTTACATATCAGTGTATGTGACTTGTGTATCAGTGTATGTGGCTTATATCAGTGTATGTGACTTATATCTGTGTATGTGACTTATATCAGTGTATGTTGCTTGTATGTCAGCGTATGTGACTTACTGTATATGAGTGTATATGACATATATCAGTGTATGTGGCTTGTATATTACTGTATGTGACTTGTATACCACTGTATGTGATTTATATATCACTGTATGTGGCTTGTATATTAATGTATGTGGCTTACAGTGATATATAAGTCACATACACTGATATGTAAGCCACATACACTAATATACAAGCCACATACAGTGATATATGTCACATACACTGATATTTAAGCCAAATACACTAATATAAAAGCCACATACAGTGATATATAAGTCACATACACTTATATGTATGTGGCTTTTATATTAGTGTATTTGGCTTAAATATCAGTGTATGTGACATATATCACTGTATGTGGCTTGTATATTAGTGTATGTGGCTTACATATCAGTGTATGTGGCTTATATATTAGTGTATGTGACTTATATATCACTGTATGTGGCTTGTATATTAGTGTATGTGGCTTACATATCAGTGTATGTGACTTATATATCACTGTATGTGGCTTGTATATTAGTGTTTGTGACTTACATATCAGTGTATGTGGCTTATATATTAGTGTATGTGACTTATATATCACTGTATGTGGCTTATATATCACTGTATGTGGCTTATATATCCGTGTATGTGACTTATATATCAGTGTATGTGGCTTACATATCACTGTATGTGACTTATATATCAGTGTATGTGACTTATATATCACTGTATGTGGCTTATATTTCACTGTATGTGGCTTACATATCACTGTATGTGGCTTATATATCCGTGTATGTGGCTTGTATATCACTGTATGTGGCTTATATATTAGTGTATGTGACTTATATATCACTGTATGTGGCTTACATATCAGTGTATGTGACTTGTATATTAGTGTATGTGGCTTATATATTAGTGTATGTGACATATATCAC